>JBAMJR010000264.1:5000-85000 GCA_038501785.1 Myoxocephalus aenaeus
GTTGTGTTTTGATCTAAAACGGCGGTTTTCAACCTTCAAAATAAAACGTGTTCTCATGATTAAAAGAGACGTTTCCTCATTGTTTCATTTAAAATATGTAAGAAACCAAAAGAAATAGGTTTGTTTTTTATCAGATTTATCTTGGAAAGTATCCAGAACAAATACTTATACCACAACTACCACTGTGTACAATCACTTCTGGATCAGCTGGGAAATGCATCGCATTATGGCGATGCATTTCCCAGCTGATCCAGAAGGCTTTTTTAAAATATTATATTTAGCTTAATACGTTTTCTCCTGAAGACAGAAAGGTTTCACTGGACAGGAAGAGGATTTAAATAAAAGAAAAAGAAACCATAACGTGTAGTTGTAGTACAATAATGACCTCTGAGGTGGAGCGGAGGGGAAGGACTATTATTAGTATTAATATTATTATTATGTATTTATGACCGACGCTGTCAGGCTAAATATACTGAATTTATTAAAAATATTCAAATGAATGGATAATCCGTTTTGTTTATTTGCTGGTTTCACCACAGCGTGACTCTCACTCTGTCCACAGCGCTCTCCAAGTTCATCTGTTCTTAAGTTATTTTATCATGACCCCCCAAAAACACACACACACACACACACACACACACACACACACACACACACACACACACACACACACACACACACACACACAGTACAGACCTCTGTGAGAAATCTTTGGGTTGTAGGACGTTTGACGCGTCAGTCCTTTACACAGGCAACAGCTAACGCGTGTGTGTGTGTGTGTGGTGTGTGTGTGTGTGTGTGTGTGTGTGTGTGTGTGCTGTGTTGTGTGTAGGAGGCGGCCGGCTTGCTGTAGTCCTCCACCCCGGTGATGGTGGCTTTGCAGAAGAAGCAGTCCTTGTTGTTCATCAGATGCTGGTTGATGCACGCTCTGCACAGGAGACAACACAACACGGTCATGTGATCATGTGGTCATGTGATCATGTGGTCATGTGACACGTCTCCTCTCACGTGGGCGGAGGTCAAAGGTCAGAACCACAAAACAAAAGCTCACTGATTATCATGTCGTTTGTTTAAAGACAGAAGAAACGGTCCAGATATTAAAAATGAAGGTAAATGATAACATTCTCATGATGCGTTCAGGCTCTCAGTGAACATGAGTACTGGTTGAAGGTAAATGATAACGTTCTCATGGTGCGTTCAGGCTCTCAGTGAACATGAGTACTGGTTGAAGGTAAATGATAACGTTCTCATGATGCGTTCAGGCTCTCAGTGAACATGAGTACTGGCTGAAGGTAAATGATAACGTTCTCATGATGCGTTCAGGCTCTCAGTGAACATGAGTACTGGCTGAAGGTAAATGATAACGTTCTCATGATGCGTTCAGGCTCTCAGTGAACATGAGTACTGGCTGAAGGTAAATGATAACATTCTCATGATGCGTTCAGGCTCTCAGTGATCATGAGTACTGGCTGAAGGTAAATGATAACGTTCTCATGATGCGTTCAGGCTCTCAGTGATCATGAGTACTGGCTGAAGGTAAATGATAACGTTCTCATGGTGCGTTCAGGCTCTCAGTGAACATGAGTACTGGTTGAAGGTAAATGATAACGTTCTCATGGTGCGTTCAGGCTCTCAGTGAACATGAGTACTGGTTGAAGGTAAATGATAACGTTCTCATGGTGCGTTCAGGCTCTCAGTGAACATGAGTACTGGCTGAAGGTAAATGATAACGTTCTCCATGATGCGTTCAGGCTCTCAGTGAACATGAGTACTGGCTGAAGGTAAATGATAACGTTCTCATGGTGCGTTCAGGCTCTCAGTGATCATGAGTACTGGCTGAAGGTAAATGATAACGTTCTCATGATGCGTTCAGGCTCTCAGTGATCATGAGTACTGGCTGAAGGTAAATGATAACGTTCTCATGATGCGTTCAGGTGTAATCTAGTAAAATGGAGCGTTGGTGATGAACTAGAATAAATCCAGATGTTTTCACATGAATATAAAACAGATATTAGAGATGAATTATTAAAACTAATAATAATTAGTTTTAATAATTTGAATCTGGCAGTTTGTCGTCGGTCTCTCTCTCCCTCTCTCTCTCTCTCTCTCCCTCCCATGCTCCTCTCTCTCTCCCTCTCTCTCCCTCTCTCTCCCCCTCTCTCCCTCAGCGGGTCAATCAATACGGGCCGCCAGCTACACTAAATCAAGCGCACCTCCGGGATCACATGAAATATGCATCGAGGCGTGAGCCAGTCAGCAGTTACCAAACAGCTGACACACACACACACACACACACACACACACACACACACACACACACACACACACACACACACACACACTACACACATGTGTGTGTGTGTGTGTGTGTGTGTGTGTGTGTGTGTGTGTGTGTGTGTGTGTGTGTGTGTGTAGTGTGTGTGTACATGCATGTTCATTTTTTAATGTATGTGTGTGTTTCTCTGTTTCAAGGACTTTGAATGGATCCCGACGGTCGTGTGTGTGTGTGTGTGTGTGTGTGTGTGTGTGTGTGTGTGTGTGTGTGTGTGTGTGTGGTTGTGTGTGTGTGTGTGGATCGATGAACGAGGCTCCTGCAGACATGTAGCAGGAATCCAACATTATTATTATTATTATTTTATGATATATATATTTTAAGAAATCTAACTGATTCTATTACAAATGAAATAGAATCAGTTCATTTATGTTTAACGACATTATTAAAATGTTTTCTTGTCATGATTAGTTGAAACGTCTGATTTAAATTCCATATTTAATAATTGAAACTTGTTTGTTGAAAATGTTGCAAACTGAGTGAATATTTCTTCATTCTGATGTAAAATTATAATTCATTTATATTTAATTTAATTATAATTCATTTATATTTAATTTAATTATAATTCATTTGTATTTAATTTAATTATAATTCATTGCTCAAATACGTCATTTACTGGAATATTTGGGTGATTTTGGGGTCCAGAGCAGCAGTTTAGTTTAGAGTCAACGTGATCAATAATGCATTATGGAAGTTCCTCTGAATATATATATATATATATATATATATATATATATATATATATATATATATATATATATATATAATATATATATATCCATAAAATCCATGGACCCTGAAAGCTCAGCAGTAAAAAACAAACATGATTTTATTGATCTCCACAGGAACGAGGCCGAGCTGCAACCTCCTTCTTTATGGTGCGTACATGTTTAGAAATATATATATATATATATACACACACAGTTATTTTAACTAATAGCGATGATTGATGATCCATATGAACAGATATTGATCTCTTTGCTGGTCGACGAGGATCCAGAATGGTGTATATAATGGTGTGTATAATGGTGTATATAATGGTGTATATAATATGAACGTATATAATGGTGTATATAATATAAACGTATATAATGGTGTATATAATATAAACGTATATAATGGTGTATATAATGGTGTGTATAATGGTGTGTATAATGGTGTATATAATGGTGTGTATAATGGTGTATATAATGGTGTATATAATGGTGTATATAATGGTGTGTATAATGGTGTATATAATGGTGTGTATAATGGTGTGTATAATGGTGTATATAATGGTGTGTATAATGGTGTATATAATGGTGTGTATAATGGTGTATATAATGGTGTATATAATGGTGTGTATAATGGTGTATATAATGGTGTGTATAATGGTGTATATAATGGTGTGTATAATGGTGTATATAATGGTGTGTATAATGGTGTGTATAATGGTGTATATAATGGTGTATATAATGGTGTGTATAATGGTGTATATAATGGTGTATATAATATGAACGTATATAATGGTGTATATAATATAAACGTATATAATGGTGTATATAATATAAACGTATATAATGGTGTATATAATGGTGTGTATAATGGTGTGTATAATGGTGTATATAATGGTGTGTATAATGGTGTATATAATGGTGTATATAATGGTGTATATAATGGTGTGTATAATGGTGTGTATAATGGTGTATATAATGGTGTATATAATGGTGTGTATAATGGTGTATATAATGGTGTGTATAATGGTGTATATAATGGTGTGTATAATGGTGTGTATAATGGTGTATATAATGGTGTGTATAATGGTGTATATAATGGTGTGTATAATGGTGTATATAATGGTGTATATAATGGTGTATATAATGGTGTATATAATGGTGTGTATAATGGTGTGTATAATGGTGTATATAATGGTGTGTATAATGGTGTGTATAATGGTGTATATAATGGTGTATATAATGGTGTGTATAATGGTGTATATAATGGTGTATATAATGGTGTATATAATGGTGTATATAATGGTGTATATAATGGTGTGTATAATGGTGTATATAATGGTGTGTATAATGGTGTGTATAATGGTGTATATAATGGTGTATATAATGGTGTATATAATGGTGTATATAATGGTGTGTATAATGGTGTGTATAATGGTGTATATAATGGTGTATATAATGGTGTATATAATGGTGTATATAATGGTGTATATAATGGTGTGTATAATGGTGTATATAATGGTGTATATAATGGTGTGTATAATGGTGTATATAATGGTGTATATAATGGTGTATATAATGGTGTGTATAATGGTGTGTATAATGGTGTATATAATGGTGTATATAATGGTGTGTATAATGGTGTGTATAATGGTGTGTATAATGGTGTGTATAATGGTGTATATAATGGTGTATATAATGGTGTGTATAATGGTGTATATAATGGTGTATATAATATGAACGTATATAATGGTGTATATAATGGTGTATATAATGGTGTATATAATGGTGTGTATAATGGTGTATATAATGGTGTATATAATGGTGTGTATAATGGTGTGTATATTGGTGTATATAATGGTGTGTATAATGGTGTATATAATGGTGTGTATAATGGTGTATATAATGGTGTGTATAATGGTGTGTATAATGGTGTGTATAATGGTGTGTATAATGGTGTGTATAATGGTGTGTATAATGGTGTATATAATGGTGTGTATAATGGTGTGTATAATGGTGTATATAATGGTGTGTATAATGGTGTGTATAATGGTGTGTATAATGGTGTATATAATGGTGTATATAATGGTGTGTATAATGGTGTATATAATGGTGTGTATAATGGTGTGTATAATGGTGTGTATAATGGTGTGTATAATGGTGTGTATAATGGTGTATATAATGGTGTATATAATGGTGTGTATAATGGTGTGTATAATGGTGTATATAATATGAACGTATATAATGGTGTATATAATGGTGTGTATAATGGTGTATATAATGGTGTATATAATGGTGTATATAATGGTGTGTATAATGGTGTATATAATATGAACGTATATAATGGTGTGTATAATGGTGTATATAATGGTGTATATAATGGTGTGTATAATGGTGTATATAATGGTGTGTATAATGGTGTGTATAATGGTGTGTATAATGGTGTATATAATATGAACGTATATAATGGTGTGTATAATGGTGTATATAATGGTGTATATAATGGTGTGTATAATGGTGTATATAATGGTGTATATAATGGTGTATATAATGGTGTGTATAATGGTGTATATAATGGTGTGTATAATGGTGTGTATAATGGTGTGTATAATGGTGTGTATAATGGTGTGTATAATGGTGTGTATAATGGTGTATATAATATGAACGTATATAATGGTGTGTATAATGGTGTATATAATGGTGTGTATAATGGTGTGTATAATGGTGTGTATAATGGTGTATATAATGGTGTGTATAATGGTGTGTATAATGGTGTGTATAATGGTGTGTATAATGGTGTATATAATGGTGTATATAATGGTGTGTATAATGGTGTATATAATGGTGTGTATAATGGTGTGTATAATGGTGTGTATAATGGTGTATATAATGGTGTGTATAATGGTGTATATAATGGTGTTAATAATGGTGTGTATAATGGTGTATATAATGGTGTATATAATGGTGTGTATAATGGTGTATATAATGGTGTATATAATGGTGTATATAATGGTGTGTATAATGGTGTATATAATATGAACGTATATAATATGAAGTCAGTAAAACAAACACTTCTAAATGTTGTACTTTTACTTGTTTCTTCAGTACTCTTTTTCACTGATTGGAGCCTGAACGCATCATCATGTAAATCACACACTGGAGTGAATGAACACCGATGTGAAGCGACAACATGACACAAAAACATCAGCAGATGAATGAAGAGTCTTCCTTGTTTACGTGTGGAAGTCTCATTCATAAACATCTAAATCATTTATTTATTTTATGTTCTGATCGTATTGGAGCTTCAGACTTCAAGACTCCTGCAACAGAACTCTAGTGAGCGAGGAGAGGAGAGTGTGTGTGTGTGTGTGTGTGTGTGTGTGTGTGTGTGTGTGTGTGTGTGTGTGTGTGTGTGTGTGTGTGTGTGTGTGTGTGTGTGTGTGTGTGTGTGTGTGTGTGTGGACTCACTTGCAGGACTTGTGTGAACACGGCTTGAAGACGGCGGAGATGGAGTGAGCGTAGCAGATGGGACAGAGGTCTTCCTCACTGGTCGGCTGATGAAGAGAGAAGAAGAAAGAAGAGAGAGAACAGGAGAAAGAAGAGAGAGAACAGGAGAAAGAAGAGAGAGAACAGGAGAAAGAAGAGAGAGAAGAAAGAAGAGAGAGAAGAGGAGAAAGAAGAGAGAGAACAGGAGAAAGAAGAGAGAGAAGAGGAGAAAGAAGAGAGAGAAGAGGAGAAAGAAGAGAGAGAAGAGGAGAAAGAAGAGAGAGAACAGGAGAAAGAAGAGAGAGAAGAGGAGAAAGAAGAGAGAGAAGAGGAGAAAGAAGAGAGAGAACAGGAGAAAGAAGAGAGAGAACAGGAGAAAGAAGAGAGAGAAGAGGAGAAAGAAGAGAGAGAAGAGGAGAAAGAAGAGAGAGAACAGGAGAAAGAAGAGAGAGAACAGGAGAAAGAAGAGAGAGAACAGGAGAAAGAAGAGAGAGAACAGGAGAAAGAAGAGAGAACAGGAGAAAGAAGAGAGAGAACAGGAGAAAGAAGAGAGAGAAGAGGAGAAAGAAGAGAGAGAACAGGAGAAAGAAGAGAGAGAACAGGAGAAAGAAGAGAGAACAGGAGAAAGAAGAGAGAGAAGAAAGAAGAGAGAGAACAGGAGAAAGAAGAGAGAGAACAGGAGAAAGAAGAGAGAGAACAGGAGAAAGAAGAGAGAACAGGAGAAAGAAGAGAGAGAAGAAAGAAGAGAGAGAACAGGAGAAAGAAGAGAGAGAAGAGGAGAAAGAAGAGAGAGAACAGGAGAAAGAAGAGAGAGAACAGGAGAAAGAAGAGAGAGAACAGGAGAAAGAAGAGAGAACAGGTGAGCTGTCAGGACGAGGTATTTTTACAATAATTACAATAATAACAATAATAATAAAGGAACAGTTCAACATTTGGTGAAATCCTCTCCTCTTTCAGCATGTTAGCGTAGCTTAGCATAAAGACTGGAGACGGAGGGAAACAGCTAGCCCGGCTCTGTCAGTGTAATAAGTTATATCTGCTCACAAAGACACATGGAGGTTTGTGTTTCACATGTTTTAACCGCCTCCTTGTTAAAAGAGGAAGCGGCCATCTTTTCTCCGTAACCGACTTCCCTATTGCTATCTTTGGCCCCAGTGCATCATGGGACGTCTGAGTTAACACCACAGGCGTTGAGAAAAACACTTTTCTGGTGACATCGGGAGCATCATCACGTCTACACACACACACACACACACACACACACACTATCATCATCATCATCATCATCATCATCATCATCACACCTGCTCTTGACTCTCTTTCATCACTTTTCTTCAATCTGTTCACTTCATATGTTTTCACTTCACAACCTTTCTTCACTTTCAGTGTCTCGGCCTCTCTCTCCTTTTCTCCTCCTCCCTCTCTCCTTTTCTCCTCCTCCCTCTCTCCTTTTCTCCTCCTCCCTCTCTCCTTCTCCTCTCCTCCTCCTCCCCCCTCTCTCTCCTTCTCCTCTCCTCCCTCTCTCCTTTTCCTCTCCTCCTCCTCCTCCCTCTCTCCTTTTCCTCTCCTCTCCTCCTCCCTCTCTCTTTTTCCACTACTCTCTTCTCCTCCTCCTCCTCTCTCCCCATCCCTTTGCTCTCTCCTCCTCCTTCCTCTTTTCTTCCCCTTACCCCTACGCCCTCTCTCCTTTTCCTCTGCTCCCTCTCCTCCTCCTCCCTCTCTCCTTTTCCACTACTCTCTTCTCCTCCTCCCTCTCCCCATCCCTTCACTCTCTCTTCCTTCCTCTTTTCTTCCCCTTACTCATACTCTCTCTCTCCTTTCATCACCCCTACTCTTTCTCCTCCTCCTCTTTGACCTCTCTTCTCCCCCCTCCCCCCCCCCCTCCTCCCCCCTTCCCTCTCCCATAGAGGATATATTTTCCTAATCCAACATGGAAGTTGGCTTCACTGGTTCCCTCGACAGGAGGAACAATGAGATGTTTCCCTTCATCCTCAGACAGAAGGTGCATTCACTGACTACTTAAAATAAACGTTAACGTCTCTTGCACAACAGGAAGTCACTTCCATATTTTGGGACTCCTTCCTGCAGCGCTCGGTGTTTGTTTAATTGACCTTCATTCTGCCCGTTGGGAGGCAGAGTGTGTGAAACACAGGGTAATAAATACCAAATTAAATGAATTAACAATATAAATAACACTAAATAAAAACCAGCGTCCTGTGGGTTTAAATGGGGCGAATCCACCGATACATTTCCAAACCAGTTTCCCCATTAAGCCTCCCAGAGCGTGAGTTCTGCTTCCTGCTGCCGAGCGTCTGACACATTAAGGCCTCTTTGCTGCATGTTGAGGGGTAACTGCATTAGCATGGATTCCTGCGCTGTCGGCTCAGAGAGCGTTGAGAACGCTGCGTATTCTTTTAATGGTGCCAGGAAAATCAGAACTGTGGACTGGAAGGATGCACAACCGGCTCAGACTGAAGCAGGTCCATGCAGTGGAAGACATCACTGCAAATCTACACATGACAATAGATACCTTTTTGGTTTTACTTTAGTTATTTATTTTATATATTTGTACTTAATTTAGTCACTCAGTCCTCCCCTCCCTCCCCCTTTAATCCTCCTTGTGGAGTGCATGTGTACAAGTATATACATGTGGGAAGGTATATGTGTGTAGATGGTTATGCGTATGTATATACATATGCGTATGTATATACATATGCGTATGTATATACATATGCGTATGTATATACATATGCATATGTATATGTAGATGCATATGCATATATAGATGTAGATGTATATGTAGATGCATATTTATATGCATATGTACATGTAGATGTATATGCATAAACATCTACATACGCATATAAATATGCATCTACATATGTATATACATATGTATATGTAGATGTTTATGCATATGTAGATGCATATGCAGATGCATATGTATATGTAGATGGATATTTATATGCATATGTATATGTAGATGCATATGCATATGTAGTTACATATGTAGATGCATATGTATATACATATGTAGATGAGTATGTATATACAGATGCATATGTAGATGCATATGTATATGTAGATGCATATGTATATACATATGTATATACATATGCATATGTATATACATATGCATATGTATATACATATGTATACGTAGATGCATATGTATACGTATTTGTCGGTGTAGATGTGCATGTATGTAAAGGTTAGCATTTATACTCGGTACTAGCTAAACTATTGATACTGAAATTACTGTTTTGATTATTTATTTTATTGTATTTAATTATGTTTAATTAAATGTCTTTTTTTTTTTTTACCTTTTCTACATCGTAAAGGGAAAATATCTTTCACAAACTGATCTGACCTGAGGAGAATCTCCAAAACAACTTCAAACTGAGTCTTTTACATAGTTTCATAGTTTATGAAACAGATTTATATAATGCATAATATTACAATGATCGGGTTTAATTAGTTTCCGGTTCGGGTCTGAAAGGAGCTTTAGATGCTTTTTAAGAAACTTTGACTTTCTATCTTTGACTTTCCCTGTCCTCCTGTCTATTGTATCCACTCCTCATTCTCTTCTTCATCCCTCCTCCATATAAAGCACCACCTTTCCTTCTTCCTCCCCGTCACTCTTCACCACCCACAGCACACTGTCAAGCTGCTGCAGAGCTGGAACATCACGCAGGAAGGAAAAGAGCATAATTACATTTAAATTACAGGTGAAACCATTGATTGAGCCCTCATGGAATATTATTATTATATGAGACAACGTTAAAGGATGACTAGAGGTTGAAGACGAAGAGATTTAACTGTCTTCATGCAGTTCAGGTGTTTCACTGTGGACAGACGTCTCTCCTGAAACCACCTGGAAAAACGACCACGAAGACTCGAAACGATCACAAAGACTCAAAATTATCATGAAGACTTGAAATCATCACAAAGACTCGAAATGATCACGAACACTAGAAACGAGCACAAAGACACGAAACGACTCAAAACCATCACAACGACTTGAAATGATTAAAGACTCAAAATGACCACAACGACTCGAAATGATCACGGACACTCAAAACGAGCACAAAGACACGAAGCGACTCGAAGCAATCACAAAGACACGAAGCGACTTGAAGCAATCACAAAGACTCGAAACGACTCGAAACAATCACAAAGACTCAAAACGGCCACAAAGACTCAAATGATCACGGACACTCGAAACGAGCACAAAGACACAAAATGACTGGAAGCGATCACAAAGACTTGAAACCATCACGAAGACTCAAAACCATCACAACGACTCAAAATCATCACAACGACTTGAAACGATCAAAGACTCGAAACGACCACAACGACTTGAAATGATTAAAGACTCAAAATGACCACAACGACTCGAAATGATCACGAACACTCGAAACGAGCACAACGACTCGAAACGATCAAAGACTCGAAACGCCCACAACGACTCGAAATGATCACGAACACTTGAAACGAGCACAAAGACACGAAGCGACTCGAAGCAATCACAAAGACTCGAAACGACTCGAAACAATCACAAAGACTCAAAACGGCCACAAAGACTCAAATGATCAAAACTCGAAACGACCACAACGACTTGAAATGATTAAAGACTCAAAATGACCACAACGACTCGAAATGATCACGAACACTTGAAACGAGCACAAAGACACGAAGCGACTCGAAGCAATCACAAAGACTCGAAACGACTCGAAACAATCACAAAGACTCAAAACGGCCACAAAGACTCAAATGATCAAAACTCGAAACGACCACAACGACTCGAAATGATCACGGACGCTCAAAACGAGCACAACGACTCGAAACGATCAAAGACTCGAAACGCCCACAAAGAGACTCAAAAGTCGTACGTCGTCTTCTCTCTCTCTTTGTTCTCCTCTCCTCCTCCAGCTCTTTGTCTTCTTCTCTCGCTCTACCAGCTGCACACTGTGTTCGTCCTTCTTCGTTCTCATTCAATTCATTCATCAATTCTCCCATTTCCTTCCTCCTCTCCGTCCACCCCCCGTGTCGCCGTTCCCCTCGCCTCTGCTTTCCCTTCTTCAATGTCCACACCTGGTCTCCTTCTCTGTTGATTGCTCACTTAAGTCTCTCAGCAGCTGGACCTTTTGACACCTGCAGTTGATGAAACTGTACAACGTTGATATTTTAGTAGCTTTTGCTCATAAAGCTTCATTTTGCAACGTTTACTCTTAATCTCTTGAGATGGACAGGGTTATTCAGCGTTCGGTGAACACATATTCTAGCTTTTTGAAATTTACAAAACGGTGTCCCACAAGGGTCCATATTGGGTCCTATTTTATTTATGACACTATTATGTTTGGATCTGTCTTTTAAAGGATAAGAAATTATTTAAATTGACTTCTCATCAGACTTGACTGTTTTATTTGTTATTTGTGTTTCAATGTGACACTTTAATGCTGCCAACTTGGCCAAGACTCACTTGTGAAGATAGTTTAAACCTCAATGGGGATATCCTGGAAACATAAAGGTTAAAAAGAAAATAAGATCCATAACCTGGAAAGTAAATATATTAAACATCAATCAGCAATCCTTTTCATTTTCAATAAAGCTAAAACATTATTGTTTCCAGCATCTCAAATGTGAATATTTGCTGCAGTTTCGTTTGAGATAATAAACAGTATGTTTATTATTATTATTTACTCTTGGTTGGGCAAAACAAACAATTTTAAGACGTCACCTCGTGCTCTGAATTTATATTATTTGCCCCCAAATCCAGCTGTCAACTGGATGAAATGTAAACTCGCAGAATTCAAAACTCTGTCAGCCTTTTATCCTTTCCACCGAAAAATGTGTTCAAAATTCAAAAGTCAGAGTTCAAAGAGGAAGTGAGGGACAGAAAGGATGAGAGAGTGAAGGCCGAGGCTGAAACAAGAGACCGAGGGACAGAAAAGATGAGAGAGTGAAGGCCGAGGAGGCAGATGGGAAATACAACAAAGATCTCTGAATTGATTTCAAGGCCAGTGAAGATGAAAGCAAGGAGGTGACGTTCTCTTCGGCAGGTTGTTTCATCAGCATGTACACAGACCAACACACACAAAGGAAAGAAGATCAAGTGAGCAACATTTCCCTGAGGCAGAACTGTCATCTGGACACAGTGAACACATGAGCGACCACAAAGAGACACAAAACAACCACAAACTGAATGATGAGTTGAGTTATTGGAGCATGTCATTCATTTCAAAACACACACATTCAGGAACTAGGGCTGAACCAAATAGTCCAAAGCTTCATACATATATTTAAAAGCAACATTCAAATGCTGCAAAGACTTTTTTTTTTTTTTAGCATGTCTATTCAATTTGTTTAAATCTGGTATTTCCGCAAAAGGTGAAGAATCCAGGCAGTCAGAGGAGGAAGATCAAGTGAGTAACATTTCCCCCGAAGCAGAACTGTCATCTGGACACTGTGAATGCATGGACTCACACAAAACAACCCAAAAGACTCCAAACGACTAAGAGACACATTGACCACAAAGAGACCAAAAAAACGACCACAAAGAGACTAAAAACGACCACAAAGAGACTAAAAACGACCACAAAGAGACTAAAACACGACCACAAGACACAAAACAACCACAGAGGGAGTCAAAGAGAGCCAAAGACGACCACAAAGAGACTGAAAAATGATCACAAAGAGACTTAAAAATGATGACAATAAAGACTAATCTCTTTGTGGTCGTTTGGACTCTTTGTGGTCGTTTTTGAGTCTCTTTGTGTTCTTTTTGATTCTCTTTGTGGTTGTTTCTAGTCTAGTCTCAAAAGCGACAATAAAGACTCAAAACGATCACAAAGAGACTAAAAAATGACGACAATAAAGACAAGTCTCTTTGTGGTCGTTTTGACTCTGTGTTCGTTTCGAGTCTCTTTGTGGTCGTTTCTAGTCTAGTCTCAAAAACGACCACAAAGAGTCAAAACGACCACAAAGATGTACAAAAAGACCACTGGAAGCAGAATGTCCACACATACTCAGTACATTCAGTCAGTTATATTCATGAAGGAGGCATTTGGTTCGGCCTGAATAAAACTGAAAGATTCAGCACAAACAGACAGTAGTCACGACCTCAGCAGCAATGTTGTCGCCACAGGCAATTATAAACTAAAGTCTTGGATTACGGCCCAAAATGTGTTTTGTGAGGTCACGGTGACCTTCGACCACCAAATCCCAATCAGTTCATCTCTGAGTTAAAGCCGACGTTTGTGCCAAATTTAAAATAGATAAAAAAAGTCTCCCGAGGCGGTCGGTCACAGCCGAGTGCAGGAACACAAATAAATATCACAATGAAATCTGTCACAAGCAGCAAAGGCAAAAAACTGAGTCCCGATGGTTTGAGAGTAGGCTGGCCCAGAGGAGCAACGGGGCGATGTGATTGGTTGGCGCTCAGGGAGCCGGCGGTCATCTGAATCCTGAAATACCCGCGTGGAGAGGAATATGTGTCTGGTCTCAGGGCGAGCCGAGGGGTGCCAAAAATAACTGAGTGTGGCAGCTTGGGAAGGGAGAGGAGGGCAAACATCAACAGATGACAGTGGGGTACGATGACGATGATGACGAGGAAGATGATGAGGAGAGGCGTGTTTTAAATATGGAATCATGCCAGGATAAAAAAAAAAAAACCTAAACGAGGTCTGTAACTGCATCCATTAATCTGTCAGTAATCAGTCACATAGTTTAAGTCTACGAAATGTACAACGTTCTCAGAGTTCATGATGACGTCACACAGGTCAAAGTGATGAAGCTGTGATGAAGCTATACGTCCTCATATTCGACCAGTCAATAGTTTGGCGCGTTAACGTTCTCTCACCGAGGCTGATTGGTATTTCGTCATGAATTCTAACTGAACCCCAGAGATTCTCCAGGTGTTTCCAGATGTTTGCGGGTTCTTAAACTGAGTTAAACATAGTAGAATGCCCTTTGGTGTCTCCGTGAGGGAGCTGTGTGAAGACGGGTCACTTCAAGGGATGTTTCTTGGGATGTCGGTTTGGGCTGCAGAGAAAAAAGTTAAAAAAGTAGTCGAGTGTTACGGCCTGGTGGTTGTTCGCCTCCTCAAGTTGCATTCGACATCCAAATGGGTCCAAAATGTCATCATCTATTCTCGATAGACATTTGTGGGGAATTGTCATAATTGGTACGTGAATTCTTGAGTTGAGGCCAGAAAATGCATTTTTTTGGTGACAGTTCAATCAATTCAACCTCGAGCGCAAGTGGACGGACGTTTGTGCCAAATTTTAAAAAAATTGCGTGAGACGTTCTCGAGAAAGAACTGCCGGCCGGACAACCTGAAAACATACAAATCTGGAGGTTTTGGGAGATTTAGAAAGACGCGAGTGTACCAAACCTCTTTAGCTGCAACACAGCACAGCACAATCTACCACACGACTGTAAGAGAGCGAGAGCGGTGCATTGTGGGTAGTGTCGGTAACGTCAAGAGTGAAAAGAGAGAGGTGAATCCGGTGCAAAGCTGAAGGTAAAACTGAGGATGAATGGCAGCAGAAGCTCATGACTTTTCCGGGCCAGTGGATAAAGGCAGCCAGTGTGTGTGTGTGTGTGTGTGTGTGTGTGTGTGTGTGTGTGTGTGTAAGCCACGTAGGCTGAGGCTGAGTCAGGAAGGTTCAAAGTGTCTGTACAAAAAGAAAGAAGAAAGAAATCCCTGCGCAGGTCAAACTGCATGTTCTCCTGAATGTGCAGACTGCTTCTGTCCGGCTGCCTCCGTCACATCCAGAGCCGAGTGGGCAGGAACCAGATGAAGGTCACTCATATAATAAAGAAGAAGGGAACTGGTACAGACCCTTCAGATATACCGACCAGGAAGCACATTTCTTGCTGCTGCAGCATCAAAAGCATCAATCAAACCTTTATAACGTCACCACGTGCAAATCAAAGAACATCTAATTAAATGTCTTTCATTGCTGGGCTTCTCAACGCTGTCGGTTCCAATTATCCGAGACGGACGGCTAACGGTCCGATAGGAATGTCTCCCACGCAACCTCCATGTCCTCAATTACACCAGGTGTGACTCCAATCCACACAATGTCTTCACATCCACGGTTAATCTTCTGTAGACGATGGAGAAACCTTTCCAGCAGCTGAAGACATCTGGAGATATTTTCCCCACAGATGGACATTTGTAAAAAAAAAAAAAAGGCGCCACCTTCCTTCCATAGCAAAAACTAATAAAAGTGTTAACTGTCCTTCTGCCACGTTTGTTTCTGTTGGATACGGACGACCTCGCCATCTGGTTGGATTATTCCAGATCAGGGCGACGGCGTTCAGAAACACGGTTTGTTGGATTAATCACACAAAACAGCCAGAACAACAAATACTAAAATAGAGAGTTTCTGCTTATTTTACTCTTCTGCTGAGCACCGGGGGCGTCGTAGTAGAACTGTTATGACGTTGGTGTGTTTTGTGTTCCTGTTTTATTTTGAAGGTCCCTGCACTTCCTGCCCCTCTGGTTGTCTGCTAATTGTTTCCTGCTTTGTCTAATCACCTTCCCCTCCCCTGTGTATTTAAACTCTGTTTGTCTTGTGCCCCAGTGTGGGATCGTACTGTGTGTTACGTGTGAGTAGACCGTGTTTGTCTTGTGCCCCAGTGTGGGATCGTACTGTGTTTTAAGTGTGAGTAGACTGTGTTTGTCTTGTGCCCCAGTGTGGGATCGTACTGTGTTTTAAGTGTGAGTAGACCGTGTTTGTCTTGTGCCCCAGTGTGGGATCGTACTGTGTGTTAAGTGTGAGTAGACCGTGTTTGTCTTGTGCCCCAGTGTGGGATCGTACTGTGTGTTAAGTGTGAGTAGACCGTGTTTGTCTTGTGCCCCAGTGTGGGATCGTACTGTGTTTTAAGTGTGAGTAGACCGTGTTTGTCTTGTGCCCCAGTGTGGGATCGTACTGTGTTTTAAGTGCGAGTAGACCGTGTTTGTCTTGTGCCCCAGTGTGGGATCGTACTGTGTGTTAAGTGTGAGTAGACCGTGTTTGCCTTGTGCCCCAGTGTGGGATCGTACTGTGTGTTAAGTGTGAGTAGACTGTGTTTGTCCTGTCGGATCCCTGGTTTTGTGATTCTTGTTCCTGTCCGTTTTTTTTTGTGATTCCTGTTTTCTTTCCTCCTTTTTCCCCTCGGCCCTTGGAGGCTTGTCCTGAGTTTTCTTGAATTAAATATTCTTTTAAACTGTTGCTTTGGCGTTTGGGTCCTTTTTCGCACCCCACCCCGTAACAAGAACCCAGGACCCGACGCTGGGCTGCTGCGCTGGCACTGCCACTAAACCTGTGTCGTATCAGTCAGAATACGACACATTCTTTGAGTTTTTCTTACGAGTGAGAAAGTATTTCCAAAGCAGTGAATAACTTTGTGGAAGAATGAACAACATCTTAAATTTGTCAGGTTTAGTTGGGAGTCTGGGAGTCATCAAATATTCGGCTGGGTCGGTGGGCGTGACGCCACGGTGAGCGTAGGAAGGAGGAAGTCATGTGACGTTCACCCAGGAAGGCACCGTTCGTCGCCGTCGTCTTATTTTAAGTTATGTAACATCTCGTACGTAAAGAAGCCGACTTGACTATGAAAAAAGCCAGTTCTTATTTCACCAAAATGGTGAGCTGTTCCTGAACCTAACCAAGTGTTGTTGTTGCCTTAAACTAAACATGTTGGTTCGTCACCGATTGAAGCTTAAGAGGACTGACGGAGCTGCCGTATTTGACATGATGGGAGTTGTGTTTTTGGCATTGTACGCTTCTGCAAACCCGTTCGTTAAATGCTGACGTTTTTGCATTCGTAGTCAGGGGGGAGGGGCGTAGTATATCAAGCCACAGTTATTGATGAGTTACATGCTATTTAAGTTACGTTGGCTCAAACAGAGCTTAACATTTGAGAAAGCCAGGAGACTTTGCGTCCCGTGTGAAACCAAAATGAAACGTCGGCAGATAAGTAACCCACTTGGAAACCCTGCTCTTCAGTACGCACCATGTAAATTGGAATTACAACACATATTGAAATGTCAAACAAGTGGGTGATTTACATCGAGGCGCTCGCAGCTCTTGGGTTAGGGTTGGGGGAAGATCATAGTTTGGTTTAATATGTTTCTCGCCACAATTCAACTGGTAAAACATGCAAGTAATATATGAATGAAATGTGCATGTGAAGGAGACAGGGTTGTGTATCTACGACTGTCTTGTAGAGGAGACCTCAGTTTCAATTAGAAAGCTTAAAAAGCACACAAAAGAAAACAGGTAAAAAACAGTAAATATAATTAATCAGACAAATCATCAAATCAAAAAATTGTGATTGAGTTTGCTTAATGATGAAAGGAAATGAAAAGAATGAGGAATGTCTGAGCGCATTTATTTGGTCTCATCTATTAAGTATTCAATCTGTTTTCTTGCATAAAGCACAGATGTGATTCATCAAACGCATATCTCTTTAAAATCCAAGGTAATAAAAGGTTGATGTTTGACATGGTTGACATTTTGTTGTATTACAAAAACTACTTGGTTAGGTTGTGGCAACACAAACTACTTAGGTAGGTTGAAGAAAAGGTTGTGGTTTGGGTTAATATACTACGGGAAATGAAAATACCAAAATTACCGTTAAATTATTGTTTCACGCGCGGCGGGAACAATGCTCTCCTGGAGGAAAGACCGTTTTTTTTTGACCCGTTCATCCACGTGGACGTAACTCCGTGGGAAAACTACGAATGACCGCAAAAACATGTTTTTTCAGGTACAGATAAAAACGAATGAGAACAGCACATTGAGAGACTACGAGAGAGACATGGAGGTCGTTAACAGACGCAGGAGCAGAAGGTGTTCTTTCACTGACCTCATGGTTCAAAACATGTTTTCATGAGTAGCGTTTAGATTGGGAGCTGAAAGGTGCTCCGACCAAGAAGCTTCACTTATATATATATTCAGACACGGAATATAAGATTGCTGCAGCAACAATAATCCCAATCCCAGATGTCTCCTTCACACTGTACAGACGCCGGTTAGGCTGCTCGCCCTTCACAGCTCGTGACCTTTCAGCTCATCCCTGCCGGAAAGACCAAGTGATCAGATCAGAAAGAAAATGAGCTCCTCGTCTCGTCAGAGCTCAGATTCTGAGGAATCGTCCTCCAAATAGCATACGAGGCGTTAACTCTTTCATCTTTAACATGATTCATTCTCGCTGTACATCACGCAATCATAGCTCACATCCAGCGGTCCAAACCTTGGCCGCTCTCGGCTGGAAAAAAGACCCGGCAGGTTTAACAGAAAGGTCATCAGATACACGACACCGCACACTCGTCTCTCCTCCTGCTCCTCTGTTCATTCTCTCTCTTTCTATCTCCCCCCTCCACCCCTCCCTCCATTGAGAGGAAAAATCATTAGATCTTCAACGCCGTGGATCTGGTCGCCCCGACACCCCCGAGCTGTTGTCCTGGCAAACGTAAGCAAACAAGACAGCGGCCGTCCCCGGAGGGGCTGATGAATCTGTGAACCCGCAGAGCAGTTTGGAATATCCGTGTACTTGTGTGTGTGTGTGTGTGTGTGTGTGTGTGTGTGTGTGTGTGTGTGTGTGTGTGTGTGTGTGTGTGTGTGTGTGTGTGTGTGTGTGTGTGTGTGTGTGTGTTGATAGTCCACGGAAAACATTTCCGACAGCTTTTCAAACAGCCTAATGATTTAATTCAATAACAAACAGGCAGCTTAATGGTGGCATCGGGAATCGCAAAGCGGACTCTTTCTTTTACACAAGACTCTCTCTCTGCTTCTTCTAAAAGATAACAACAACAAAAAATGAATACTCGAGCTCCTTCTGGAGTTATTCATGTCATTGTGTGTATCCTTGAGCTCTAACAAACAGGCCGGGTGCATTTCCTTCCTCTTAGAACATGAAAAGCAGAATAAAAATACATATTCTGCGTTGTTTACGTTACGTTTACTAGCTGAGAGTCTTCTTCCTCGCTGCGAAACAACTCTCTTAATAAGCAAATATTACAAGACACAGACGTACGTCTATGCAAATATGTGAAAAAAAAGATTATTGGTTATCGGGCATGGATGCTGACTTATTGATAATTCTTATTGTGCATATGCAGGATGTCGCCGTGACTATATATATATATGCATATACTACATACAGGGTTCACACACATCTTGACCAATGGGTTTCATGACTTTTCCATGACTTTAAACCAAATGTCCATGAGCAAACATTTAGTGAAATCTGGGTGTAAACAGTAAAAAGTGAGTAAATGTAGTATTTAAACTAACAATGAGAATACAAAGCATACAGTAAACCTTAAATGACTCAAATGAATGAGACAATAGTTTGATTAAAAGAATAAACATTTATATAGATGCCTGTATGTATGCCTGCTTATATTCTGAGCGTCTTTCTTTTAAAAGCATATTAATTATTTCAAACTCAGCGTAAATGAACGTCATGAACACATGAATATAACACATTTACATGACTTTTACTAAACTTTGGGGATTTTATTTTTTTCAAGGACTTTTCCAGGCCTGGAAATAACCATTTTAAAACTCCATGACTCTTCCAGGTTTTCCATGAGCGTAAGAACCCTGTACATAAATAAAGACTGAGCAACTGTACAATGCAACTGTTGACTCCATAAGATGTGGACGCATTAGGAATTGTTCCTGGACCGGTTTTAAACGTTGGGAATGATGAGGAAGTGCCGCTCTGTGTCTTCGGCAGGAATGTGTGATTCCATTGTTGCTTTTATGGTTATTATTATTCTACTATATCCACTGCTGCTGTTATTATTGGTAGTACTTTTTCCATCATTATTCTGCTTCTATGAATCCTTTATGTCATATGCATTAAATGTGTCTTAATTATATGATTTGTTCCGTCCATCCTGATAGAAGGATCCGCCTCTGTTGCTCTCCCGGAGGTACTACCTTTTTTGGTGAGTTTTTCCTGTTCCGATGTGAGAATCAAAGCTCAGAGGATGTGTACAGATTATGAAGCCCATTTGTGATTTTGGGCTTTACCACATGAATTGAATTGAACACTCTTAACCGGCCCCGGATGTTTGGAGCGATAACCCAGCTGAGTACATCACTGCCTTCCAGTCGTAGCGACAGGAAGGCAGTGATGTACTCAGCAATATCAAAGTGTGCAAAGCTGTTTCCACCAGCGTAGCGCTGGTGGAAACAGCTTTGCACACTTTGATATTGTTGAGGACGCCGTGTTTGACTAACAGCTGACAGAACAAACACTCTGCTGAGTACATCGCCACAAAGCGAGCAGCTGCAACGCCGAGCAGAGATCCAGGTGAGTTCATTAACGCTTTTGCACGACGCGTCTTCCATGGCGACTTTAAGGCCGATCGCCCGCATACGCCGCCGCCGCTCATTCCTGAGTTCGAGATCTGCGCCTTTCACGGTAAATTACGAATTCTTGAGTTATGGCAAAAAGGAATGTGAGCTCCAAATCATCCAAACATCCAAATTCCCTCGAGGCGTTCCTTAAATATTGCGTCCAGGAGGAATAATAAAACTGCTCGGCTACTAAAGGTCAAACCCCCACAGAGCAGCTTTAACAGGAGGCTAAACTTCATGTGCAGCTCTTCATGAAGGGACGTCTGACGGGAACAAGTCGTTACTCAGAGGGCCGCGATCTTTCGTCTCTTCTTCACAGCATTGTGCAAAAAAACAAGGTGTTTTATTTCGCTGCTCTATAAACTGTATTGACGTGTTTATTTAAATAATTTTCAGGTGCAACATAATATTGAAAGGTTTTCGGATTCCTTCATTAAAATTGTTGTTATATAGTTTTCTTTTTTTTTTTTTTTTTTTTACAAAAGGCTTCATAACAAAAACAAATTACATTTGTTTATTATATATATTAGTTGATAGATTCAATTCTTATAAAAAAAAATTAAATACAGCTCTAATATACGATTTCTTGGGTTGTTATTTCACATAATAATTGAAAAGTAAAAAAGATTCTAGAAGGTAAAAAAAAAGATTATAAACTTTTTTCAATGTGATGCCATATTCAATAATAGATTAATTATTTCCATATCTGGCTTCATTCTGTTTGTTATATTCTCACAATATTCTGTTGTATTTAAATTACACAAATAAGAAGTAGAGTAAGTCAATGTGATGATTTATTTTAGTGAAACCTTAGTGGGACATACTTATAGAGGCTGTGCAGTGGGGTGATGGGGACATGCATACTGTTGTTTACTGGTCAATGTTGTGTTATTAAGACATGATGTTAGTAAAAAAACTAAAAAGTGTTGCATTTGAGTGTTTGGGAACGAGGACGTTTCTTTTAGGAGGAGGGGAGATATGTAAGCCATTGTATTGAGGACTTAAACAGCTCTCTAGGAAGCAGTGTTTCTGGGGCTTTTATTGTGAAGGGAAAAACGGAAAGAGAAGAGGGGAGGAAATGTTCTAGCGCTGTGTGACAAGTGTGAAAGTGCTTCCCGTCTCGTGCAAACTACGGAGCATCGTGTTGTTGTGTTATTATTGTTATTGTAAAGTTTAAGCGCGAGATAAACCCTCGCTACGTACATCCACTTCAAACTTAATCACGATCGAGGCCGGAGCTCTCTTCTTCTTCACCTCCCTCTGTCTCTCGCTCTCTTCTTCTTCACCTCCCTCTGTCTCTCGCTCTCTTCTTCTTCACCTCCCTCTGTCTCTCGCTCTCTTCTTCTTCTTCACCTCCCTCTGTCTCTCGCTCTCTGAGGATAAACGTCCTCTCTCTCTTTCTCCGTGCGCGGTCATGTTTCCGGCGGCTTGGTCACGCGGCACAAGACCGACGCGCTCGTTGGCAAATTTAACTCGTTTTTTTACAATTATCTTACAATGTCGTTAATCCCGTCTGCTAGTATAACTCACTCAAGCAACTAACAACAACAACGTGAACCAATAATGATGGAAAAAGAAAAAGATAAATATGACATTTCATTTTCCAAATGCCTTTTGATGGTGTAGGAAACTGTACTCACTGACACCTTGGCTTTCTCTGAAAAAGGCCTTTTTGTATAACTCTGAAATGTACATTGGTAACCTAAACTTTTTGTTTCACCTCTGGCAGTTTGCCGCTTACCTTTTGTACCATTTCAGGTTATTCACTGGACCTGAACTGCTTAATATAAGAAAAACTGGAAAAATGGGGGTGTTCTAAAACTATATATGTCATCTTCCAAAATCTGTTTACGCTCCCATCTGCACTGTATATTACACACTCACCGCCTCTCTGCAGGAATAAATGACTCCTGCCTCACAGCTATATATATATATATCTTGTTTATTAGCCGGAGCGATTGGACCTGAGAAGACTTTCCAATCATGTGCAGAACCCCCCGACATTAAAGAGAAAGTAATTTCCCGCATCGAGCCGAGAGGGAGAGAGAGAGCGAGAGCGAGAGCGAGAGAGAGAGAGAGAGAGAGAGAGAGAGAATCGCCTCTCTGTGAGAACCATTAGTGTCTTTGTGTGAATGCAGCTCAGCTCTGGACTCACTGCACTTCACCTCTGACTGTTTCCTTCCTTCTCTCTCTCTGCACATCTACAGTCGCCCTTCATCTACGACAGGATCTTCTAATAAAACCGTCGAAGAGGTTTGATCTACTAGCGAAAAAAATAAATAAAATAAAGTGGTTCATACAACTTTGCTTCACCTCCATCTCTTCCTCTTCCTCTCCCTCATCAATAATGAATCCTTTCTGCAGCCGGTTTCTCTGTGGTGGAGTCTGAAGGGAGAGTAAGTGATGGGGTTTCCACTGCGGAGGAGGAAATGTTTTTCATCCTGCAGGGCAGCAGGCTGACTCCAAACCACAGGCTGCATGTGAGATGTGGACGTAGTCGTGACGTCACTCGTTGGTTTGTGGACCGCCGCTTTGAAGCCTCGGGTTCGGAGATTTTGCCGTCGCCATCTTGGATTACGGCATGTTGTTTTTAAACGGACATTACCATGTTTAGAATGTGGAGGAGTGACGTAGAGACGCCGTATATGTATCTGGTAGCGGCAGCGACCTGTCAATCACCTTGTAGCCCCGCCCCTAAAGCGTCCCCTGCTTTATGGTCTGTTTGACTCTAAATGAGCATAATTTACTAAATGAACATCATGCTGTATTGAAGAAGACTTGAAACTAGAGATTGAGACATAAACTCATGTTTACAATGTTTACTGAGGGAATACATCAAGAGAAGTAGAGTCATTTATATAGACTTCTATACAACCAGAGGAGTCACCCCCTGGTGGTCAGGAGAGAGAATGCAGCTTTAACACATGAAGCATAGACTTCTATACAACCAGAGGAGTCACCCCCTGGTGGTCAGGAGAGAGAATGCAGCTTTAACACATGAAGCATAGACTTCTATACAACCAGAGGAGTCACCCCCTGGTGGTCAGGAGAGAAAATGCAGCTTTAACACATGAAGCATAGACTTCTATACAACCAGAGGAGACGCCCCCTGGTGGTCAGGAGAGCGAATGCAGCTTTAACACATGAAGCATATACTTCTATACAACCAGGAGTCACCCCCTGGTGGTCAGGAGAGAGAATGCAGCTTTAACACATGAAGCATAGACTTCTATACAACCAGAGGAGTCACCCCCTGGTGGTCAGGAGAGAGAATGCAGCTTTAACACATGAAGCATAGACTTCTATACAACCAGAGGAGTCGCCCCCTGGTGGTCAGGAGAGAGAATGCAGCTTTAACACATGAAGCATATACTTCTATACAACCAGGAGTCGCCCCCTGGTGGTCAGGAGAGAGAATGCAGCTTTAACACATGAAGCATAAACTTCTATACAACCAGAGGAGTCGCCCCCTGGTGGTCAGGAGAGAGAATGCAGCTTTAACACATGAAGCATATACTTCTATACAACCAGGAGTCACCCCCTGGTGGTCAGGAGAGAGAATGCAGCTTTAACACGTGAAGCATATACTTCTATACAGCCAGAGGAGTCGCCCCCTGGTGGTCAGGAGAGAGAATGCAGCTTTAACACGTGAAGCATAGACTTCTATACAACCAGAGGAGTCGCCCACTGCTGGTCAGAAGGGTTAATACAGGTTTTAGGACACTTCCGGACCAAACTGCCACCTTAACTGCCACCTAAAAGTGCCCTTCCTGCTGCCTGAGAGACCAACTGGCAATCTGAGATTCCTCTCAACTAGCGCTAACAAAACCTGGAACACCAGCTAGTATATTTCTGGCCGAGACCAACATAAAGCACAACCTGCTGCAGTAAACCCGCTTCAGGAGTAACGAGCTGCTGCACGAGAGTCAGGTGACCACGGACTCGGGGCCAATCGGTGACCGGTGTTTGTACTCACAGCTGTGCTGGCTGCAGCCTGCTTGGACTCTTCGGTGAGAAACGTCAACATCAGCTCCACCTTCTGCTTCTCCTCCTCGCTGATGTAGTCGGTGTCTGTTGGTGGAAACACACACACACACACACACACACACACACACACATTAGTCCATCAGTGTCACTTTGTACGTTACATCTGCTGAAAGCAGCTCAAACAGAATCACCATGGATTCTGATAAAATATGAACACCTGAAGCCTCAGGCGTTCATCACTCTGCATCTCAAGACAATGAACGGTGACCATTGTAATTTAAAATTTGGCGACATGAGCGAACGGTACAACACATCCAAAAATGGAAATGAAGCTGGTGCAACAGAGTAGAATTATTATTAAAAAAATTGGGACACGGTTTGTTCAGGGTAATGGATTTTAATTTAATTTAATTCAGTTTAAACTCCGACAAAAACAAAAAGCTGTTATTGGGAATTGTTCGCCTTCTGGATTTGACAAATTGCTGAGAGAGCAAACAAAAAATATGAAATATGAATATAAAGTTGGAACTATAAAAAAGGGAGAATAATTAGGAGAGAAAATTGAAGAATTTAACTTCTCAAACTGCTTATTCATTCAAAAAGTAAAGATGAGAAATTTCCAAGTTTTCAAAATATTATTCAAAGAAGAGAAGTACAAATTAAATCAGTGCATTTTATGTTTTATTCCTATAAAAGGTGGAATGTGTTTGTTTTGATTGTTATAGACAACCATTATGAATCTATTTAAACATGCTTGCACATACAACGTGACTTGGTTATTCGTCCATTACAATAATTCAAATAAAGACAAAAGTGCAATAGTATAAAACACCATAATTGCATTAACATGTTAAAGTTGGAGCTGGACAGGTGTGATACTTCCATCACTAATAAACACGTAAGATGATCTGAGGAAGGATCAGTGAGAGACGCCGAGTCTGCAAATAAAGACGTCTGGGAAACACTCAGAGATCCGTTGCAGCCGGAGCACCGAATATAAACCAGGAAGACGAGAAGCTGACGTAGGAAACATAAAAAAAGGTTTGTTGCTGTTCTCCGATTGCAACAAAACAACGGCAATAATCCAACGCTCGTTATTTATTTCACAAGCGGGATCAGAATCGCCTCGTCATCGTGCGCTGAGAACCCATTTCCTCCAGCTGTGATCGAGCCCTTCAGTCTTTGAGATACCAATAGATACGCTAAGCTTTAGCTGGGATACGAACAGGAAGTGGAATGTCCATAAAGACACCGAGCTCAGTGCCGGAGTCAAAGGAGCCACTCAGCCTCCCTGATGAGGCAGCGGGCCGGAACCCCTGACCTCCCTGATGAGAGGCAGCGGGCCGGAACCCCTGACCTCCCATCAGCTCAATACTTTAACCCTTCAGGGTCTTAGGCCTTTTTCTCGATTTTACATCATTTCTTAAATTCACCATTTAAAAAGGCACTTGCATATGAGATATACACCCATGTGTTACATCAAAGATTGCAGAACAATCTCAGCTCTCTATATAATGAGGCACCATTGTCCTAAGGTAAAAGTGTAAAGTGATAATATGGCCCTAAAGCTGAAAAATGTAAGCTTGATTTGTGAAATTCTTCATATCTCTCTCTGTGAAAACATAACTTTACTCATAAACTTGTATAGTGTGTATACAGTATGCAGGTTTTACTGAATAGAATAACGATTCATATATAAATAATGTGAACGACCAAACAAATAATGATAATAATTCATATTATTTTACCTGCAGTGCTGAAGATCGGGCCTTTTTTTTGTTATTAGTATTTTGAAACCGTAAAGACATAAAAAAAAAGTAATCTTGCTTTCAAATTTTGAAGAAATCTCTCATGTTTAACTTTTGGAAGTCAGGTTAGCTTCTCTTCACATATAATATATATCAATTGCAAAAGAAAGGCATTTGGATTTGGGGTGCATAGATACCGTAAAAGTGAAAAAAATTCTTCCTCCAAAGTTTGAGGACCACTGATGCAGAGTAGGTGTGTCTGCACCTTGGGGGGCGGGGCTTCAGGTACTTCTCATAAACTCAAGCGATGACGCGCAGGAAGTGACGTCTTTTATGTTTCTGATCGGAGCTTCGACTCGTTCGGACGTGAATTTAAAACCACGTCTTTCTGCTTATACTCAATCCATAATTTTTTTTAAACTCTCAATTGACAAAGTGCCGGCGTTATTAGTCAAATAGTTCTCAGTGAATATCAAGCAGCATTTTTGCTTCTTTTCAGTCACAATTCACTAAGTGGTGAAAATAACAGTCATGCTGTCACCAAACAGAGCGTTTGTTCTCCTCACAGCCTGCCTCCTTCCCTTCTCTCCACATTCACCCTCTCACTTGATGGATTTCCATTTACTCCCCCTATAACCCCCTCACCCGACGGATCGCCTTTCACAGCGGGAGTGCTACGCCTCGGTCTGGCCCGTGGTATTGGCTCGTTGGACAGTTGCCATGTTGATCTGCAGTGAGAGATCACGCACTGCGCATGGTATTCGGAGGATTACGGCGCCTGGAGACAAAGGGGAGGCGTCTAGATGGATAAAACCAGAGCGAACGGAGGGGAAATCAGGGCTTTTTCCGCTGTAAATCGACAGCATAGGTAGCAAGAAACAGATCATAAAAGATTGGAAAGGAGAATGATGGACTCTTCTGTTGATGCCAGGAAAAGCCTTTCTGAATTCATATGGGGATCAGGAAAGCAACATCCAATTTAAACAAATGGGGGCTCAGGAAATACATTTACTGCAACTGCTGTAAAAAAAACGGACATGTTTGGGTTGATCCCGAATGAGTCCATGAAAAAGTCTCAGGTCACTAGTTTGAAATCGGTTGGGACAGATTCAGAGTAATAAAAACATGAATAAAAACTTCTGTCTGACTCCCCAGTCTGTGGTCCGATCAACTTGGATCAGACAAATCGACAAAGCAGACGGCAACCTCCGAGAGAAGATCATGTGAAAGTGTCTTAAAGCTGCATTCTCTCTAATGTCCAACAGGGGCGACTCCTCTGGTTGTATAGAAGAAGAAGAAGAAGAAGAAGAAGAAGAAGAAGAAGAAGAAGAAGAAGAAGAAGAAGAAGCTTTGATACCACAATGACATCACGGACAAGACTTTGGCGACAGATGTCCGACGTCTATGAACCTATGAAGGAAGGAAGGAAAGAAAGAAGAAAGAAAAGAAAGAAAGAAGAAGGGACGCCATACAACATCCCAAAGTCGGACCTCCATGGCGTCTCTTCTTTACTTTCTTTCTCCATTCTTCCTTCTTTCTTCATTCTTCCTTCCTTCTTTCTTCCTTACTTTCTCTCTTCCTCCTTCCTTCTTTCGCACACTGCGTAGGAAAATACCTTTACTTTAATGAGAGAGTTCTCCTCCTCTTTTCCCACCTTGGTCTCTCTTTCTCTTCAGCTTCTAAAGGAAACACTGCTTCTACGAGTCTCATACATAACACACACACACACACACACACACACACACACACACACACACACACACACACACACACAATGAAACTCCTTCCCGTGGTGTCAGTATTCTTCATGGAAACAATAACCATCTCGGTGGGGTTTTGATCCGGACGACGTTTTCTGCAGCCAATCACAACAGGAAGTCACCGGAGCCGACTTTGATATCAGCGATAGTTAATTACCACGAGCTAAATGAAGAGCACGATGTCTGCACTTTCCCCCGTTATTTATGAGATGTATATATGTAATAATAAACAATATGGCGTCTGTGAATGTTCCCCGCCAGGTGGGCAGAAATGTCCAGCTTTGTCCTCTTTTGAGAGGTGGAAGTAATAATGTGTTTATTTGTATTAGCTGCACAAACAGAGAGGATTATAGTTTAGGAACACGCTGTCGCTCCAGAATAACAAGAGTACACATGTTTTTATATAAAAACTAAAATAGACCAAAAGAGACAAACAGACAAAGCAAAACGACGTTTAAAAAAGAAAAAGACAGGCAGCAGCTGGAGGGACATCACATCACTAACACCCCGAGCACAGACCAAAATACTGCAGAAATATCATAACAGAAATATCTTAACCCTGAAGATGAAGTGTCAATCAGCAGTGGAGACGAGAGACCAGAGACCAGAGAGACCAGAGACTAGAGAGACTAGAGACCAGAGACCAGAGAGACCAGAGACTAGAGTGACTAGAGACTAGAGAGACTAGACTAGAGAGAGACCACAGACTAGAGAGACCAGAGACTAGAGACTAGAGTGACTAGAGACTAGAGAGACTAGAGACCAGAGAGACTAGAGAGAGACCAGAGACTAGAGACCAGAGACCAGAGACCAGAGACTAGAGACTAGAGACCAGAGAGACTAGAGACTAGAGACTAGAGACCAGAGAGACTAGAGACTAGAGACTAGAGAGACTAGAGACCAGAGAGACTAGAGAGAGACCAGAGACTAGAGAGACCAGAGACTAGAGACCAGAGACCAGAGACTAGAGACTAGAGACCAGAGAGACTAGAGACTAGAGACTAGAGAGACTAGAGACCAGAGAGACTAGAGAGAGACCAGAGACTAGAGAGACCAGAGACTAGAGACTAGAGACCAGAGACCAGAGACTAGAGACTAGAGACCAGAGAGACTAGAGACTAGAGACTAGAGAGACTAGAGAGACCAGAGACCAGAGACCAGAGACTAGAGAGACCAGAGACTAGAGACCAGAGACCAGAGACTAGAGAGACCAGAGACTAGAGACCAGAGAGACCAGAGACTAGAGAGACCAGAGACTAGAGACCAGAGACCAGAGACTAGAGAGACCAGAGACTAGAGACCAGAGAGACCAGAGACTAGAGAGACCAGAGACTAGAGACCAGAGACCAGAGACTAGAGAGACCAGAGACTAGAGACCAGAGAGACCAGAGAGACCAGAGACTAGAGAGACCAGAGACTAGAGACCAGAGACCAGAGACTAGAGAGACCAGAGACTAGAGATCAGAGACCAGAGACTAGAGAGACCAGAGACCAGAGACTAGAGACCAGAGAGACCAGAGACTAGAGACCAGAGACTAGAGACTAGAGAGACCAGAGACTAGAGACTAGAGAGACCAGAGAGATGAGACTAGAGACTAGAGAGACTAGAGACCAGAGAGACCAGAGACTAGAGAGACCAGAGACTAGAGAGAGACCAGAGACCAGAGACCAGAGACTAGAGACCAGAGACTAGAGACTAGAGAGACCAGAGACTAGAGACTAGAGAGACCAGAGAGACGAGACTAGAGACTAGAGAGACTAGAGACCAGAGAGACCAGAGACTAGAGAGACCAGAGACTAGAGACTAGAGAGACCAGAGACTAGAGACTAGAGAGACCAGAGAGACGAGACTAGAGACTAGAGAGACTAGAGACCAGAGAGACTAGAGACTAGAGAGACCAGAGACTAGAGAGAGACCAGAGACTAGAGAGACCAGAGACTAGAGAGACCAGAGACTAGAGAGACCAGAGACCAGAGACCAGAGACTAGAGACTAGAGAGACCAGAGACCAGAGACTAGAGAGACCAGACTAGAGACTAGAGACCAGAGACTAGAGACCAGAGACTAGAGAGACCAGACTAGAGAGACCAGACTAGAGACTAGAGACCAGAGACCAGAGACCAGAGACTAGAGACCAGAGACTAGAGACCAGAGACTAGAGAGACCAGACTAGAGAGACCAGACTAGAGACTAGAGACCAGAGACCAGAGACTAGAGAGACCAGAGACCAGAGACCAGAGAGACCAGAGACTAGAGACTAGAGACCAGAGACCAGAGACCAGAGACTAGAGAGACCAGAGACTAGAGACTAGAGACCAGAGACCAGAGACTAGAGAGACCAGAGACCAGAGACTAGAGAGACCAGAGACCAGAGACCAGAGACTAGAGACTAGAGAGACCAGAGACCAGAGACCAGAGACTAGAGACTAGAGACTAGAGACCAGAGACCAGAGACTAGAGACTAGAGACCAGAGACTAGAGACTAGAGACTAGAGACCAGAGACTAGAGAGACCAGAGACCAGAGACCAGAGACTAGAGACCAGAGACTAGAGAGACCAGAGACTAGAGAGACCAGAGACCAGAGACTAGAGAGACCAGAGACCAGAGACCAGAGACTAGAGACTAGAGACCAGAGACCAGAGACCAGAGACTAGAGAGACCAGAGACTAGAGAGACCAGAGACCAGAGACCAGAGACCAGAGACTAGAGACCAGAGACTAGAGACCAGAGACCAGAGACTAGAGACCAGAGTCATATATCTTCTCTTGTGTTCTCATCCAGAACATGGTTGTAATATTTATTTCTATAAAAACAACTTTAACTTGTCGTCACCAAAGTTACAGAAAGTAACGTAAATGTTTTTATATCAATAAATCAAACTTCAGCGTAACATTACCCACAATGCACCCTTCCCTCTGACCGCTGTGTGTGTGTGTGTGTGTGTGTGTGTGTGTGTGTGTGTGTGTGTGTGTGTGTGTGTGTGTGTGTGTGGTGCTAGCAGCTGGCTAACGTAGCCTGCAGCAGAGAAGCCAGCGGGCTACAGAGCTCTCACTTCTATCCAATTCCACACCTCCAGATTTCTTCTTCTACTTTTAAAACTTGTCATCTTTAACCCTTCAGGGTCTGAGGTCTTTTTCTCGATTTTACATAATTTCTTAAATTCACCTTTTTAAGGCACTTGCATATCAGATATATACCCATGTTTTACACACAATTGCAGAACACAGAATGAGACACAATGTCCCTCAGGCACAAGGGTACAGAGATTTGTTTTGGTGATGGAAATTGGTTTACCAAAGGTCTTAGGTTCACAAAAGCAGTGGAATATATGAATACAATGGTAGATATATGTAAATAAATGTCTAATACCAACAAAAGTGTTGTCTGCAGTGGCGGGCCGTGGATTTTCTACCTGCGCCTTCAGTGCCGTGTGAGTCATAGTCTGGATCAGCTGTTTAACAGAAAGGCGGAGCTCCACTCAGCCTGAGAGCTCCTGTGAGAGCCACGTAGGAGCTCACAGAGCAAGGGGGCGGGGCCTCAAGAGGCTGGCGCATCCAACAACAGCTGAATCTTATTTCTGTGCGTCGCAAGACCCGGAAGGACGGCGACGCGAGCGACTCCCCACAGCGCCCTCTGCAGGCTTTACACCACTTTTAAAAACAGCTGATTACAGTGTGGAAAGGACAATGAATGAAAAGCACTCACATGCGTGCAGGGAGAAGTGCTTGCGTTCAGAGGACACAGCAGCCGCCGCCGCCGCCGCCGCCGAGGGGATCACAGGGGCCACGCCGGAGCCCAGGGGCCCGACCACCGGCCGGGCGGTGGAGGAGGAAGAGGAGGAGGAAGAGGAGGAGGAGGTGACGGCCGCCGTGGAGCCGGAGGAGTCGCCCTCGCCCAACAGGTGCTGGATGGAGTGCAGCTGGAAACACGGGTCTGAGAGCAGGACGGAGGACGCCCGGGATATCCTGGAGGAAGAGGAGGAGGAGGAAGAGTTTAACTCAGAGCAGCACTAAAGAAACAAAGGGAGCGAACACAACTAATAGCCGATCGTTGATGATCCATATCAACAGATATAGATCCCTTTGTTGTCCATCTGTTCAACGCTCTGAAGTCTGTTTGAACCATCAACAATGATCTCTAATATCTGTTTTATATTCATGTGAAAACATCTGGATTTATTCTAGTTCATCACCAACGCTACATTTTACTAGATGACATGTGAACGCATCATGAGAACGTTATCATTTACCTTCAGCCAGTACTCATGTTCACTGAGCAGAGCCTGAACGCATCATGATGTAACTGAAGAGAACCTCCGCTGGTTCTCCGTTAGCGGTGCTGCTAACGTTACTAGCTCTCCTCCTGTCGGTCTAAACACTGATTGGTTGTTCACAAAGTCACATGATCAGAGACTAGAGGAACATCCATGATGTCCTGATCACATGATCTACTGGATATAAAACTGTGTTTACTCTGTGACGGTTGAGCGGCGCCATTAGTCTGAGGTTCCCCTCACTAAACTAGACTGAGATCAGCGCTCTGATTGGACGAACAGAACGCTGGATCAGAACCCAAAACATCAAAAATCAGACAGGAAGATGTTGTTCAGCACAGATCTGAAGACGAGAGCAACGAACACACAGATAAACAAAGAACAACAGATAAAGAAAGAGAACAACAGATAAAGAAATAAAGAAAGAGAACAACAGATAAACAAAGAGAACAACAAATAAAGAAAGAGAACAACAGATAAACAAAGAGAACAACAGATAAACAAAGAGAACAGCAGATAAACAAAGAGAACACACAGATAAAGAAAGAGAACAGATAAATAAAGAGAACACACAGATAAAGAAAGAGAACAACAGATAAACAAAGAGAACAACAAATAAAGAAAGAGAACAACAAATAAACAAAGAGAACAACAAATAAAGAAAGAGAACACACAGATAAAGAAAGAGAACAGATAAAGAAAAAGAACAACAGATAAACAAAGAGAACAGATAAAGAAAGAGAACAACAGATAAAGAAAGAGAACAGATAAAGAAAAAGAACAACAGATAAAGAAAGAGAACAACAGATAAACAAAGAGAACAACAGATAAACAAAGAGAACAACAGATAAACAAAGAGAACAACAGATAAACAAAGAGAACAACAGATAAACAAAGAGAACAACATCTCACAGCCTGGAAACGTGTTTTTCCCTCGAAACAGAAGAAATCTATAAAATCATGTTTTTATTTCTGTTTTCACACAATCTGAGAAAAACTCGATCTGACACATCAGACGTGATGAGAACCTTTCATGTGTCTCCCTCCTCCTCTCCTCCTCCTCTCCTCCTCCTCCCTCCTCCTCTCCTCCTCCTCCTCCTCCTCCCTCCTCCTCTCCTCCCTCCTCTCTCTCCTCCCTCATCCCTCCCCTAACTCCATCATCCCTCCTCTCCACCTTCTCTCTCTCTCCTCTCTCCACCTTCTCTCTCTCTCCTCTCTCCACCTTCTCTCTCTCTCCTCTCTCTCCTCCCTTCACCTTTTCTCGCTCCTCCCCATTCATCCCTCTCTCCACCCCCACCGTCCCTCTCTCCTCCCCCTAGTTCTCTCTCTCTCCCCGCAGCGCCACTCAATCCAACTTCTGTGCATCAATCTTTCATCGCGGAGCTTCCCACAAAACCCGACTCCCACTCACTCACCTCTCCGTCTCTCTCTCTCCCTTTTGTGTCTTCTGATGACTGATACCTCTCTCTCCCTTTTGTGTCTTCTGATGACTGATACCTCTCTCTCTCTCTCTCTCTCTCTCTCCCTCTCTCACTATTTCTGGACTCTTCTGAGTATCAAAGCTGCTGCTACACTAGAGGTGTGTAGTGGAGTAGTCAGGTGGGAGTACCGTGAAGTTCTGACCCCGCCCCTTTATACTCCATACTCCACTAAATTACACTTTTCAATCCTCTACATTCATCAGACAGCTGCTGTTACAAATTAATTCACAGATTTGGAATTTACATTAAAAAAAAAACTATACCCACCTTCAGCAATTAAAGGTAGTAAACGATTTTATTGAATCTTTGGACACCACTGTGCAGCCCTTTGTATTGACTTTTGACACTGTCGATCATGCAATAATGAAGCATAGACTTCTTACTATTGGACTGTCAGAACAAACTGTCTGTTGGTTTGACAATTATTTATCAAACAGATCACAGTGTGTCCAGGCGGAAGGCATCACCTCTAGCTCTCTTAAAGTAATACAGGGTGTGCCCCAGGGTTCGGTCCTAGGACCACTTTTATTCACAATTTATATAAACAGTATCGGTCAAAATGTGCCAAATGCAAATGTTCACTTTTATGCAGATGATACTGTTATCTCCTGCTCTGCTCCTACACAGTATCAGGCTCTCTGTCAGTTGCAAAAAGCCTTTGATCCTGTTCAACACACTTTGTACGAGTTGAAATTAATTTAGAATCCTGACAAAACAAAACTGATGATGTTTTCAAACTCAAAGAAAAAGCCGCTGAACCTTCCAGCTATAATTACATTTCAGGGCAATGTGATTGAGTCTGTGTCGTCATATAAATACTTGGGATTTTTAATTGATGATTCTCTCTCTTTTAAACCTCACATTCAGCAACTTGTGAAGAAGTTGAAGGTGAGGCTGGGTTTCTATTTCAGAATAAGTCTTGCTTTTCTTTTGATGCTAAAAAGAGACGTGTTGCTTTTTTATGTCAGTGATTGATTATGGAGATGTTTTATACATGCATGCCTCTTCTCAATGTCTTCACTCTGTGGATACGGTCTACCATGGAGCATTGAGGTTCATAACACATCTTAAGGCCCTTACTCACCATTGCTCCCCTGTATGCTAGGCTTGGTTGGTAGACTAAGTCATTGGCATCTCATTATTTATAAAGCAATTCTTAATGTACTTCCATCTTATCTGTGCAAGTTAATTTATCAGAAACATGCTGGTAGCTACCGTCTTCGCTCTGTGACACATGCGCAAGGCCTACTCTTGCTATCGGTCCCCAACGTCGGTCTCGATAAGGGAAAAGGTGTTTTAGGTTTGCTGCGCCTGCGGCTTGGAATTTGCTGCAGACTGATTTGGGTCTCTTTAGGCGTTTTTAAAAATAGATGGAAAGAGTTGGAGGAAGGTTCATCTGGTTGTAGATGTTTTGGACTGAGGTATGTGCACCTGTGTGAACTATGATATGCTGACGTGAGTCTTGGTTTAGTTTTTACTCATGTCGTGATCTACAAATGTTCTGTCACTGTTTTATGTTGTATGTCTGAAACTGTGTTTAATGTGCTGCTGCTGTCTTGGCCAGGACACTCTAGTAAAGGAGATTTGTAATCTCAATGAGGCTTTAAAAATGTAAAAGCAACGGTAAAATGCTACAAACGTTGAACTCAGTGTTTCTCTCTGCAGATTGTGATTCATCCTCGACCCGAATGTGAGAAAAGAATCTACGCTTGTGAATAAAATAAGTAATACAAGCAGCTCCGCCCGCAGCGGTGAGCTGTGAAAAATAAATGTTGCTGCCTGCTGACAACTGTTGTTACGGCTGATCGGTATATGAAAAATTCATTCCATACGGGAATTTGAAACCGGTATTCATACACATTCTCACCAGTGGATTTCATGACTTTTCCATGACTTTAAACCAAATGTCCATGAGCGAACATTTAGTGAAATCTGGGTGTGAACATGAAAAAGTGAGTAAATGTAGTATTTAAACTAACAATGAGAATACAAAGCATACAGTAAACCTTAAATGACTCAAATGAATGAGACAATAGTTTGATTAAAAGAATAAACATTTATATAGATGCCTGTATGTATGCCTGCTTATATTTTGAGTCTTTCTTTTAAAAGCATATTCATTATTTCAAACTCGGCGTAAATGAACGACATGAACACATGAATATAACACATTTACATGACTTTTACTAAACTTTTGGGATTTTATTGTTTTCAAGGACTTTTCCAGGCCTGGAAATAACCATTTTAAAACTCCATGACTCTTCCAGGTTTTCCATGACCGTATGAAACCTGCGCTGTTCGGCGGCTCGACCAGACCGACGACCGGAAGAGGCAAAGATCCTCTGACGTTGGAGACGGAGAGAAGAAACTGGAAGCTTGGATTCAAATAGAAACGGCTTCCAGTTTCAGTGTCAAGGGTTTCACAATAAAAACCTAAAAACCTCTTCAATGCAACCGCGGAGGAGTCAGAGAGCAGAGAGACGAACTCAGTATGAAGAGTTTAATAACGGCTCAAGGTCACCGACGCTTTAATGGACTGAAAAAATGATTAAAAAGCAAAAGTTCAACAGTTTTCCGCTAAAATCGACCAAATTGAAGTTTGATTAATTGTATTCTCTTTTTTTTTATAGCCAAAAAACTATTTAAAACGTAAATAATGCATTTAGTGTCTAAATTACTATCTGTTAAAGAATAGAAACATCAGGATAGCAGCAGAGAGGTCGTCCCTGTCCGTCACAGGAAGAAAACACCGGGGACATTTTCCACCAGAACCCACTCTGACCTTTTCATCACAGCAGCCGCGACAATTCACGCGGAGAAACTCTTCGTCCTGTCTTCACATGCTCCTCTACCTCAGCAGACCGGGGGGAGGTGTGTGTGTGTGTGTGTGTGTGTGTGTGTGTAGAATCCATTGGTAAGAAAAGCAGAGTGAGTCAGAGCGAACAAGCTGGAAAATGTCACCGGCTGTGTTTCAAGGCCTTTGTGTGTTTCCTCTTCTTTTTAATTACAAACCGACAAAAGGGCAAAGTGTTTAGATTGACACGGTTCATTATACGCGGAGAGAAAAGGACTCGAACGTGAATGAAAAGGAGAAGAAGAAGAAAATTAAAGAAGACGACCGCATGACGAACGCCCATCGGACATTCAGGGCCTCGTCTCCCAAAAGACAAAGGGAAAGTCATCTCATGAACCCTTTTAAGCTGTAGAAGTGTTTGTGTAGAGTGTGTGTGTGTGTGTGTGTGTGTGTGTGTGTGTGTGTGTGTGTGTGTGTGTGTGTGTGTGTGTGTGTGATCTTAATCCCCTGTGGCAGGTGATCAGCATGAAACGCACACTGTGACCAAGAACCGAAGACAGCTCCTCCCCCCTCCACAAACACAAACACACACACACACACACACACACACACACACACACACACACACACACGCCTAAAGAAGACCACTCCATCCAGTCGCCGGGGCAGCAGGTGATCAATAGTTTTGCTAATCAGTTGACTGATTGATCGATCTTTGGTGGTGAGTCACTCTGCCGAGTCAGCACGACGAATGACGCCACTGGCAGGTTGAGATGTTAACCGAGTGGATTTGGAAGTGTCTTCAAGCTGCATTCTCTCTCCTGACCACTATATATATATATATATATATATATATATATATATGCATACGTTGAACATCCATTTCAGCTTTGCCACTGTCCCCTTAAAAAAGTGAACTAAAGAGGATTGAAATACATTCCTGACTCAGAAACTCTTAAAGTGCCTCACGAAAGGTTCCATAAAGGTTATAAAATATAATTATGCAAACGAGGCACATCGAGACATTCAAACACACAAGAAGCAAGAAAATACTTTCTCTTTGAAAAACACTCACAGTTTAAACCATGTGAGTATATTTTTTCAGATATTAAATGAAAGGCTGAACTTTTACTTTTTTGGGATGGGGTCGCCTGTAAATAGATGTGTAATGTAATCAATAATATTAAAGATCCACATGTTTGTGCTTCTCATAGGAAGTTGTTGGAACCCTAAAACAGAGACTGGATTGTTGACGTCTGAAAAACAGCAAAGCAAAGCAAACCCTCATGGAACTAAGACCAAGGATGAAAAGACACTCAACAGTCATCATCATTCAATATATCACATTAGGGCTGCAACTAACGATTATTTTAATAATTATTTTTTCCAACCCTTTATTCTAAAACAGAACTGACAGTGCAAAACATCTTCAGAAAGCACGAACAGGTTTCTCCTTGAACATCCCTGAGCTGTTCATTAAAAAAATAAAATAAAAATGGACTAACACTAAAAACATACACATGTATGCTTTACATCTGCCAAATGTGAGCCCTTTTTACTGTAATTGATCTCCTTGGAGCAGAGGCTGCTTTTACATACCTGCTTTATCAATATGTATGAAACACTGGACAGAGGAAGCTGTGCTGCTCCTCTCACGCCTGTTTTCACCTCCACCTTCCTTAAACTCTTTCATTCACATCATCTGATCAATATCTGGGTCTCTTATGACCACGACATCACGTTGTTGGCTAAGCCCAACTACGTGATTTGATTCATTCTACTTTGAGAAAAAAAAAAAAAAAAAAAAACCTGCAGCCAGATCCGCCGGTGTTCCGGTTTAACGTTAACGAGTGACTGGTGAACTGAACCAGACCGGGGGGTGACGGCATGTTTCATCACGTTACGTTTTTTTACAAGCAAGACTGAACTGTAACGGAACATAAAGTAACTCTAACGACAATACACAACACAAACACGTTAGCTAACGTGATAGCAAGCTGACTAGCTTCCATTAAAAACAAGTTTGAGGGAAATGAAGACGCTGTAGACATCTTAACGCTGATTGGCCAAGACTCGACACGTCACATCAAAGATGTTTTATTGAGAAGATCACAGCCTCTTTTCTCAGCGTCTCACTCCAATCTCAGAAACGCTGGCAGGCCAGTTGCTCTGCTTCGCTCTTTTTTCTTCTTCTCCGCGACTTATTGACCGGCGTAATAATCGCGCGACACAACGAATCGATAATGAAATTCGTTGCCAACACTTTTGATAATCGATTTTTATCGATTTTATCTATTCGTTGTTGCAGCCCTATATCACATTAATTCCTTAATGCGTGAAATGGCTTCCCGTGTATTTAAGCAATAGACCACTTCGTATGAAGAACATTTAGAAACAGGCTTGACACCAGTTTACAATATTCTTCTCTGACAGGTTGAAAGTTCAAAATGAGAAGAATCGCTCAGAATTCTTAATTTGGGGAATAAAACCGAGAACAAATGTCGTTTTTCCTGAACGAATTCGTAAACACCTCCGTTGCTGAAAAATGAAGTGGAAGTGCCAAACACTGCTCCAAAAGCGAGTCGATCCCACCTCTATTGACCACCAGGGGGCGACTCCTCTGGTTGTATAGAAGTCTATGCTTCATGTGTTAAAGCTGCATTCTCTCTACTGACCACCAGGGGGTGACTCTTCTGGTTGTATAGAAGTATATGCTCCATAAACTATCCTTAAACTATAATGGAGGAAGAGGAAGAGGAGCTGGGAAAGGCAGACACACAGTGAGTGGTGAGGAGACGGGAAGCAGCTCACAGCTCCACTACTCGCACATCTGGACACACACGTGTGCGCATATATATATATATATATGTCCACATACACACAAATATATTCATATTTATACATATACACACGTACTCATACATCTGGAGAGGAATAACTTCTCTTTTTCTGAGCCTCGGAGAAGAGAAGGAAGAGCTCACAGCTGCATGTTTCACAGATTTCTCTTCTGCATCAAAAAAAATCTATCATCCACCCACTGCTGAAGGAAAGAAAAACACGTCTGTGCACGGATCAGCCGGAGGAGAAGACATAGAGCAACAGAGCAGTGTGTGAGAGGGAGAGGAGAGAGAGAGAGAGAGAGAGAGAGAGAGAGAGAGAGAGAGAGAGAGAGAGAGAGCTTTAAGTGCTTGCGAGTGAAGGGAAGCGAAGCGAAGTGGACGGGATGCTGACTTCTTTGAAAATCTGATCTGGAGACTCGGGGCGTGTGCTGTGGGCGGCAGACAGCTGGGGGCCGTGATTCACAAAAAAAGAAAACAGACTCGGCGGAGAAAAGACAAGAGAGACGCTACAACTGAGACGAAAGGCTCCTCCGTCACGAGAGGAGTGCAGAGCGAGGAGGAGAGAGAGGGAGAGGGAGAGAGAGAGACAGAGAGAGATCCTGTGGGAGACCAGAAGGTTTGTTTGGGAGGACACATCCCGGGTCTGTTTACGTCTTTTTGAAGAGGACTTCCACGTCCACGTGAAGCTCAAGCGAGGAATCAAAAAGGGTGGACGAGCCGCGGATAAAGTCTTCGGGATCTAACGACTTTGTGTCTGCGTCGGAGGTGCAGAGGGTGCCGCTATGGGCTAAACGGAGCGCCGAGGGGGTCGAGAGGAAAAAGGCATGTTTCCTCCGGCTGGAATAAAAACCCACGACAAAAAAAGGATAACTATCTAAAAGCACAACTCTTTTTTTTTCTTCTTTTTTTTCCCCTCGCACTTTTTACAACACCTGGAGTTGTTTAAGCGACTGAACTTTGACTGCGCTCGTTCACCTCCACCCAACACAGACCGCAGAGCAGAAGGGATTTTGTTTGTTTACAGCCTCTTTCATTTTTTTGCCACGTCGCCACCTCTCTTTTTTTGGAAATGTATCTTTTTTTAATGTTTTAATCTCGTTTGCCCTCTCCAGATGGCCGCCACGCTGGCAGGTGGACCCAGATGCGATTGCCTCATTCAACATTAACCGGCGAGTTGGAGGCGTGGATGAAAACCCCAGCTAGCGGAGCGTTTCATCACCGTGACATTGTGTTTGTGCCCCGTAGCTTAAATGCAAATAAGCATTCTGCCTCAGACGCGTCTTGGAAACGATAAGAGACTCAGAGCGAGGGGCTCAAACATTTACACCGGCATATCAGGCTGCAGTTTAAGAGGCTTTAGCTCTGCATGTAAATGGACTGGAACAAGGTAAAAAAAAATTAAAAACAAGTGTGCACACTCTCATGTGTTAGTTTGTCAGGAGTCTGTTTGTGTCAAAGGTGAATTACTTGAGAGGAAAACTGACAGGAATCCCACAGCATGAAGGATGTGAAACACGTTTAAAAAGTTATAAGCTGGGCGATAATACAGAGAAAACTACAGAAAAGATCTCTGGCTACTGATGCCCGCAGCCTGCTGGTGGACATCATGTCGTACGTTGCTGGGAGCGGTGGTTTTCCGCAGGGTGTGGTGGCACCGGCGGTTACAGCGGCATCGCCATCGTGGTGGTCCGTCGTCGTCTTGTTCGTTTGTCTCCAGCTCCCCCGGCCGGACCCGGTCCAGGCCGCGGTCTGCCCGTCTCAGAACTCCTCCCAGGCGGGCGGATGCCTCTGCGCCTCGGACATCCTCAGCTGCACCACTGCGGGTCTGGACCAGGTTCCCCGAGAGATGCCCGTCTCCGTCGTCACTCTGGATCTCAGCCACAACCAGATCGTGCAGTTGGAGGACGGCAGCTTCGAAGGACTCAACCGGTTGGAGACGTTGCGGATAGCGCACAACCGGCTGACTGCCATTCAGCCGGGGGCGTTTCGAAACGCTTCTGGGACTCTGCTCCGACACCTGGACCTGTCGTCCAATCAGCTTGGTGGTTTGAAGGAGCATTATTTCCTGGACCTCCCCGGATTGAAGGAGCTGCTGCTGTTCAACAACCACATCGTCCACGTGGAGAGCGGAGCCCTGGCTGGACTGGGCAGCCTCCACAAGGTCTACCTCAGTCATAACCGCATTACAGACTTCCCCTTCTTTTCCATCCAAGAGCACAGCCACCCTCACCTGTCCATGCTGGACCTGTCCTCAAACCACCTGTCGAAGCTACCCCTGGAGGACATTACAAACTTACCCATCTCAATGCAGAGAGGACTCTACCTGCACAACAACTCCCTGCTGTGCGAGTGCTCCATGTACGGACTGCTCCGGTACTGGGACCAGAGAAGATTTGCCTCGGTGACAGACTTCAGACAGGAGTACACCTGTCTGGTCTACGGGATACAGAGGGGTACTGTGCGCTTCTTTCAGCACGGCCGCTACTTTGAAAAATGCAACTTGACGAGTCATGGGTTTAAAGAGCAGGAGGGCAGCGTTTCAGTGAAGGTAGGAAAGCCGCTGCTGCTGCACTGTGTGACCGCTCTCGCCGGACGGCACGTGACCTTTCTCTGGGTGTCACCGAATCAGGAGTACGTGGCACCGCCGGGGAACAACGGATCGTTAAAGATGTACGCCAACGGCAGCTTGGAGATCGTGGCGGCTCGTGCGGAGGACTCTGGCATCTACTGGTGCATGTCTCAGGACCGGCAGCGGCAGCGCAATGAGACGCAGGAGGTCAACGTGACCGTGGTGCTGCACGACGACGACCCCCACGAGCCGTTCAACACCGGGTTCACCACCCTGCTGGGCTGCGTGGTGAGCCTGGTGCTGGTCCTCATGTACCTCTACCTGACGCCCTGCCGCTGCCCTCCCTGCTGCAAAGCCCAGACCCTGACCCCGGCCACGGCGACCAAGGGCCAGGGGAACGAGGCCGGAGCGGGGAGCGCCCAATCCTCCATCCTTAGCCCAACCCCGCCGGCGACCACTGAGGGCCCGGGCCGCAAGGTCAGTACCAACAAGCATGTGGTGTTTCTGGAGCCGATCAGAGAGCAACAGAACGGCAGACTCAGGGCAGGGATGGGAGGACATTTGGGTCCAGGTTTACTACTAGGGGCAGAGCAGCACTCAAAGCTCCACAACCAGTCGCAGCAGAGGAAGGTGGAGACGGACTCCATCATGTTCTCAGACCCCATAGCCATGCCATAGCAGCGGGACCAACACAGAAACCGCATTGGCCTCTCTCACTCACTTCCCCCTCTGCTTCTCCCACCTCTTCACCACCTCCCACTACCCCTAGAACCAGATCACCTCCCACTACCCCTAGAACAAGACCACCTCCCACTGCCCCTAGAAACAGACCACCTCCCACTGCCCCTAGAACCAGACCACCTCCCACTGCCCCTAGAACCAGACCACCTCCCACTACCCCTAGAACCAGACCACCTCCCATTACCCCTAGAACAAGACCACCTCCCACTGCCACTAGAACAAGACCATTTCCCATTACCCCTAGAACAAGACCACCTCCCACTGCCCCTAGAACCAGACCACCTCCCACTGCCCCTAGAACCAGACCACCTCCCACTGGCCCTAGAAACAGACCACCTCCCATTACCCCTAGAACAAGACCACCTCCCACTGCCACTAGAACAAGACCATTTCCCATTACCCCTAGAACAAGACCACCTCCCACTGCCCCTAGAACAAGACCATTTCCCATTAGCCCTAGAACAAGCCCACCTCCCATTACCCCTAGAACAAGACCACCTCCCACTGCCCCTAGAACAAGACCAGAGAGAGACAGAGAGAGATCCTGTGGGAGACCAGAAGGTTTGTTTGGGAGGATACTTCCCACTGCCCCTAGAACCAGATCCCTTCCCACTGCCCCCAGCACTGGACCCAGCACCGGACCAGCTCCCACTTCTCCCAGGACCAGATCCCCCTCCCACTGCCCCCAGCACTGGACTCAGCACTAGACCACCTCCCACTGCCCCAAGAACCAGACCCCCTCCGACTCCTTCCAGCACCGGACTACCTACCTACCACTGCCCTCAGCATCAGACCCTGTGTCGCACCCCCCTAACACTGGACCACTTCCCACTGGCCCCAGCACCGGATCCCCTCCCATTCCCCCCAGCACCGGACAAAACACCCACTACACCTATCACTGGACCACCTCCCACTTCCCCACGCACCAAACCTGAGCAAACCAGTAATCCCATGCTGACTTTCAAAATGTATGTTTTCTTTGCAACAGCCTGATAAAAACAGAATAAGTTGAAGACATTGGACTTTAAATGTATATATATTGTTGTTTGCCCAGGCCTTTGCCTTCTAGGCCCTACAGACAGCCATCAACCAATGCACTGTGATGGGACGGGCTCCGGCAGACTGACAGGGTAGGGACGTTGCTCACGGAGAAATTGCAGGAAAGAGAGGACAGAGACACAGGGGAGGAGAAAAAAAGACCAAAAATAGAAAGGTTATGTACTCGGGGAGGAGCTGCGAATACTGCCTCAAAGTCTGAGCGAGGAAACTGTGTTTGAGATGAAGTTAAAAGGATGTCAGGGATGTTTTTCCTGCCACGACGATGGAGCATGGACGGATGCTGTCCCTTTAAGCACGGCTTGTACCTTTAATAAACATTTGCTGCAGATGCCTTCTTGTCTCGTACAGAGACAGAGACAATAAATACAAAATATCCTTTTGTAGAGCTTTTTAGTGTTTCCTTTTGGGGTGTTTTTTGTAGTTGATTAGAGTCAAACCAACCTGCGTAGTGTAGCTCTGTCACAATGTGAAACGTTCTAGAAGAAAACAAGCTAGAGAAGAAGACGAGGATATTTTATCAAGTAAAAATAGAAACAGTTTTAAAAAGGTTTGAACTCCCCATCCTTCCTCCTCTCCCCTGGAACTTGAATAACATCATCATCAGTCAGGACGAAGTTCGGGAAATCAAAAGGGATATAAATAAATTAAAAGCATCAGCTGAAATTATTTATGCTGCAGAAGAAGAATCATTGTTTGTTGAGTTGGAGACAGGGGGACTTTTTAATGCTCTTCTTTTTATTTCACGTGTGGAAATGAATCGCTGACAAAGAAAAGATTTGCCTTTGTGTGGTGAATATACAGCAGGACTGACGGGACAATCAGGGCGGACATGTTTCTGTTGTTTATTGTCTTCTTCACTGTATTCACTGCATCCCCTCCTCCTCCTCACACTGACCCCTTTTCTCCCTCCTGTCTATACCTGTGTGTTAATAAACTGCTGTATCTGGACTGTCCAGGTGAACGCATGCCTTCTTATTGTTACTGGGATGTGAGAGAGAGAGCATGAGTCTGTACAGCCACAATCTTTACACATTCAGCCTCGATCAGGTGTGAACAAACTCAGGTGACAATTGACCCTTTGCCAAGTCCCGCCCTAAAGCGCAGACTGGCCAATCACAGCGTAGCATCAGCCAGAACGCTGCGTAACAGTGAACGTTACCCGGAGAAGGTGGAAGGAGTAGCACGTTACTATATTACAAACCTTTGGAGCTAACGTTAGCACGTCTATGCTACGCTAGCTGCTGAAGGTATACTGAATGTCTACACATGCTGCTTTAGCTTTTTAAATGATTGTAACAGTGAATAAAGACCGACTCGGCTTCACAGGAACACTGGTGTTCCTTTATTTCATTGTTTTGTCTGGATCTCCAGGTGATGTGATGGATCTGTTATCTTTATCTTGTTAACCCGTTTTTATAATCTTTTATCCAAAAATAGATTAGTATTTATTCAGGTAGTGCAGTTAGTGACAGTGTGGGCTCCACGGTAACGTAGATCTGACAGCGTTGCAGCAATGGGCGGGGCTTTGGCGAAGGCCTTTTTTCTGCAGAATAATGATTAAATATGATTTACTTTCAATGGTTAAAAACAGTTAGTTGTTACTAGTTAGTAGTTTCTGCAAGTTTAAAAATGTACGTTTAAGGCCGTTATAAACTGAATCTGCATCTTCAAAATTAATTTCGGGCATTAAATTGCATTTATTTATCCACTAAATAATGTTTTTTTTTTGTAGCTAACACTCCAGGTGTTCAATCTGCATATCAATTACGTTTACTTTTGATGCAATTATAGTAAATATACGTTATTTATTGATATAAGAATACTGTTTGTAATAAATACAGAGCAGCAGCTCAGACTCATCGTGTCACATGAGATCATTTTTCTGACGTCAGGCAAAAAGTCCCATGTGTTTGTTTAATAACATCAACACCTCCCTGTTTGGTCGTTTCACTGCCATCATCACCACCTTCACTTCTCTCACCACCACCACCACCACCATCACCATCACCGCGCACCAATGTCATCTTCACCATGAAGAGACTAGAAGTGAATTATTGTTGCTGCCTCATTTTAAAAGCCCCATTTTCGATGTGTTGGTCGAGTTGATCCGACGAGCCGACAACTTAATCAGTACTAAATCTGTAAAAACCATTAGATGTTATCTACATTCGTCGGTAATGAGACTCGACCCGATGTACTTCTGGTGATCGAACATCATCACAGAGCAACAACAGATCCGCTTTTCACTCAGACAATTTGTCAACAGCTCAACAGCTCACGCGTCGGTGCACGAGGCCGAGAGAGAGCACTAAAAAAGGAGAAAAGCCATTTATATATTTATATATATATATTTGTGTGTGTGTGTGTGTGTTGAAGGATCGAGTACACTAGAATGTGAAACGGGCTGTGAGACTGGAGGAAATGTGTTTACTCGCTGCTGTAATTGAGTCTGTGTATAAAAAAATATGGGCGGATAAAAACAGACGAGGAGCTCGGGGGACAAAACGAGAGGCGAGCCTCGTGAGCCACATCAGCAGACTTTTAAAATGACTTCAGATATACGGCGAGGCGGGTTGATCTCACACGGCAGGCGCAACTCTCCTGAACCCTTCAGACGGAACAAATTAAATACATCTAACCACGTCTTAGCATTGACTCTGCATGCAGGTGCATCACCTCCTGGTCTGTCTGAACACACCTTTAAATATCAAACTATTCCCGTCTTTTTCTTTCTTTCTTGTCTGTATTCTCAAAACTAAAAACACGAGTCGTGCTCGTTTACCGCCTCAACTTAAACTGGAGCCTTTACACACAAAATATACATTATTTAGACAAAAAAGTTTTAGTAATAGTCGGTAAGTATGCACACAGAGTACTAACACACACACACACACACACACACACACACACACACACACACACACACGCACACTTAATCTCCCCTGGTTATTTCCTGTGTTTCCTTTCACGCTATTATGCAAATCAACACGATATCACTGAACATCCCATAAGATCCGCAGCAACCATAAATAACCGCGGAGGAGGTGAAGTCACATCCTGGAGGTATTTTTCACACTTTATTAAAGAAAGCTCGACTCGCATCAGTCAAATGATTTACTGACACAGAAGAAGAAGAAACCAAGACTCTGGAGGTTTACACCGGAGATCCCTCTGCTGATGGTGTGAACGTGCTTTAAAAGCCCTTAAATCCATAATGATAGATAATAGATGATTCGGCATATTTGTAATGAAACCAGTTTGACTAGATGGAAACATGGAAGTTCGTTCTTGGCTGTTTTACAACCGATGAATGGAGGTTGCCACTTGGAACGAATACTTGTTTCCTTTGAGAGAAGCAAGCAGGTGCTGCTATTTCTTGAATTACAGCAACAGTATAATCAAACAGGGCAAATATCTGTATATTTATGTAGTGTTTAAGCAATATTTCAAGTTTTTTCCTCGAATTTTAGGAGTTTCCACTCAGGTTTTTATTATGTGCAAATTGAAAATGCACGTAAAAACATGTGGATGAAAACGTACCGAATGAAACTGAGTGTCTCATTAACATGGTTCTTATTTTCCTCTCACATATATATACACACATACATACACACACATTCACATACAGACATTTTCCCTGTTTGATTACACTGTTGATGTCATCTCTTCCTTCTACCAACCATCTAGAAGCTTACTGATGATCAGGATGAAACGGTGCGAGTGCTTCGCGGATACTAGATCTCAGAAGAATGTCTGTGACTTTGTGAACCCGACAAGGCGACCTTCAGGTCACACTGCGACTGTTTGAACTTCCCTTCTTCCATTTTTCACACGTCACTTTTTCCTGAGGTCAACACCGTGACGGACAGTCCGTCCTCCTCCTGTAAGCGGAGCTTCTCATCAGAGCTGAAAGGGTTAATGTGAGGTGAGGAGGGGCGTGAAAGGGATGTTCTCACTGTGATGCACTTATGTGAAATGGAGGGCATGGGTCCATTAAATATTTAAGAGGTCTTCCCTCATGCTCAGCTTCCACTGCAAAACACATCAACATTTGGTTGGAGCTTGTAAAACCACGAGTACACGATGAGATATATTGGGGGGGGTTGTGTTTCTGAGTTAAAGTCAACCGAGCAATAACAGAAATCAAAAACAGTGCAAATGCCAATTATAATACCTATATGTATTATTTATCTGGTAATGCCACGTTAATACATACAGTTTCTTTGATGAGATCCCTTAATTGTGGTTATCAAAGAGTTGATGTACTCTAAAAGTGGAAGAAATAAGCTCGTTAGTTCGTGGCTTATTTGTTCCCAAAGTTCTTGCTCCATATCAGCCGGCACACACATTACATCATGCTCCACGGCCGACTTGTTTACCATCATCATCTTCAAACTAAGGCGAGTCTAGTTAACCGTCAAATATATTTTGAATACTTGAAAAAGACAAGTGAAGCCAAATAATCCTATTTTACATCCTATTGTCTTCAGAAACTAAGAGAGGCTCAAAACGAGGATTTGATACATTGTTTCCTGCTCTAGAGATGCTGAAATACTTTTTATACCAATGGAATAAACACAGGTGGAATAAACACAGGTGGATCAGCAGCTATCCTTAAAGTCAATAATAACTTGATGACTCCACAGTTTCCGATAGAAATCTTGAGATTACAAACTGTGTTTCTTGATGTATTTGTCTGATCTATTGAAGAGGCAATTTTAAAGCTCTTTGTATTGTTGAAACGTTTTAAAATGAACGATGTTCTTCCCTCCTTTTGTTGTTGCACATATCATTTGCACCCACGTTGCAACAATGCAAAGGTGTACACCAGGGAACTGTTTTAGGGCCACTGCAGTTCTAATTTTACGTTAATAATAATGTGTAAAACACTTTTTTATGCAGAAGATACAATTTTATATGGACAAATCTTGCTGCTATCTACTGTGATGACAAACGTTGTCTGTATGAATGTGAAGTATGTTTGAAGTTATTTAGTCTCTAAAGACTCGCCTGAACTGTGGCGGTCAAAGTGTCAATGTGTTGAAAATCCTTATTTTCATCATTTTAAAACCATTAGATGACTATATTTCCAGCATATAAGAGTTATATATATATATATATATATATATATATATATATATATATATATATATGATCAGGCCGATGGATAGATGTACAAACAATAATCCCGTTTCTCTCGTGCAATCAGGAAGCAGTTAACTCAGTCTGTAGTGGGGATGTTAATATGCTGCTCTTTAGATGTGTTACTCAGGTGGTTGATGTTCTTGCTTTTGCGTTTTCATGAATCCGGTATGATTTAGTGAGCAGTGATTTCCATCCTGTGTCTGTAGAGGAACTTGAAATGCAGCACAGGACAGAGACGGTGTTCCATGACTGCACCACAACAAACCCTCCCAACATCCATTAAGAAGAAATCCCCTCTGATGCTCCTGTTCCGCCCTCTCACTCTGCACTAAAACGTATCGCATCATTTATTCATGGAGACCAGAGTAAATACAAGTCTCTCTGTCGCTCCCCTGCTCTCTCCCAGACTAAATAACTATTGGAAAAAGATTCTGTGTGTTCTTCTGTTCATGTTGTTAGCAGTTAATCATTTATGGTTCTCAACTTTGGGAAACCAGGTACAGAAGAGAAACATCCTGATGGAAAGGTGTGTTTGTGCTTCGTTTCATTTGAAAGAAAAGATATCCGGGACTGAAGGGACAGTTATTAGTCAGTTAAGAATTAAAAACTGGGCCTGTTTATCTGTAATAACAGCATTTTAAGCTACTGCTGCAATCACCCAAAACTATGTAAATGATGCATTTCAGCAACACACTCTTTAAAATGACAAAAATAAAGCCTCTATCTAAGTTCACAGTGCTATGACTCAGTTGTGTTGCTGTTCAACAGCCAGACGAGTTCAAAAGAGCAAACGCTGCACGACTGAACCGCATCAACAAGACCGAGCGCGTCTCAACAAAGTCTCATCCATTTCTCTGGCATCAACAAAAAAGCTCTGTGGCAAAAAGTTTACTTTTATTTCTATTCTTGGCTCAACCATTTTTGTCACTCTCGATGTACGGACAACTATCACTGGATTACTGGGATCCTGGAGGAAACCTAAAAGGAGCAATATACAACATTCAGGGCTTTAATATAGCACAAAACAGCTGTTAGCGCTGTTAGCTATCGTGTTGAGAGACCTTTCAATTATCCTGGAAACAGGAGTTTAGTCGGGTGGTGCTAGAGGGCGAAACTGCAGTTTAATTTACTTGAATGAAGATTAAATGTGATAATTAACGTTTTTATTTCGAACCATGTGCTATCGTGCATATTTGGATTTAGCAAAAATGTAATCTAACTGTTTCATTAGGTCTCAAATTGCCTATGAGGACAGACTTATTACATCACAAAATCCTTTTAGTCTTTTAAATATTAAAACTGAGTTGCATTAATGTTTCATTTCCATCCAGTTACTTTCTGTGGAAAAGCCCAGCAGGCTGCAGTAAATCAAATAAACGTCACATCGGTAAACACATTAATTACATTAAGTCGTATTAATGAGACTGGATGTGAACGCACCCCAGTGTTCATTTATTTAGCATGTTAGCTCGTTGTTGTTTGGCTCCATCAGAGCTGCAGCTCATCGTCGTCTCCTTCTGTACACGGCTGGTGATGACGGGCCAATTCAATTATAGAGCCAATTACAAACGACGATACACATTAAAGTGCTCGTAATGGTTGTATGTCATGATCCGCAGCTCCCCACAGAGCCTTATGGTGAATTTCAGGCTCATTGTTTATCCGTCCGGCCCACAGTTTTACTTCTCTGGGCCCTGTTTCTCGTACCTGGCTCAACAAAGTCGAGCAAATGTCCTATTATCCAGCTGAAATTAGCGAGATGATTGACGTCAGGCTAACTCAGTTTCTCCACGGAAGATCCGTGCTGAAATGGTCTCGTTAATTCTAGCCAGACGTCAGTCATCTGGATAAATGCGCGTGTCCGCTCCTCTTCAGAAGGGATAATAATCGAGCACTGACACCACGATGTTCTAACAGTACAATGGCAAATAAACTCAGAGGAACCTCTTTTTATTTCTCCGCTGAGAAGAAGGAGATGATCATGAACGCATATGAGGAAGTCATTACCTTAATCATTCACAGAAACCGCGTTGCGAATATTTGCGAGGCGTTTGCAATGTGTTTGCTGTGAACGCAGCTTAACACCGCCCCCTGCTGCGAGACACAAGCGTCGCAAATATAGTTAAAGTTAAATGCGTCAGTGTTGGGAAAATGGATCGGCTCATTTTAAGTGCTTCATCACCCAAATCAATCAGATTATATCTATTTAAATGTGCCTGCTGGCAGTAGTATACGAATAAATATATACTTATGAGGATATATGTACTGTATGTGCGTATGTATCATGTACTATATATATATATATATATATATGTGTATATACATGTATGTGTAGATTACCATATAACTAGAAGTTTGAATATGTGTATGGGCGGATCAGTATATATGAATTATTCATAATCAGAAATTCAATCAATTGAAGCAGTGATAAGAAATTGTGTGTGATTCTCTGTATTCTTATCATGAGTCCACCTTAATCATGTTCTACAATAATGATATGTATGGTGTACTAATAACACTGTCATATAATTATGAGTGCTTTCAACACATCCATAAGTTTCTTAAGCGCTAAATAAACTTAACAACAGCGCGGCCTACAGCTCGTAAATAAATGATTCCTTGTCTGCAGAATCGATCGCGCTCGTACAGGAAGTCATGATGATGTAAAGGACGGATCTTGGCGATCTGAAAGAACTCTCTTCCTATAAAACTAATATAACTAATATCGCTCCTTCATCAATGAGGAAGGGAGCTGCCTTTTTTGTCCGGTGGGAGTGGCCAGCTTATCCAGTGAATTACAATACCATTTTTTTTTCTTTTTTTTTTAAGAGAACATATATTTTGTTGTCTGAGAAATAATGGGATTTTTTAACATTTGTTAAAAAACAAAACTTATTGTGAAATATATGGAATTGTGAGTAAAAGTGTTTAATCTTTAGTTATATGTTGTCTTGTATAAAATTATCTGACGTTTCATTACGTTTCTCTGCCCCTCCCCCACTTCCTCTCAGGTCTCTCCATCAAACCTCTTCTGTCTGCTTCCACCCTAAAACCTTCCTATGTTTCCTTCCTCACTTCCTCTTCCCTTCCTCCCGCTCCCTTTCCTCTTCCCTTCCTCCCGCTCCCTTTCCTCTTCCCTTCCTCCCGCTCCCTTTCCTCTTCCCTTCCTCCAGCTCCCTTTCCTCTTCCCTTCCTCCAGCTCCCTTCCCTCTTCCCTTCCTCCAGCTCACTTTTCCTCAGAACTTCCTCCTTCGTCGTCGTCTCCCACCCTCCGTCCACACTGCTCTGCCGTTTCCACGGTAACAGAGGACCGCTCAGAAGACGAGGGAAATCTGCAGCGACATCAACGATGACACACACACACACACACACACACACACACACACACACACACACACACACAGAGACTGTGCAACACACACACACGCTGTGCAACACACACACACACACATACTGTGCAACACACACGCTGTGCAACACACACACACACACACACACACACACACACACAGTGCAACACACACACGGCATGAAAACGGGTCAGGGGTGAAAAAGGTGAGAAGGATATTACCCCTCTAGGGGGTCCGGGGGCATGCTCCCCCGTAAGAAACATTTAAATATTCCATATTTTAAAGCTTCAATCTGATGCATTTTGAGATGCTTTTTTTGCCAACCTGGGGAGAGCTGGAGAAACTTAACTTCAGCCATGAGTCAAACATGATTATGGCCTCCTTACTAAGTATTATGCAAGCCATTTCATGCCAGCCTGTCACTGGGTCTAACATTTACAGTATATGAGGCACAATGTGGTAAGGGAGAGCATGGCTGCCTTTGTTAGCATCATTTATATCTTTGATGCAGAGAATGCATCTGGTGAATCCCTGCCTGTTGATTTTGGAGAATACATCTCCTAGATGAAAGGACACCTCTTGCCCTTTTATTGAGACCTTGCCTTCCAGTTTTAGCCACGACCAGTTCCAGCTGCATTTCAATCCAGCTGTTTAACAATGGCTGCATCCTTCTCCCCTAACACACTCATTCTGCAAAAATAATGTTTGTATTAGTGTTAACTTCTAGTTTAGCCTTATTCAGACCTGCCAACCTTGATATATAACCTATATATTGATAAGTCATTAAATACTCGTCATGCATTATATTGCATTGCATATAATGTGTGCTGGTCAATTAGTCTAAAATTAATTTTATTAGCGTTAGCTAATAATGTTCCACCGGAGCTTTAGCTAGCTGGCTAACGTTGCGTTCTCTCCTGCTGTGTTCAATGTGTTCACTCGCGCGCACCTGTTCAGTTCACTGAATATAAATACCCCCCAAAAAAAACATTTCTCATCGAATCTACACGATTCACGTAGGTCACCTATTTTGGTTTCAAAACGGCGAATTTCGCCGAAAGGTGAGGGATTTTCATGTCTGACACACACACACACACACGCTGTGCAACACACACGCGCATGCTGTGCAACACAGACACACACAGTGCAACACACAGACACAGAGCAACACACACACACACACACACACACACACACACACACACACAGTTACGCAAACACTCTTCTCCGTGTGAACAGTTACGTCGCTCCATGTTTCGAGCATGAAAAGGTCATAAAATACACAACAGACTCACACAATGTTGCTATAATATTATTTGACTATTAACCCTTTATCTGAGGGTTTTTTTGCCACAAAAAAAGGTGTGTGTCCTTTCTGTGATGCAATAAAACAAAATGTGTTTATCAAAATGTGTGGTGAAGTGATTCCGGTGTTTTTAAAGCATCATTTGAAGATTGCTGGGGAAAGATCTTGAATCACGACATGAAGTTATCGTCAGCCGAGATCCGATGTGTCGCGTTTGTCGATCTCAGTCCGGTTTCTGCCGACTAGCGTCGCCGTCACGCAACGTCCACTGATAACAATCTCCTTGTGTGCGTCTGACCATCGATTGTCCCAAAATACACAACATCGTGCAGAAACTAAAGTTCTGATTAATTCAAGATATCGGCCAGAGAAAGATCCAATCTCTCAGCGTCCTAAAAAACCAACAGATTACAGAGAAAACATCAATACACACACACACACACACACACACACACACACACACACACACACACAGTAACAGTCCAATTACTGCGTGTCCCAGAGAATCAATCACCAAACAACAAAACACGGTTTTCTCTTCAATTACACGACAAACACAAATAAAAGTGTGTGTGTGTGTGTGTGTGTGTGTGTGTGTGTGTGTGTGTGTGTGTGTGTATATCTTTCATCATAGTGATCACTTTGAACAATATCTTCTTTTTTTTTAAACATATGCATAATAAAAATCACTGATTTGTTGTTTTTGGGTCAAACCCGAGCCGTTAACACAAGAGATGCTAACAGAAAGCTAACACAAGAAGCTAACACTTCGCTCCGCTCTCTTTGCTTCTGTAACAAACGGAGCTTCAGACGCGTCGGTGTGATCTGGGCTTCGTTTGAATGATTCAACCGATCAGACCGAATGTCTGAATGAGCGATCAGTAAAAGTTCAGTTCAGTAAACGTGTTCAGAGACCGGTTTGTGTTCACGTCTCTTCTTCTTCTGCGACATCGTTGAGGCCGTAGTCGGGTCGAGGTCGTGCGCATTTTTTAAAACGATTATTGTGACGGAACAAAATTATATTTGCTAATCAAATCTAGAAAAAAACCTAATAAATAATGTAAAAGACCTCTGGACATAAACTCATTCCCCTCGATGCTGCGGTGACGGGAGATTCAGCTGGAAACTGAGCTGAACATATCCTGCGGGGTCATCTGTGCGTGTGCGTGTGTTCGTGCGTGTGCGTGTGTTCGTGTGTGCGTGTGCGTGTGCGTGTGTGTACTACAGCAGCTGTCCAGTTTATAAAAACGTTAGGTAAATGCTTCCAGTGCAGCTGAGGCTGATGATGTCATTCATTAGTTCTTGCAGGTGTTTGTTCATAAATCATAAAGTATTGGAGCGGACGATGCCGCCGGATGAAAAGAGGCTCATCAGTTATTATTATGAGTTAATCCTGAGGGGACCACGAACGAGGAACCGCCTTCCATCACAATCCATCTAATAGCCGTCCGTGTATATTTCAGTCGCAGCACATTGGGGTTGGGGTTTCCCGTGTACTCAGCAGAATGACGGATATCTGGGCCGAGACTTTCTCTCCAGCGTCGCTCGTCGGTGAGATGCAAGCATTGGAGTTTACGGATAATCTGCATTTAAAAGAAATAAATCAGCGTTCTGTAGTTTTGAGTCACACATACGGTGAAATAAGAAATAAGAAAGCGTTGAAGGTAACTGACATTAGGGCTGTGCGGTATACTGGTTTCAAATTTTCATACGGTATGAATCTTTCACAGCTGAGGGCGCAGCGGTCGGAGCTACTTACGTGTCATGTTATAACTTTAGTCATGTTATAACTTTAGTCATGTTGTAACTTTAGTCATGTTGTAACTTTAGTCATGTTATAACTTTAGTCATGTTGTAACTTTAGTCATGTTATAACTTTAGTCATGTTATAACTTTAGTCATGGTTGTAACTTTAGTCATGGTTGTAACTTTAGTCATGGTTGTAACTTTAGTCATGTTGTAACTTTAGTCATGTTATAACTTTAGTCATGTTATAACTTTAGTCATGTTGTAACTTTAGTCATGTTGTAACTTTAGTCATGTTATAACTTTAGTCATGTTATAACTTTAGTCATGTTGTAACTTTAGTCATGTTATAACTTTAGTCATGTTATAACTTTAGTCATGTTGTAACTTTAGTCATGTTCTAACTTTAGTCATTGTTATAACTTTAGTCATGTTATAACTTTAGTCATGTTGTAACTTTAGTCATGTTATAACTTTAGTCATGTTATAACTGTAGTCATGTTATAACTGTAGTCATGTTATAACTTTAGTCATGTTGTAACTTTAGTCATGGTTCTAACTTTAGTCATTGTTATAACTTTAGTCATGTTATAACTTTAGTCATGGTTATAACTTTAGTCATGTTGTAACTTTAGTCATGGTTATAACTTTAGTCATGGTTATAACTTTAGTCATGTTGTAACTTTAGTCATGGTTCTAACTTTAGTCATGGTTATAACTTGTGTCATGTTATAACTTTAGTCATGGTTCTAACTTTAGTCATGGTTATAACTTGTGTCATGTTATAACTTTAGTCATGGTTATAACTTTAGTCATGGTTATAACTTCAGTCATGGTTATAACTTGTGTCATGTTATAACTTTAGTCATTGTTGTAACTTCAGTCATGTTCTAACTTTAGTCATGGTTATAACTTTAGTCATGGTTATAACTTCAGTCATGGTTATAACTTGTGTCATGTTATAACTTTAGTCATTGTTGTAACTTCAGTCATGTTATAACTTTAGTCATGTTGTAACTTTAGTCATGTTGTAACTTTAGTCATGTTGTAACTTTAGTCATGTTCATAACTTTAGTCATGTTATAACTTTAGTCATGTTCATAACTTTAGTCATGTTGTAACTTTAGTCATGTTATAACTTTAGTCATGTTATAACTTTAGTCATGTTCATAACTTTAGTCATGTTGTAACTTTAGTCATGTTATAACTTTAGTCATGGTTCTAACTTTAGTCATTGTTGTAACTTTAGTCATGGTTATAACTTCAGTCATGTTGTAACTTTAGTCATGGTTCTAACTTTAGTCATTGTTGTAACTTTAGTCATGGTTATAACTTCAGTCATGTTATAACTTTAGTCATGGTTCTAACTTTAGTCATGTTGTAACTTTAGTCATGTTGTAACTTTAGTCATGTTATAACTTTAGTCATGGTTGTAACTTTAGTCATGTTTGTAACTTTAGTCATGTTATAACTTTAGTCATGGTTGTAACTTTAGTCATGTTGTAACTTTAGTCATGTTGTAACTTTAGTCATGGTTATAACTTTAGTCATTGTTATAACTTTAGTCATGTTGTAACTTTAGTCATGTTGTAACTTTAGTCATGTTGTAACTTTAGTCATGTTGTAACTTTAGTCATGTTGTAACTTTAGTCATGGTTATAACTTTAGTCATGGTTATAACTTTAGTCATGGTTATAACTTTAGTCATTGTTATAACTTTAGTCATGTTGTAACTTTAGTCATGTTATAACTTTAGTCATGTTTGTAACTTTAGTCATGGTTATAACTTTAGTCATGTTCTAACTTTAGTCATGGTTATAACTTTAGTCATTGTTATAACTTTAGTCATGTTGTAACTTTAGTCATGTTATAACTTTAGTCATGGTTATAACTTTAGTCATGTTTGTAACTTTAGTCATGGTTATAACTTTAGTCATTGTTATAACTTTAGTCATGTTGTAACTTTAGTCATGTTATAACTTTAGTCATGGTTGTAACTTTAGTCATGGTTGTAACTTTAGTCATGTTGTAACTTTAGTCATGGTTATAACTTTAGTCATTGTTATAACTTTAGTCATTGTTATAACTTTAGTCATGTTGTAACTTTAGTCATGTTATAACTTTAGTCATGTTGTAACTTTAGTCATTGTTATAACTTTAGTCATGTTTGTAACTTTAGTCATGTTTGTAACTTTAGTCATGGTTATAACTTTAGTCATGGTTATAACTTTAGTCATGGTTGTAACTTTAGTCATGGTTATAACTTTAGTCATGGTTGTAACTTTACTCATGGTTGTAACTTTAGTCATGTTTGTAACTTTAGTCATGGTTATAACTTTAGTCATGGTTATAACTTTAGTCATGTTTGTAACTTTAGTCATGTTGTAACTTTAGTCATTGTTATAACTTTAGTCATGGTTATAACTTTAGTCATGGTTATAACTTTAGTCATGGTATAACTTTAGTCATGTTATAACTTTAGTCATGGTTCTAACTTTAGTCATTGTTATAACTTTAGTCATGGTTATAACTTTAGTCATGGTTATAACTTTAGTCATGTTATAACTTTAGTCATGTTTGTAACTTTAGTCATGGTTATAACTTTAGTCATGTTGTAACTTTAGTCATTGTTATAACTTTAGTCATGTTTGTAACTTTAGTCATGGTTATAACTTTAGTCATGGTTATTACTTTAATCATGTTATAACTTTAGTCATGTTTGTAACTTTAGTCATGTTCTAACTTTAGTCATGTTATAACTTTAGTCATGTTTATAACTTTAGTCATGGTTATAACTTTAGTCATGTTATAACTTTAGTCATGGTTATAACTTTAGTCATGTTGTAACTTTAGTCATGGTTATAACTTTAGTCATGGTTATAACTTTAGTCATGGTTATAACTTTAGTCATGGTTGTAACTTTAGTCATTGTTGTAACTTTAGTCATGGTTGTAACTTCAGTCATGGTTGTAACTTCAGTCATGGTTGTAACTTTAGTCATGGTTGTAACTTCAGTCATGTTATAACATTTAGTCATGTTTGTAACTTTAGTCATGGTTGTAACTTTAGTCATGGTTATAACTTTAACCGTGGGTATAACTTTAGTCATGTTTATAACTTTATAACAACAATTAATAACCCACAACTAACGCTCTTTAACAGGTAAAACACCACGACACAACAGTTTGTGACACATAAACAATTTGAAACACTAATAATTGTACATTTATGAAATTGCACTGCCAAACTGCATGCTGGGTAAAGCTCGGCCACTATCACAACAAGAAAAAACTCGGCCGCAGGTTTTTTTTTTTACCTACATTCCCCTGGGTCCTAAGTCCCTCCACGTTTAGCATCCTAACACCCTCTATGTACCAACGTACAAACAGCTGCTGGCCAGTTGCGAGTGAGTTGGCCAGTGAGCGGTGAACAACGACGGCGGTGGTCCTTTCGCCGTCAATAAATGAATGTGTTTACTCTAAAAAAAAAAATGCCATGATATACCGTGAAACCGGCCGAATCTTGCAAAATACCGTGATATGAATTTTTTGACATACCGCCCAGCCCTAACTGACAAGATGCAACACGTTTTTTTAAACTTTTTGTTAGTGTTATTAACGTTATTGGTCTAGTGTAAAACCCGCCTACGTGTCCAGTGGAGGGACATCTGATCTCTCGGTGGAGCGGCAGCTCGTTTACACAACTCTGTTCTGGGTTCGGCTCCATAAACGTTCCGGCAGACGGATCCGTAGTGATTTTTAGTGAGAACCGAAGATGTGTTTTCCTGGCAGGGACCCCGCTGCTCCTTCACACCCCGTTGTACCAGTGCATGCTGGGTGGAAGAGCGTCAAAGAAGCACATGCTTCTGGGTGTGTGTCCGACGGACCGAAACAGAGAGGATGATGCGAACTCGGTTTGGGAGTCTGATTGAGTGACAGACAGAGAGGCAGACGGAGACGGGAGGTCTGACGGAGACAAAACAAGATGGATGCCCCTGTCTTCATGTCTGATGATGATGACAGACAGACAGACAGTCAGTCAGTCAAGAACATTCGCTTTAACCATCGACAGTGTGTTAAATTCAAACACATTTATGTATATTTTCTTCTTTTCATGTAAAATCTGCGACTTTAAATCATCGGTTAGATAAATAAAGTGCAGGAAAGACTACAATATTTACCTCTGATATGTAGTGAAGCACAAGTATAAAGTACCACAAAGATGTACTTGAGTAAATGTATAGTTACTGGTCCGTGACCACAGTGAGTCAGTTAACAGTTGTATGTGTCTGTAACTAAGTACATTTACTCCAGTACTGTACTTCAGTACAGTTTGAGGTACTTTATACTTGTACTACATGTCGTATGTTTTACTGCAATGCATTTATCTGACAGCTGTAGTTGCAGATTTGACATGATGAAAGACTTTCCCCTCAAAACAAATGTAATTGTTCAAGACTCAAAGACATAACGAAGAAGTACTTTTAAGACTTTGATTACTGATCTAAATACCTTCCTGCACCAAACAAGCCTCCGTTACGGCGCTGACATCTCGCATGTGAAGCAGGACACAAACACACGGACGTGTCCGACAGATCCTACAACAACGAGACGGAAACAAAGTCTCCGCAGTGAAAAGCGATAATTACTCGCCTTTCACTCACGTTGCATCACCGTATTCATCAGCGCCGTCGTCCTTTTATTCGCTCGTCTCGTCAAGAAGCCCTTTGGAAAGCTTCTGTTGTCACAGCGAGTCGTGACGCATCGACGCGTTTACGTAGCGGCCTCGACGGGAAGCGGCACGACCGCCTCTGTAACCAGGAGAGCAGGTCACATGTGGACGCACCACTCGGAACCATTGTTCTCTGCTGAATAAAGCGATGTTTATTAAATGCAAATCCTCCCGTGACGCTTCTGAAGAACCCTCTTATGAAAGAAGGGTTTTTTCAAGGCTTCTTTGTAAGACTAATGGTTCCATTAACCCTGGAACACTAACGTCCGGTGATTTTCACCCGAGCGATTGTGGTTACGTTATTTTCTTTGCTTTTGTCTGAGTTGCGTGAGTCCTTGTGTAGCTTCATGCTGCTCACTGACGTTATTGAAGGTGGGCGTGTCTTATTGAAGGTAGGCGTGTCTCTCTGCTCCATTCCCTGTTTTTTTTCAACCTTCACGTGTTCGGGTGATTTTCACCCGACGTTAGTGATAGAGGGTGAAAACATCCCGGATGGGTTTTACCATTGAAGGAGACTCACATGTCCCAGGAACATGTGGACCAAAGAACAAGTTCATAGCTCCATTATTTATATTTGTAATCATGTTTTATTGACGATTCACTAATTTTTCACCGGATTTTGAGTCTTTATTCAGCGTAAAATAAAAGAAGAGTACTTCAACTTGCCTTGTATTTTAATATATTTTGATGAGAAGTATATTTTATCAGGTACATTATATCGGGTGAAATATACCCGACGTTAGTGATAGTGTGACTATTTTTAACGTTGGAGGTGGAACCGATTTGTCCCCAAATCAGCATTACACATTTTCAGGTACAAAGGTGAACTGTTGAATAGTGAATTGGATGTATAATAATATACCATAGTGTTCATTAGAAGTGGAAAATACATCGTCTGTACACTGTGCCAGGTTGTAGATGTGTTGGTTACATTACAACGTGGTTTGCGGTTCTCTAACTTCTCAAAATAACGCAATGAATGCTGGGATAAATGTAATTTACTGCTGGGAAGCCCACACAAAAGATTTTATATAATTTATACCAGGGTTCATACACATTCTGACCAATGGATTTCATGACTTTTTCATGAATTTCCATGACCAAACATTTAGTGAAATCTGGGTATAAACAGTAAAAAGTGAGTAAATGTAGTATTTAAACTAACAATGAGAATACAAAGTATACAGTAAACCTTAAATGACACAAATGAATGAGACAATAGTTTGATTAAAAGAATAAACATTTATATAGATGCCTGTATGTATGCCTGCTTATATTTTGAGCGTCTTTCTTTAAAAAGCATATTCATTATTTCAAACTCAGCGTAAATGAACTTCATGAACACATGAATATAACACATTTACATGACTTTTACAAAAACTTTGGGGTTTTATTTTTTTCAAGGACTTTTCCAGGCCTGGAAATAACCATTTTAAAATTCCATGACTTTCCCAGGTTTTCCATGACCGTAAGAACCCTGTTATACATATTTCCTCGCCACGTTGTCATAACTGAAGGCCTTTCGTGTCAACTGAGAACATGCGAGTGTCGGAGTCGCCGACAGAGCATTCTGAGAAACAATCCTCCCGGATCGCCCGGAGCAATAAAACTCAGAACGGGCAGGAACACAACCTCCCCAGAGCCCCGGCCTCTCGCGGTCCAAAGCTGCTAAGCTAATTAGCCTCGGTCTCAAATCTAATCTGTGCACGGCCGCGAGCTGCTCCCGATGTCTTTCGGGCCCCGAGGTAATGGACGATAATTAGCACCATTGATTTTTCTACACATTGGAAGGGAGGAGAGAGCCGTTAATAGTCCTGATGCGAGGGGAGGGAGGCGCGACAGACACAGGAAGCCCGCTGCGGAGATCACCGTCGGAAAATAAATCAGTGACGACACGGAGGCCGAGTGGTGGAGGAACGCCGATGCAGAGACGGGAGAGAAACGGAAGGAGATTTTAATAATCCATATAGTTTAAAAATAAGAACTGGTGTTTTTTTTTGTCTGACAAAACTAATGTGGCAGCAAGAAGAGACATCCCTGTGACGTACGTGGAGACAATGTGTCCAAGAAGTGCTGGAACAGATGTAATAAAATAGTCCCAAACACATGCACCATTCCATCTTGTTTTTTGTATTAAAAAGGGGGGTCAGACTGAGCGATTGTTATATAAAGCTGTAAATCATAGCTTGTTTTATGAAAAAAAGGCCAAAACTGCTGTATTTGGATGTATTGAACACCATAAGTAATATACAAGTAAAATATATGGTTTGATACATGAGAAAATGTAAATGTCACAGATGTGCGTAAATGCAAATGTTGGAGTCCTCGCCTGAATGTTCTCTGTTCTAAACCCTCTCTAACTTTGTTCTGCTTCACTTTATCAAAGTCAACCTTTGCAGAGAGAATGTTCACATATTGAGCTATGATTTGGGTTAGAGAATGTTCACATATTGTGTTATGATTTGGGTTAGAGAATGTTCACATATTGTGTTATGATTTGGGTTAGAGAATGTTCACATATTGTGTTATGATTTGGGTTAGAGAATGTTCACATATTGAGCTATGATTTGGGTTAGAGAATGTTCACATATTGTGTTATGATTTGGGTTAGAGAATGTTCACATATTGTGTTATGATTTGGGTTAGAGAATGTTCACATATTGTGTTATGATTTGGGTTAGAGAATGTTCACATATTGAGCTATGATTTGGGTTAGAGAATGTTCACATATTGTGTTATGATTTGGGTTAGAGAATGTTCACATATTGTGTTATGATTTGGGTTAGAGAATGTTCACATATTGAGCTATGATTTGGGTTAGAGAATGTTCACATATTGTGTTATGATTTGGGTTAGAGAATGTTCACATATTGTGTTATGATTTGGGTTAGAGAATGTTCACATATTGTGCTATGATTTGGGTTAGAGAATGTTCACATATTGAGCTATGATTTGGGTTAGAGTTGGACCTTACAGCTGCATCATTTCAAAGAAATAATCATCCTGAAAGGGATTTTTTTTAGAGGAACCAATGGGCTTTGAGCTGCCACAGACAGGAAGTCAGACGGTATTGAGAGACTGGATTTATTATCAAGGAGATAAAAATAGAAGAACACCGCCCTGACCCCCCCGCTGTGTGTAGAGATGATTCATACAATACGTCCCAACACAACACAGATGTCTATTTCTGCCTCGGGCTTAACCCTTCGTCCACGGAGCCCGCGGTTTCGCGTGGTGACACTTGAAACTTTTCTCTAAGTTTCTAAAATATTCACAGCACCCCGATAATACATCGCAAAAATATAATTTTACGTCTGGCGGAAAGAGACGGCTTCCTGCTTCCGGGTGCCTGCCCAGGCAGAGCCCAGCATAATTTTAACATCATCAGGCAAGCGAAAGGGCAGCAGTGTGTCATCTGACGCTGGAAAAAAAAAAAAAAAAAATCCTTCTCTGTGATTAGTTGAGTCATATGTCCGTCGCCATTTCGTGAACTAAACAACCAATGTACACTCAGGAAAATCTCAAAAGGACAACCCACTTGTACAGCATGTACACACTACAGTTTACAATCAACATGACGACAAAGAGATTCAACACGCAGGAAGCAAAACGCATGATTCTGGAGAGCAGCGAGGAGGAGGACGACACCGCGTCAGAGCTCGAAGGCTTTAGTTCTTCTGAGGAAGATGGGTAAGTGTAGTTACTAAACTTTGTTACGTGTCTGTAAGGCTGCATGGTGCAAACTAGTAATGTGTACAAACTAGTAATGTGTACAAACTAGTTATGTGTACAAACTAGTAATGTGTACACTGGGCAGGAGAGCACGAGAGCCAGCCACGCGGTGCACACTGCTGTTCACGTTACTACGTCATGATCTGAGTAATGTTTACACACAGTCTGCTTTGTACAACACTCTGCTTCACGTTACTACCACTAATATTTATACATCCAATGCGGAGCACTATGCTAAAATTACTACCACAGTCATGATCTGAATAATATTTACACATCCAATGTGGAGCATTCTGCTCAATCGTTACGTCATCTTTCTTTCAACTGACTAGTATTGATTTATTTTACAGAGAGGAGCACCATCCGCCCCGACCAGCCTGGCCAGCAAAGAGGCAGCGTGTTGGACGGCAACTACCACGACCAGCAAAGAGGCAGCGCGTTGACCGACGACTAAAGACACCATCTCCAGCAAACAGGGCGCGTGCTGCCCGGCGCCTGCTTTCACCTCAGGCCAGATCAAGAAAGACAGCAGCACGTGCACCACCTGCACCTACGCTGTCCTGGAGGACGGATGAAGACCCGGACACTGCTCCCCCCGTCATCAAGTTCCAGCCCGGACACCAGGTCCACATGTCAGTGCCACAGCAACACCCATTGAACTCTTCAAACTGTTCTTCCAACTAAGTCCACGGTGGGTCGCAGGGTTTGCGAGCTTTGCAGCATGAAGAAAGTGAGAAAAGACACGGCGTGGAAGTGCGAGGCGTGTAACGTTCCCCTCTGCCTGCAGCTGAACAGAAACTGTTTCCATGACTGGCATGCCATGGCATGAGGATATGCCATTGAAGCATATATACTTGTATATTGTAAATGGTCTAGTCTTTGTTCTGTTTTATATTTCTGACTATATATTCTGTACATATTTTCTTTTTTTTTTATAATACATATTTTTATTTAAAAAAAAAAAAAATTGTTGTGATGGTCATTTTTCATTTGCACACACTCCCTGAAGCTTTATCTGCACTATGAAGTCATTTCTCAGTCCCATTTTTATCATTTTGGTGAAAGCTGTGAAAGACCATATTTCTACTCAAAAAACGATAATAAAAACTTTAGTTTTAGACATTTATTTACATGTATCTAACATTTTATTCATATATTTCACTGCTTTTGTGAACCTAAAACCTTTGGTAAACCAATTGCCATCACCTAAACAGAGTCACCACCTGAGTAAAGTTAGGTTTTTTCAAGCGATATGAAGAATTTCCAAAAATCGAGATTCCATTTTTCAGCTTTAGTGTCATATTATAAAGTTTTTTTCTTTACACTTTTGCCTTACGACAATGGTGCCTCATTATATAGATAGCTGAGATTGTTCTGCAATTTATGATGTAAAACATGGGTATATATCTTATATGCAAGTGCCTTAAAAGGTGAATCTAAGAAAATTATGTCAAATCGAGAAAATCGACTGAAAATGACCTCCAGTGTGCAGTGAGTTAAAGTTGCATCATGGGTTCGGGCCTCTGCGTACATGCATGAAAGTATATAATTAAGCTAAACATTTGTGAGCCGTGTTTTTCGGGGTTTGGCGGTGCATACTTCCATGAGGCCGCCTACGTGCAAAAAGAATACCGCATCAATACATTTCAATTCATGTACGGTGAATCACTCGCACGGACCAACAAAATATGCGTGTCGTCGTTTTTCTTTTTTTCAGAGAACGAACCGAGGCTGCGACCCATCCCATAATAATTATGAGCCCACGGCCTCAAGTGGTGGTCTTGCAGAAAACACACACCTGCCCACGCAAAGCGGTAAGAACACACACGAGGCAACACATCCAACTGTGTCAACGCCCCACGGGTACGGACCACACAATGATACGGTCAGTGCTTTATTAATGGCCCGTTATTTATTTCAGGAACCTAAATATACAGGAAAGTATCAACGAGGAATCACTGCCGCCACGAAATGCAATCCGTTGGTTTCGTGTACGGGGAAACGAATTGTCCCTCGGCACGACTTAAAAACTAAACTTAGGTTCAGGCAACTAAAGCCAACAGTTATGGTTCAGGCAACTAACGCCAACAGCTAATTCAGGCAACTAAAGCCCAAAAGCTAGGTTGAGGCAACAAAACCCAAAAGCTAGGTTCAGGCAACTAAAGCCAACAGTTATGATTCAGGCAACAAAAACCCAACAGCTAATTCAGGCAACTAAAACCCAAAAGCTAGGTTGAGGCAACAAAACCCAAAAGCTAGGTTCAGGCAACTAAAGCCAACAGTTATGGTTCAGGCAACAAAAACCCAACAGCTAATTCAGGCAACTAAAACCCAACAGCTAATTCAGGTAGCTAAAACCCAAAAGCTAGGTTCAGGCAACTAAAGCCAACAGCTAATTCAGGCAACTAAAACCCAAAAGCTAGGTTGAGGCAACAAAATCTTGAGCTTCAGGCTGAGGAGGGAAATACAGAACTTTAACTGCCGTGGATCAACTTGATGTCTTGTTTATGTAATATATCCTCCCGGAGAGCATGACATTATTTCTTCAACATGTCAGAGAGCTCATTAAGTGTTAAAAAAAACAAGCAGTGTTGTTGCAGAAGGGCCAAAACAACAAAAATAAGCCGGCGGTAAATATTCTGCTCTTCTGAAACACCTCATCTGTAGCGAGAGCAACACTTCTCCGTAACTTTGAGCGTTGGTTAACTGGAGCTCTAACGCAACAAAAAGATTGCCTGTCTGATTTATTACATGCAAACAATTCAACACCCACGAGTGGCCCAAACCCATTAGTATAGCCGGCTGCACCAGGACGTGAAATTAGTTCAACACGCAGCTGGAGGCCGTTTCAGAGGACGAGCGCTCTTCCCCCGTTCAATTAATCAGCGAGCGGCCCGGTCGCAACCGAAAGAGGCAAGACAAGTCCAGGATCACAGCTGTGCTGCTGCTCCGCCAGGATTTACTACACAGGCAGTTAAAGCACATTTCTAAAGGGTCAAAGTTCAGTACTCGACACAACACGGTCTATATTTATCACACGGACTACCATTACTGGACAAGGAAGCAGTCGTTGGCAGTGAGAGTCTAAGGCTCCCTCTAACGATGCTTATTAAATATGACGAAAAAGAAAAGATCGTACACGTGAGCTGAGCCTCATTCTCTATCTGTAACCATACTCCACTACAAGGAAAAGTCCTGCATTCAGAACCTTACTATAGTAAAAGTATGTAGGTATTATCCACAAAAACGAAGTACTAAAAGGTAAAAGAGCATGTTCCCTGGAGGCGTTTTACTTTTTGATCAACGTCTCCAACGAAAACACTTTTCATTCAACTAAACTGCACCTCAATGTACCTCTAAGCTGTAGTACAGTACAAAGTACAATATGTACCTCTGAGATGTAGTACAGTACAAGAGCCTCAAATTTGTACTTAGGTACAGAGTAAATGTTCTCAGTTAAATTCCACCGTTGACTATATCTCAGCATAATATGACGTACTCTTTGAAGTATAAAAACATTAAAAAAACGTGTTCTGATGCGCGTAGCCTTTGGGTCGATTCTATCAACACACTGCCGATGAAATGGAGACCAGTGTGTGTGGAGACCAGTGTGTGTGGAGACCAGTGTGTGTGGAGACCAGTGTGTGTGGATACCAGTGTGTGTGGATACCAGTGTGTGTGGAGACCAGTGTGTGTGGAGACCATAATGGGAGCAATACGGTGCAGGAGAGACCAAAGAAGAGTCCTCGATGGAATTCGGTCACACAACGTTCTCTGTGAGCTTCTGAGGTCAATGCCATGCTTTTATCGACCCATAAACGGACGCTTCCCTTCATCTGAGAGAAAGCGCTCCGTGTCCACTTGTTCCTGCACTTTGCTGAAGTATCCAGACGTATTCATACGATCACTTCAACTGTATTTAAAAAGGAACAGTTCAACATTTTTGGCTGTTTTTTTAACGTCAAAGTATCCTCAATCAATGGTTCGTACGTTACCTTACAAAACGTTATTCCTCATTTTTCGTGTGTTATTCCAACGAAAGTGTTGATTTCCCGCTCGCTGCACGGAGACGGTCTTTTCAAAATAAACTTACTTCGGTTTAGGGAACAAAACGACTTTGTGAGGTCGAGAGAAAGCTCAGTGTTTCGGGTAAACTATCTACGGGAGGGGCCGCCACGAAAGTGCCCATTACATTTAGCTGACGCTTTTATCCAAAGCGACTTACAATAAGTGCATTCAACCATCAGTACAAACTCAGAACAACAAGAATCAAGAAAGTACAATTTCTTCAATAAAGTTAAACTACAAAGTGCTATCAGTAAGTGCCATTTAAGTGCTACTAAAGTGCTACTTTCTTTATTCAAGATGTAGTAAAAAAAGATGTGTTTTTAGTTCACGGTGGAAAATGTAGAGACTTCCTGCTGTTCTGATGTCAGTGGGGAGCTCGTTCGCTTCTGCGGCCTTCAGACTTCCTCGTTCACGATTACGCCGAGAACGTACGCGTCGATTCCTGAGAGTTACGACGCGTTATTTTTCACCATCATTAAATATGACGCCATATGCGGCAGCTGGTTAGCTTAGCTTAGCCTGAAGAGGATTTCCAATGTTGTATCTGGTGTGTTGAATGTCTACAAAAGCTGAAAAGTGAAAACAACAATTCTACTCGTGAGAAATAATTGGTGAGTTTAAAAAAAGCTGGCAGTTGGATTTTGTTACCGTAGGACAGAGCCAGGCTAGCTGATCCCAGTGTTTATGCTAAACTAAGCTAGCCAGCTGCTGTGGAGACATCACAGTGACTGAATCTCAGAGAGAAAGAGGGAAGAAGAAAAGGACTTCACTAAATATGGACATCTCTGATTATCTAATCATGCGGACGACACACTTCTGAATTCAAGAGACGAGAGTTTGGGAATCTGATCACCGTAAAGTGATGCTTCACTATGAAAAAAAGGAAGCGGTAGAAATCTGTACAAATTTACATACGAGAAAAACACTCCGTGGGCTGAAGTCTGAATGTCCGTTTGGCTCCGACGGATCCAAGACCGACTCAGACCTCCAGCTTCAGTGGTGAAGACACTGATGAAGACACCGATGAAGACACTGATGAAGACACCGATGTCTGCGGAGAGTCAATTCTTCTTCGCTCATCTCAAGGTCGACGCCGCGCAGGTTGGAAGGGTCGGCGACCGATGAACCGCCAGAGACAGTTAACTAACATCTAATTAACTATTTAATGTAATACATTGTTTTTGCAACTATGAAATCTGATGCTCAGGTCGATACGGCTCTGTACTCTTATTCCGTCTGTATATTTAATTTAAAATTGCTACTGTACTCTTACTGTTTTTTACTACTGTTTATTGTTATTATTTATATTACTTGATTGTTTTTGCTATGTGTCTCTATTGTGTGCAATGCTGCTGTAATCCTGCAATTTCCCCACTGCGGGACTAATAAAGGATTATCTTATTTTACAACCGATATGAAGCTACAGCCAGAAGCTGGTTAGCTTAGCTTAGCATAAAGATTCATTCGTAGCAAAAGCTACGAAAGATAAGGTGCCGTGATTTGTAGCTATCCAAATAAATGAGTTTGTACGTTATCCATACTCATGAATAACAAAGTATGAAGACTGGAGGCCGCTGTTCGTTCCCCGCGTCAAACCAGAAACCTTTCGCGTAACTTGCATATTTCAGTAACCTCCGTGGTTATTTCAACCCAGAAGGCGATCTTTTCCTCAACCTAACTACGTCGTTTTGTTGCCTAAACTTAAATAAGTTGTTTCCTGTGAAGACAAAGTTTATTTTGAGAAGACCGCATGGATGTAAAGAGCATAAATTGATGCCTGTACGTTGCAGGTCCTCTGAAGCTCACCGACTTTTTGTTTCAATCTGGTAAAAAGGCAAAGATGGCACCTGTTTCATGACGTAACCACGTGAACCACTCAGACACTTCTACACTTGTTATTTCAAAAGGTCTTGTATCCACATTACCGGTAGTTACAAGTGAGCTACATGCGTGTGTCTCTGTAATTACCATCCGTGTTTGCTACAGTGTATCATCGTCCATTGCACGGAAGTCTGATGACGAGCATGAAGAGGTGAGACGACAGAAAGAAGACACGAGGAAGTGAAACAAAAGAGGTGAGAAACAACGGGAAGGAGGGAAGTTTAACTTCACGCCTCGTGTGTGAACTGGTGGGACTAATTAGACCCGATACAAGACTCAAAATACTGACCAGGTGTCTCACCTGCAGTCCGTCTTTAACACAAAAACACATGAACGCACACAACAACACGCCTGACCCAGATTTGTCTAAATATAGTTAGGTGTACTCTGCCGAAAACCTTCCCAACTCAAACTTCATGTGTCAGATTTTCTTTAAACAGACCAATTATACCACATCTAAAAAAGAAAATATATGTATATATATATATATATATATATAAAATAATATATAATATTTAAATATATATAAATCTGTTGTTGAGAAAACAATTGAAGTGAACTCACTTCCTGTCACAGCTGCTTAATTGCCTCGTTTGTCGGTGAGGAATTGTTGACGGCAGCTGAATGTTTGTGAGGCATTTATTATTTTATTTCACGAGCAGCCAATCACACGGTAAACTGACAGGCTGACAGACCAAATAGTGAACCCAGAATCTGAATTTGCCTCCAGTTAGCGGTTTTACATAAATTCTGTGCTGGTCTTTAGGTTACGTCAGTGATTCCCAAACTGTGGGGCGCGACCCTCTAGTGGGGCGCGGAGGTATAACAGGTGGGGCACGGGGCTGGGATGCAGATTTATTTATTTTTATATATAAATATATATATTGTTATAATTTTGTATGAATCCCATCCTTAGTAATTAAGGAGCAGTGGGATGTTCCTTCCCGATGAGCTACATGAGAACTTGATCACCGATTCTTGCCGTTTAGCCAAAAACAAAAACAGCAAAAAAGCCGTTAGGCTTTTTCTTGGGTCGGTGGGGCATGAACATTTTTCTTCCTCCAAAGTGGGATATGACAAAAAAAGTTTGAGAACCACTGGGTTACGTGAACCAAAAAACAGTTTGAGCTTCAGCTGCTTCTTTCCGAATCCAGCAGTAAGGTGACGATTCAATAAGTCTTTGTGTTTGTGTCACCTGAAGAATGCGAGTCCAATATTCTCCGTCTTTTAGAGAGAATATTGTCCGAGTCTGGCGTGGAGCCGGGGCTGGTCCCGCTACCGTCGGTGGTTGTCAGGGAGCTAGCAGCAGCGCTCGCTGGCTACAGCGGGGAGCTAGCGGGGAGCTAGCGGGGACAGTAGCGGCTTATAACCCGACTTTTACGGTAGTTTTTGGTTGCCCTCCTGCAATGTGAAGAAGTCATCCTCCATCATTTCTACAAGCGTCTTCAGGTGCAATGTTTTTGGTAAACACTTCTTTAGCTCAAAAAAGGTCTCGCAAGATGGATTTGTATTTTTTTCCGAAAGTTGAACACTGACTACCGGTCACACCTTCCATCCAGAGTCTCCGTGTGACGGATTCTGACATTTCTGTCTTATTTACTCTCGATGTTAATGTGAGTTTGTAAACGTGTGCGTTCCGGTGTGGGCAGACTGTGGCTCAGTGGTAGAGCAGGGTCGTCCTTCAATCTGAGGATCGGCGGTTTGATAACCCCAAAAGTGCTCCCGTAGATGAACCTACGATATGTCAGTTAGTCCTGATGGGCAGGTGGCGCCTTAGCCCCTCCCATCAGTGTGTGAATGATGACAAGTTGTGTTAAAGAGCGTTGAGTGGTCGGAAGACTAGAAAAGATCTGTACAAGTAGAGTCCATTTAGCATTTACGACACCATCCTCCACACGTACAACAGAACCCGGCTGAGTGAAGGAGAGGGAATCGGCTCGCACCATCAGTGCACTGATCACAAAGGAGCAGCGGGTCAGACCATCACAATTACTCATTTATTCATTAATATGTGAGTCAGTGAGACGTTACTCAGACATCCACGATAAGAAGGAGCGCTACAAACTGCTGAGCCACAGCACATATTAACCAGCGGGGGGGCAATCAATACAAATCCTGAAGCGGCTTACGGGAACCCGTTGGAATACTAAAACAGGTGGAGGCCGATGACCTGAGCTGAATGTGAATGGAACAAGCAGCAGAAACCTCGTTACAGGTACGATTTACTGCAAAGAAGGGCCGCGGTTTTGTGCCGGCCCCAAGATTTCGGTTTCCGTTCAGAGCGATCGCCAGGAGCAGTTTGGTATTTTCAATGTCGCTTTTCTGTTTTTGTTAAATGGAGTCCTGGGACATTAAAACAAACGCTCCCAATTTCTCCCTGAACTGTGTGCGTCCAGGCGGCAACCTCCGAAGTTTCCTGCATTCTTCCCACTGACCACCGGGGGGTGACTCCTCTGGTTGTATAGAAGTCTATGCTTCATGTGTTAAAGCTGCATTCTCTCTCCTGACCACCAGGGGGCGACTCCTATGGTTGTATAGAAGTATATGCTTCATGTGTTAAAGCTGCATTCTCTCTCCTGACCACCCATGGGTGACTCCTGTGGTTGTATAGAAGTCTATGCTTCATGTGTTAAAGCTGCATTCTCTCTCCTGACCACCAGGGGGCGACTCCTCTGGTTGTATAGAAGTCTATGCTTCATGTGTTAAAGCTGCATTCTCGCTCCTGACCACCAAGGGGCGACTCCTCTGGTTGTATAGAAGTATATGCTTCATGTGTTAAAGCTGCATTCTCTCTACTGACCACCAGGGGGCGACTCCTCTGGTTGTATAGAAGTCTATGCTTCATGTGTTAAAGCTACATTCTCTCTCCTGTCCACCAGGGGGCGACTCCTCTGGTTGTATAGAAGTCTATGCTTCATGTGTTAAAGCTGCATTCTCTCTCCTGACCACCAGGGGGCGGCGACTCTGGTTGTATAGAAGTATATGCTTCATGTGTTAAAGCTGCATTCTCTCTCCTGACCACCAGGGGGCGACTCCTCTGGTTGTATAGAAGCCTATAGAAGATATGGTCATTTACATCCACTACTTGCAAAAATCCAAGATGGCGACTGCCAAATCGGCAAACTCGAAGGCTTGAAAACGTGAGTCCACGATCCAGTGACCATGAGTGGATGTATAATAGATAAATAATAAATTAAAGACATGTCGTGACACTAGAATCCATTTGCGTGCTGCGTTATTATGAAATCCGCTTTGATCCGATTCCTATCGAGCAGAGAACCCTGCAGACGTCGGAGCACTTTACAGTCTGAGAACAGAAGAGCTTCAGTCACCGGATCTGACTCCTGTCGGTCGGCACCAGCCGGAGCTTTTATCGCCCGCTAATTCAATTTCCTCCTACAACACCCTGCGATACGCCCCACTGCGGCCCTCATTATGTCAATGTGAGAGTGTGTGAGGAGGTAAAATAGGATTTTTCCGAGGTTAGAAACCCAATTATTCAGTCAACCACGGAGACAAACGCCCGTCAGCCACATAGCGCCCCGCACAGCGGACAATCGGACACACTTTAAAAGTAACGGCGGCTTTCTCCCGTGCTGATCCACTTCCTGTCGGCAGACCTCCACAGCGTCATGTGACGGCAGAGTAATTGAGAGGTAATGAGTTTGGAATTCATGTCACTGGAGGAACAGCCTGTTAATTAAAGCTCAATCAAATGTTGATGAAAAGCCGGCGAGTCGCGGCTCGAACGCACAGCTGGAAATCTGTGTCTCCAATTAGCGTCTCCTCATCAAGTTTACTGCAGGAAAGACCAGCTCTCCTCTTATTCACATTATATCAGCGAATACTCAAACTTATCCTTTTTATTTGTTATTTCTTTAAGCAGGTTATACGGTGTCAGTTGTGATTTCATAGTTATAATTATAGTTGGGCTATGCATCCTCTACAGTGGGCCTATAATACTAAAATGATATTATATTAGTATTATTAAAGAATATTATCAGGGTGCTTGTATAAAGTGAATACCAATAATTGATTGATCGACTGAGTAGAAGAATTAGAATTAGAAGGCGGAGTCGTGGGAAAAAAATGGACTTTAGCAAGACGAAGGTAAATGTTTTATAATTATTAAGGATTAGTATTATGAAGTATTACTGACAACGCAGCACTTAAACACTCGCCATCGTTGAGTCCATCCTCTGCTCCTCCATCACCGTCTGGCACACCGCAGCCACTGCCAAGGACAAGGCCAGGCTGCAGCGCATCATCCGCTCTGCTGAGAGGGTGATTGGCTGTAATCTGCCATCCCTCCAGGACTTGTTCGCCTCCAGGACTCTGAGGCGAGCTAGGAAGATTGCAGCTGACCCCTCTCACCCTGGACATATCCTGTTGGAGTCCCTCCCCTCTGGCAGGAGGCTGAGGTCCATCAGGACCAAGACCTCACGCCACACAAACAGTTTCTTCCCGTCAGCAGTCGGGCTCATCAATGGGGCTCGGGTCCCCCACTGACTGTCTGTCACCCCCAGCTATTTTAATTTTCAATTTTTATTTTTAACTCTTAATTTTTATTTTTATATTCTCTTCTTTATTTTTACTTTTATTTTTATTTCTCTACCATACACTCCTCTGCACACCGCACACTTAAACACTCGTCACTTTAACATACACTTTTAACTTAAATACACTCGTCACTTTAACGTACATTCACATTAATGTATCTGTTGACTGAGCACTTGCTTATCCTACACATATTTTAATTCAACCGCACTCCAATTGCACTGTTGCTGTTTTCGTTGATTGTTGTTTGTTGTTTGTCTCGTCCTACGTCCCATGTCCACGTCCAATGTATGCACCTTCCGCCTCAAAAAATTCCTCGTTTGTGTGAAAACATTCCTGGCAATAAACGGTTTCTGATTCTGATTCTGATTCTGACTTCAGCAAACCAAGTGGTTTTTTAATGAAAATGCTGCAACCAACTAACCAAGAAGCAATCTAATGATGTGAAACTTCCTTGTCGAGGAAACCAGTTGCACCCAGAAAGAAACAACACTTGTGCAGGTGCATTGTGGGTAATACAACCCCCGTTCACATAGGAGACGGTGTACCTACCCCTGTCTGTCTCCGTCCACCAGGATTCGCACCAGGATGCCTGTAACCGCCACCAGGATCGGGTAGTGGTCCACACTCTCCAGACCTGCAACACACGCGTTCACGCTTTAGTGAGACGCTCACTAGCGGACGATAGACGGGAAAGGGGTCGACATGCAGCAAAGAGGTCGCTGTTAAGGACTCAATAAATACAGTACATGGGGCGGTACGTGGAAATATAATCGAGTAGAACGGATATTTAACTGTTTTCTGTGGTCTTTTGACTACATAAAAAAAAATTGTAAATTTTTGTAAAGACAGATGGCTGGCTAGTTGGCTATTTAGCTTGTCAGATAGTTAGCTAGTCAGCTAGTTAGCTTGTCAGATAGCTAGCTAGTCAGCTTGTCAGCTTGTCAGATAGTTAGCTAGTCAGATATAGCTAGTCAGATAGTTAGCTAGTTAGCTAGTCAGATAGTTAGCTAGTCAGATAGTTAGCTAGTCAGCTAGTCAGATATTTAGCTAGTCAGATAGTCAGCTAGTTAGCTAGTTAGATAGTTAGCTGGTTAGATAGTTAGCTTGTCAGCGAGTCAGATAGTCAGATAGTCAGATAGTCAGATAGTCAGCTAGTCAGCTAGTTAGCTATTAGATAGTCAGCTAGTTAGCTTATCAACTAGTCAGATAGTTAGCAAGTCAGATAGGTAGCTAGTCAGATAGTTAGCTAGTTAGATAGTTAGCTAGTTAGCTAGTCAGCTAGTCCTTCTCCGGAGCTGCGGGGAATGAGACGCGCTGCCGCCTGACCACCAGCCTGCTGTATGCCTCACTTTCTGTATGCGTGTGGAGTGTGTGGTCGAAGGGTTAAGTTGCTACATTTCGACTCCTTTACTCTGGATCTCTGCGCTTCGTAGCGTTGCTGCTAGTTAGTTTTAGTTCGAGGTGCTGTGATCTCGTAAACCGCAACCTCCCCAGCAACACTCCAGGGGTTCCTTATAATAATGAGAGAAAAACTATTTTTAAGCGGTTACATTGACTCAGAGATCCATCTGATCTCTGCATTGCTTTTATATGTTTTTTTGTGGGGGTTTTAATGTGAAAACACAGTTTTCTACGAGTCCCACAGCTGGAAAATAAAGAATTACCACACACGTGTGTGTGTGTGTGTGTGTGTGTGTGTGTGTGTGTGTGTGTGTACCTGGCAGTCTCAAGTTGACCACTCGATCAAACAGGTTCTTCTCTGCCGTCACTCTGTTCAACACCTGGTTCAACAACTGCAGAGGAACAGAAATACAGAAACGTCTCACAGGCAGAATGCAAAGACCTGAATCCAGGTGTGATTTATCTGAGTCCAGGTGTGAATTAACTGAATCCAGGTGTGAATTAACTGAGTCCAGGTGTGATTTAACTGACTCCAGGTGTGATTTATTTGAATCCAGGTGTGATTGAACAGAATCCAGGTGTGATTAACTGACTCCAGGTGTGAATTAACTGACTCCAGGTGTGAATTAACTGACTCCAGGTGTGAATTAACTGACTCCAGGTGTGACTTACCTGAGCGAGCCGCCTGAGGAGCAGCTCTGCAGACGGACGGGACCAGTCCAGGAAGATCTCTGGAACCAGAGTGACGGTCATCTCCAGCACTCGCAGCAGACTGACGGACAGGTCGAAGCAGGTCGCACACACCTGGAGGACACGGTGACATCATGAGGCGGAGGACCAGGTGAGCCCGACATAGTTCTAAAATACAACACCATGTTTATATGTATATTATTCCCGAGTCCTCTCACTCCATGAAGACGACAAAGGGAACGTTGTAAGGGAATACAAAATAAAAATACTATTTCTGTCAGTGTCTTTCTCAGCTGCTTCATCTTAGGAAACACTGGAGCTTCCTGGACCAGAGGAGAGAAGATAATGCCGGCCCACAATTCCTTGCAAAGTGACGCACCATTTGGCCGTCCGAACCTATTACACCTTACAAAGGTTTAATAGAACAAACAACCCTTCCATTTAATTGTATACGTATTGTCTTTTACTGCCAACATGTCACAAACAAGTAAAAACAAAATTACAAAAATTTAATTAGATATATAAATGTAAATATAGAAAACTGTTAAACAAATGATCATTCTCAAAAGCATCGATGATAAATGAGCTAAATACAACCGACCCGTTAAACGCATGTCTCTGTTTGCGCTGCAGGTGTGTGACAGGTGAGTCTCAATATGAAATGTAGAAACAGCGAGTGAGTCCGAGGCCCTCGTCGTTCCACGAGTTTTGGAACCATGAAAAAAGGGGCCCGGCAAAAAGATTTGAGGCGATTTGTTTAAGAAAAGAAGAAGAAAAAAAAAACATTTTTTAGATGCGCGCCGTTGGAAGTTCCTCACCTTCAGCTGACGAGTGTCCACAAAGTTCCTCTCGGGACGCTCTGCGGCCTGCTGGATCTGAGACAGGAAGGGGAGGATGATTTCACCGTTCACCCATCGTGACCGGCAGCTTAAAAAGACACTTTAAAAAACCCTCAACGCGTTTGCTTCCTGTCTTACAAAATAAAACCACCGCTACTTCATACATAATACTACTACTACTAATAATAATAATAATAGAATCTACTTGACAACTATAAATCACTTTTTTTTGGTCTCCACGTTGATAATTCACTTCCCTCTCTATTTACATGCTGAATATCTGACAATTTTTTTCTTTATTTTTTTCTCAAGAGTATTCTGAAACTGATTTTGGGATAAAAAAAATCAAGAGATTTGAAACGTCTTTTTTGTTTTAATGTTTTTTTCATGCGAAGCTGTCGTTATATTTGATATATTATATATATATATATATATATATATATATATATATATATTTGACGTCATCATCATCACCCTAAAGGGAAAAAAAATCCTCACTTTTAATTAAGTGATTCGTATTAAATTGACTTTCTTTTCTAAATAAAACTATATTGTTTTTGAAAGGCTTAACAAATACAGATTGAAGCTAAATATTTCGCTGGATTAAAACTGACATTTTTCCAAATCAATCCGACTCTAATTAGTCGAACAGGTTAATACTAATAACATTAGTGTGGCCTGATCTTTATGGTTTGTTCACACAGAACCATCCGAAAACTGTTTGGGAAAAGGAAAGGCACTTTTCAAAGAAATACTTGGATGAACCAGCTGTCAATCAAACTGTTACCGAAGACAGTGATTTGGACCCAGATTGAGTGAGAGTGACTTCCTTTGAGAGGGAAGCCTCAGCGGAGGACGTTAAATACCTCCTGGATCATGCCGATGAACTCGGAGAAGGCCCAGTTGAGCTGGTTCAGGACGCTGTTGAGGAAGGAGGCGGCCATCTCTTTGTCCACGCTCAGCAGCTCCGCCATGTGTCTCTGCAGCAGCAGCGACGGACACGGCTCTGGACCAATCACACGGGGGGAGAAGAGAAGGTGAGCCAACCGAGTGGAAGAGAGGCGTCGAGAGGGAGGAGAGAAGCGCACAACCCAAAAGGTCAGAGGTCATTATTTATGCCCCATCAAGCTCATTGATTCTGGTCTCACGACGTGCATGCCTTTCATTTATTTATTATACATCCACTCATGGTCACTGGATCGTGGACTGACGTTTTCAAGCCTCGATTTTTACGCCATCTTGGATTTTTGCAACCAGTGAATGTAAATTACCATATTTTCTATAGACTTCTATACAACCAGAGGAGTCGCCCCCTGGTGGTCAGTAGAGAGAATGCAGCTTTAACACATGAAGCATAGACTTCTATACAACCAGAGGAGTCGCCCCCCTGGTGGTCAGGAGAGAGAATGCAGCTTTAACACATGAAGCATAGACTTCTATACAACCAGAGGAGTCACACCCTGGTGGTCAGGAGAGAGAATGCAGCTTTAACACATGAAGCATAGACTTCTATACAACCAGAGGAGTCCCCCCTGGTGGTCAGAAGAGAGAATGCAGCTTCAACACATGAAGCATATACTTCTATACAACCAGAGGAGTCACCCCCTGGTGGTCAGGAGAGAGAATGCAGCTTTAACACATGAAGCATAGACTTATATACAACCAGAGGAGTCTGCATACATAACTAACAAGTTAAATAACCTGTTCAAAATCCAGCTCATTGGGACATTTCAAAATAAGAGCGGGTCATGACCTAATAAACAAAATAAACAAGTGTGTTCACGTTCAGACTGCTTTCATATTGGTGGTCTTGGTATTGATTGGTAAAAAGTGCACTTGAGGCAAAAAACTTTGAGTTTTCACCATAAAAATGTAATTTCCACCACTGATGTATAAAAGGGAAGAACAAGGAAAGAGAGAATGGAGTTTATTCACGTATATGTGAATGTTCCAAATACAGGTACTGATTTTAATATCATTATTAGTCAGCGGGTTTCATGTTGTACATTCCATGTATTTTTATTTAATCATATTTTTTATCTTCTATCAATTATCCATTTTATTTCCCCTGTTTTCATGTGTAAAGAACCCGCGTCCTCCGTCTGTCCTCGTGACTTTTATTGTGTCAAGAGATTGATGCATTTTCTTGTTTATCCTTATTTAGAAGGGATAAAGCACATTAATTGTTAATTAATTAACCGTGTAAACGGGTCAGATTGAGCCATGCGGTCCTCTGGCAGTTTCATGGGATTAAAAGAAAACACAAAAGTACACGTAAGCAAAATACAAAGTACAGTAAAAGTACATAACCTGTTATATTCTGTATGTTCTTTTTATGTCTTTGCATTTTTCAGCTAGTGTCTAATAATAATGCAATATATATATATTAGATATTTAT
>JBAMJR010000264.1:90000-137500 GCA_038501785.1 Myoxocephalus aenaeus
ATGTGTGTGTGTGTGTGTGTGTGTTACCTGTTCCTACTATACGTGGGTCAGCAAAGTGCTTGGCGAGGATGGCGGCTAGTTGCGTCAGAGTTTCTTCGTAGCCTGAGGGAGGAGAAACCCAACGTGTGAATAAAATGACAGTAATGGGTTTCGTCACTTCTATTATTCTTCACTCCAGGTTGTCCGTGACCGTAAGACCGTGAGGTTTCTACCTGGCAGCTCCTCCATGCTGTTGGCGGGGCTGAAGTAGTTCTTCAGGGCGCTGTAGGCGTTCATGGCCACGCTGAGGTAGAACTCCGGGGCGAAGGCGAACAGAGAGCCGGTGTTGTCGGCGTGTTCGATGGTCCGGATGCAGACGCACAGCAGCCAGTACACGTCCAGCATCTTCTCCTGCAGCACGGACACAGGAGACGTTAGGCTGTATGCCACAACAACAACAACAACAACAACAACAACCTAGAACCAGAGCAAGTGAAGCAATGACAAGAGTTTATACTCTGCTTTATGGTCTGTTTGACTCTAAATACTTCTATACAACCAGAGGAGTCGCCCCCTGGTGGTCAGGAGAGAGAATGCAGCTTCAACACAAGAAGCATAGACTTCTATACAACCAGAGGAGTCGCCCCCTGGTGGTCGGGAGAGAGAATGCAGCTTTAACACATGAAGCATAGACTTCTATACGACCAGAGGAGTCACCCCCTGGTGGTCAGTAGAGAGAATGCAGCTTTAACACATTAAGCGTATACTTCTATACAACCGGAGGAGTCGCCCCCTGGTGGTCAGGAGAGAGAATGCAGCTTTAACACATGAAGCATATACTTCTATACAACCAGAGGAGTCGCCCCCTGGTGGTCAGGAGAGAGAATGCAGCTTCAACACAAGAAGCATAGACTTCTATACAACCAGAGGAGTCGCCCCCTGGTGGTCAGGAGAGAGAATGCAGCTTTAACACATGAAGCATATACTTCTATACAACCAGAGGAGTCGTCCCCTGGTGGTCAGGAGAGAGAATGCAGCTTTAACACATGAAGCATACACTTCTATACAACCAGAGGAGTCACCCCCTGGTGGTCAGGAGAGAGAATGCAGCTTTAACACATGAAGCATAGACTTATATACAACCAGAGGAGTCGCCCCCTGGTGGTCAGGAGAGAGAATGCAGCTTTAACACATGAAGCATATACTTCTATAAGACCAGAGGAGTCGCCCCCTGGTGGTCAGGAGAGAGAATGCAGCTTTAACACATGAAGCATATACTTCTATACAACCAGAGGAGTCGTCCCCTGGTGGTCAGGAGAGAGAATGCAGCTTTAACACATGAAGCATACACTTATATACAACCAGAGGAGTCACCCCCTGGTGGTCAGGAGAGAGAATGCAGCTTTAACACATGAAGCATAGACTTCTATACAACCAGAGGAGTCACCCCCTGGTGGTCAGGAGAGAGAATGCAGCTTTAACACATGAAGCGTATACTTCTATACAACCGGAGGAGTCACCCCCTGGTGGTCAGGAGAGAGAATGCAGGTATAAGACACTTCCGCATTGGCTTCAAAAGTCAGAACCGGAAGTTGGCGCTTGCTTGTGGCCAAACGCTTGTTTTGTGAGGTCACAGTGACCTTAGACCACCAAATTGTAATTCGTTCATCTTTGAGTGCAGCTGGATGTTGGTGCCAAACCTGAAAAAGAGTATCCAGGCTGAGATAGTCTTCCTGAGAATGGTCTGGACAGACAACCAGAAAACATAATGCCTCTGCACCGGGGACAGTCGTGGTGAAAACAAGAAAAGGCAAAACGAGCCAAATACAAAAGATCAGAAAATATGTGAAAAGATAGAAAAACCTCAAATAAACAAACAAAAATAAAAGCAATCGCCCGATGAGAGAGCGTTTGCGATGACAGATCTGAAGGTCTGGATCACCTTGGAGTAGATGGTGGCGTTGATCCAGGCCAGTCTCCTGCAGAGGTGGTTCAGCTTCTCCGCGAACACCTTCTGGCTTTTCTGGAGCTCGTCCAGGATGTCTGGTCTCTGAAGGGCAGAAAGCAGCGGCATCGTATCCCCGGCCGAGTCCTCCGGCGTCCCCGAGGCCCGAGGACGGCGGAGGACTTCAAGCGGCGACAGAAGACATTTGTGCTTTTTGCGCGACACGTCGTCGTTCACACTGCCATCGAGGCGCCAACTGCCCAAAACTATCCATTCACACACTTTCACTTGCAATTTCGGGGTCAAGTGTCTTTCTCAAGGACACATCGACATGGACTGGCGGAGCCGGGGGGGATTGAACCGCCGATCCTCTGTGGTTTAGAGCAGCGGTCCTCAACCTATTTTGCGCCACGGACCGGTTTCGTCTAAGACAATATTTCCTTCACGGTGTGGGCGATAAAGACGACGTAATGAAATGATACGACCGGCATGAAGACCGTTATAAAGCTTAAAGATACAACTCACCACCACGCTGAACTAGTGGAGCCCTGAGCTCGTTTCTCCGCCACGAGCCGGTCCCCTTTATGTGCACTCTGTGACTTCATTATAACCCGCTTCACAAGGACAGGAGGTTGGACATGGAAGCAGGATATTCTGCCTTGATTTTAAATCCAGAACACAGAGCTGAAGCGGACTTTTAAGTTTTCATTTTAACGTGTCACGTAAACGTGTTCCGTCTGAGGTTACACACAGACGGACGTATCCGGTCATTTTTCAAAATAAAACATTTTTCCGACCTTGATTTTTATTTTATTTTCATTCTTTCTTTCTCCGTGGCCTGGTCACCATTTCGTAAAACGCATTTTCTTTTGTGTGCAACTAACTTTTGTGTTACGAATGCACATCGTTTCCATAAAAAGCATGAAGTTAATAATTATTCACGTTATTTACATTATATATAAAATTATATTTAAAGGTCTCACGAGCGTTTCAGCTTACATCTCCAGACAGATTGAAATTCAAATTATTGACTGACTCCGTTGTTTGTTAAATTCTCCTTTTTGTTTACCGGCTGCCTCAACTATTATCAGTTTATCAGAGTAATTAATTAATACGACTCCTTTTTACTCCTCCGTTTTAAACCAAAGCAACAACGGGCAAAGTATCCGGTCATTTTTCATAATAAAACATTTTTCCGACCTTGATTTTTATTTTATTTTCATTCATTCTTTCTTTCTTTCTCCGTGGCCCGGAACCAAGGGACCCACGGCAGATAAGTGTTGTAGATTTATTTACTTTTTGTAAAACGCACTTCCATCGTTTCCATAAAAAGCATGAATTTAATATTTAATCACGTCATTTACATTATATATATAATTATATGTATAGGGAGCGTTTCAGCTTACATCTCCAGACGGATTGATTTGACGTCATTCAAATTATTGACTGACTCCGTTGTTTGTTAAATTCTCCTTTTTGATTATCAGTTTATCAGAGTTTTAAACCAAAGCAACAACGGGCAAAGTTCATTGCAATCCGAGTTGCATCGTCCTCAAAGTGTCCGCCTCTCTTTATTTAGCCGAACACGCCTGACGGTAGAGCTTTGACCTGCGGTGAAGCCGCGGTGAAGTTTTCCGGTGACACGGTGAGACGCTAACGAGACGATCCGTCGCAACGCGGCTGACGGCGCGTTGACCGGAGCGCGGCCAATTATCTGAGACTGAAATAAAATAAATCACGGTGGACTTCATAACGAGCCGCGAGGCACACGGAGGCATTCAATATTTAGAAATGTTTTGACACAGACGGAGGACAATGTTTTCCGTTATGATCCCCACACACACACACACACACACACACACACACACACACACACACACACACACACACACACACACACACTCTTACTCGTGCAGGGCATCGTGCGATCTTCTCCTCGGTGTCCTTCAGGGCGACGGCGTATTCGTGGACGTCGTCTGAAACCACCACCATCTGCAGGAAGAACACGTGGTCAACACACAGCAATTATTGCTGCAACCCACGTGAGGCAGTGGAGACGCCAGAGAAAGTAGAGAAATATCCAGAATCTCCAGAAACCAGTGGAGCAACTTCAGCTGTACAACTAGAAACCAGTGGAGCAACTTCAGCTGTACAACCAGAAACTAGTGGAGCAACTTCAGCTGTACAACTAGAAACTAGTGGAGCAACTTCAGCTGTACAACTAGAAACCAGTGGAGCAACTTCAGCTGTACAACTAGAAACTAGTGGAGCAACTTCAGCTGTACAACTAGAAACCAGTGGAGCAACTTCAGCTGTACAACTAGAAACTAGTGGAGCAACTTCAGCTGTACAACTAGAAACTAGTGGAGCAACTTCAGCTGTACAACTAGAAACCGGTGGAGCAACTTCAGCTGTACAACCAGAAACCAGTGGAGCAACTTCAGCTGTACAACCAGAAACCAGTGGCGCAACTTCAGCTGTACAACCAGAAACTAGTGGAGCAACTTCAGCTGTACAACTAGAAACCAGTGGAGCAACTTCAGCTGTACAACCAGACACCAGTGGAGCAACTTCAGCTGTACAACCAGAAACCGGTGGAGCAACTTCAGCTGTACAACCAGAAACCAGTGGAGCAACTTCAGCTGTACAACTAGAAACTAGTGGAGCAACTTCAGCTGTACAACCAGACACCGGTGGAGCAACTTCAGCTGTACAACCAGAAACCAGTGGAGCAACTTCAGCTGTACAACCAGAAACCAGTGGAGCAACTTCAGCTGTACAACCAGAAACCAGTGGAGCAACTTCAACTGTACAACCAGAAACCAGTGGAGCAACTTCAGCCGTACAACCAGACACCGGTGGAGCAACTTCAACTGTACAACCAGAAACCAGTGGAGCAACTTCAGCTGTACAACCAGAAACCAGTGGAGCAACTTCAGCAGTACAACCAGACACCAGTGGAGCAACTTCAGCTGTACAACTAGAAACCGGTGGAGCAACTTCAGCTGTACAACCAGAAACCAGTGGAGCAACTTCAGCTGTACAACCAGAAACTAGTGGAGCAACTTCAGCTGTACAACTAGAAACCGGTGGAGCAACTTCAGCTGTACAACCAGAAACCAGTGGAGCAACTTCAGCTGTACAACCAGACACCAGTGGAGCAACTTCAGCTGTACAACTAGAAACCGGTGGAGCAACTTCAGCTGTACAACCAGAAACCAGTGGAGCAACTTCAGCTGTACAACCAGAAACCAGTGAAGCAACTTCAGCTGTACAACCAGAAACCGGTGGAGCAACTTCAGCTGTACAACCAGAAACCAGTGGAGCAACTTCAGCTGTACAACTAGAAACTAGTGGAGCAACTTCAGCTGTACAACCAGAAACCGGTGGAGCAACTTCAGCTGTACAACCAGAAACCAGTGGAGCAACTTCAGCTGTACAACCAGAAACCAGTGGAGCAACTTCAACTGTACAACCAGACACCAGTGGAGCAACTTCAGCTGTACAACCAGAAACCGGTGGAGCAACTTCAGCTGTACAACCAGACACCAGTGGAGCAACTTCAGCTGTACAACCAGAAACCAGTGGAGCAACTTCAGCTGTACAACCAGAAACCAGTGGAGCAACTTCAGCTGTACAACTAGAAACTAGTGGAGCAACTTCAGCTGTACAACCAGAAACCGGTGGAGCAACTTCAGCTGTACAACCAGAAACCAGTGGAGCAACTTTAGCTGTACAACCAGACAGCGGTGGAGCAACTTCAACTGTACAACCAGAAACCAGTGGAGCAACTTCAACTGTACAACCAGACAGCGGTGGAGCAACTTCAGCTGTACAACCAGAAACCAGTGGAGCAACTTCAGCTGTACAACCAGACAGCGGTGGAGGATGTAGGTCGATAACAGAGTCCAGCAACTTGTGTTGACACACAAACACACAACACTTTTCTACTTAACAGAACAGATCAAACCTCTGAAGTGAAAACATTCTTCTCCGAGCACGAGGCTCATAAATTGATCCATTTATTGCAGCAACAGTTCATCACAACAATCTGTGAGATGACGACCAATCCAAAAAGATATCTCGTAAAGAAAAACACATCATACAAAAACACATTTCGTGTTATATAAAGCTCTAAGGCTGTGGCCACGGTCGGATCCGGTGGGTTGTATATTTTAAATGAGAAAAGGGCCGTGACAATAACAGAGAGGTCAAGAGGTCGGAACGGTTTAAAAAGAGATGAACCAATCACAGGCGGCGGGGAGAAGGAGAGGCGTCGTCATCGTTTCAGGAGAACCAGAGAGACTCATTTTAAAAAGAACCTCACAAAAGAAACTGAAGACCGTAAAAGGCCGATCACCGGGGTCACCGGGGTCACCGGGGTCACCGGGGTCACTGGGGGTTTTGTGTCCGAGGGACTGAAGGAGTTAGAAACTGGTTCCAGTGTTGAGGGAGAACGCTGAAGACGAGCAGCCAAACGGGCTGTGATGCAACTCCTCATTGTGCGACCGCTTAAAAGCAATCGCTTTTTCCTTCACACACACACACACACACACACACACACACACACACACACACACACACACACACACACACACACACACACACACACACACACACACACACACACACCTCGGTTTCTCACATCCAAAGTGGTCGACGGGTTTGATGGAGGTGAACAGACTTGTACTTGTGGTTTTCTAGTGCGGGGCCACCTCACCATCAGGACTCTAAAGAAACATTCATGGCAATTTGGAGCAATCCTGGGTTCAAGTGACTTTCTGAGGACACGAGGACACGAGGCCACGAGGCCGGGGACGCAGCGGCGGCTCTCGTCTCTGGACAGTTTGGAAAGAGACGAGCAACTCTAACCAACTAAAATACAATCATTTTATTCTCTTTTCCGTGGACTTGAGAACATCTAGAGCAGTGGTTCTCAAATGGGGGTATGTGAAGGTACTCCAGGGGGTACGTGAGACTTTGTTTGAATATATTTAAAATTAGCATCCATTCAAAAATCCTTTAAAAAAAAATGTATTTAATACATATTCAATAAAATATAAGTGTAAGTTCAGAAACAGAATTTTATAAATTCACAGCGCTGTGTATTACATAGTTTTTTCAACCAAAAATTAGGGGGTATATCACTGAATTTTATGATTATCTGGAGGTGGCCATGTGCTTTTCCAGGTACACAACATTAAAAGCTCCACATGAACTGTTGGGATCATTCTGTGTTACATCAAGCCGTATTTTATTTTATTAATTCGTTGATGACACAAGTGAGCTCCGTATATATAAATACAAAAATATATAAAAAATATTATATATATATATATATATATATATATATATATATATATATATATATATATAAAAACAATAAACATATAATATAAATTTAAAAAAATGTGTGTATATATAAATAAATAAATATAAATAATTCAATATATATATAATTCAATATATAAATAAAAAATTATATATATATATATATATATATATATATATATTATTTATAAATAAAAAATTATATATATTATTTTCATTTATATATATATTATATATTGAATTATATATATATTGAATTATTTATATTTATTTATTTATATATACACACATTTTTTTTAAATTTATATTATATGTTTATTGTTTTTTTTATATATATATATATAAAGTATTACTCAGTCACAAACTCTTAACGGTTCTGAAATGTTTCTTATAGTTTATGCAAATTAAACTCTGCTGTGAAACCGCCCCTCACCTTCCCGAGCTGCTGGTGGACGCTCAGGTTGTACATCATCACGATGCCGTCGACGATCTCCAGCAGGGACTTGTCCGCGATTGGCTGGTCGGGCTCCTCCAGCGGTCGCCCCAGCAACAGGCCGTCGTTACCATGGCTTCCCTCGACTTCAGGGTGAAGAGAGAGAGAGAGAAAAGGGGGCATTTGTTTTTGTACCCAGCTGCTCGGCACAATAATAAATAAATAATAGGAATCACACTGACTTTAATAAGGATTTCTACACAAGTTAATAATAGTCAGGTTCCTCTGTGGCCTCCAGAAGACCTTAAAGTGACGTCATCAGATGACTTTAAAGTGATGTCATCAGGAGAGACCACGCCCCCTATGACGTTAAAGTGATGTCATCAGGGTAGAACACGCCCCTATGACATTAAAGTGACGTCATCAGGAGAGACCACGCCCCCTATGACGTTAAAGTGATGTCATCAGGAGAGACCACGCCCCTATGACATTAAAGTGACGTCATCAGGAGAGACCACGCCCCTATAACGTTAAAGTGATGTCATCAGGAGAGACCACGCCCCTATGACATTAAAGTGATGTCATCAGGGTAGACCACGCCCCCTATGACGTTAAAGTGACGTCATCAGGGGAGACCACGCCCCTATGACGTTAAAGTGAGGTCATCAGGGTAGAACACGCCCACTATGACGTTAAAGTGACGTCATCAGGGGAGACCACGCCCCTATAACGTTAAAGTGAGGTCATCAGGGTAGACCACGCCCCTATAACGTTAAAGTGATGTCATCAGGAGAGACCACGCCCCCTATGACGTTAAAGTGATGTCATCAGGGTAGACCACGCCCCCTATGACGTTAAAGTGATGTCATCAGGCTAGAACACGCCCCATGACGTTAAAGTGATGTCATCAGGGGAGACCACGCCCCCTATGACGTTAAAGTGAGGTCATCAGGGTAGACCACGCCCCCTATGACGTTAAAGTGACGTCATCAGGGGAGACCACGCCCCTATAACGTTAAAGTGATGTCATCAGGGTAGACCACGCCCCCTATAACGTTAAAGTGATGTCATCAGGGTAGACCACGCCCCCTATAACGTTAAAGTGACGTCATCAGGGTAGAACACGCCCCTATAACGTTAAAGTGAGGTCATCAGGGGAGACCACGCCCCTATAACGTTAAAGTGAGGTCATCAGGGGAGACCACGCCACCGATGACGTCACTTTCCCGTCACATGGTTCTCATCTACCGAGAGCCTTCCATCTCTCCTCTTCCCCTCGTTCGGTGACTCACTGTCCTCCTCCGTCCTCTGCTCCACGGCCAGGGTGCGGACCTTCACCTTCTCCGGCTGCGTCAGGGGTCGTCTGGGGGTCATGAGGCTGACGGCGGCCGTGCTCAGGAAGCGGTTGGCTCGGCCCAGAGTGGGAGAGCTCAACCAGCTGGGCCGAGCCAGAGCCCCGCCCACCGCCGCCGCGCCGAACGGCCGCTGTGGTCACAAACACACAGTTCATCAGGTTCTCGTACATCGGGAGTTCCTTCAACGTTTCCCGCTCATAGTTTCTATATTTTAATACAGGGTTCAGACACATGTTGACCAGTGGGTTCCATGACTTTTCCATGACTTTAAACCAAATGTCCATGAGCAAACATTTAGTGAAATCTGGGTGTAAACATGAAAAAGTGAGTAAATGTAGTATTTAAACTTTATTATAAACTTAAACTTATTTAAATGTTGTCCATCAGCTACACCAGGGGTGGGCAAACTTTTTGGCTCAGGGGCCACATTGAATTAAAAAATTTGACAGACGGGCCGGGCCAGTATCAGATGGATGGAGAGTGTTTGACAAAGGGGGCGTGGCTTATCGCCGTCGGGTCTCTCCGTGAAAAAGAGCTGTCTTTTCCGGTATCGATTATGGAATAAATAACCACTAGTTTTGCTTTATACTTGTTGTGGAAGTCCCAAACATGTCGGAACATGAAACACCCTTGTGTTTGGGTTCATAATATTATCCGTAGCCGCACACAACTCGGTGAATTTCTCCGACTCCTCCAGGAACTGCGCCGGTCTTATCTCCGTAAAACGGATACCGATTCTGCCACCCACCTTGGAAATAACCACCAGTTCTGCTTTATACTTGTTGTGTAAACTCCACATACGTCGGAACATCAAACTCCGTGGTGTCTGGGTTCATAATATTATCCGTAGTCCCACAACAGCGTCTGAATGACAGCCGCTGCACACACGGAAAGCCTAAAAGAGCGCTGTGCAATAAATAAGCATGAAGAAACATCAACGCTGGTCTGTTGTGGTCATCGTGCTTCGGGAAACTGAACTTGGGAACGGAGAAGCGCTACAGCGGTCTTTACTATAACTTATAATTATTTAAAATAAAAAACTTTTTTTTTATATATTTTTTTAATAACTTTTTTTTAATATATTTTTTTAATGTTATAATAATTATAATACTCGGCGGGCCGTATATTAATACTCGGCGGGCCGTATCCGGCCCGCGGGCCGTAGTTTGCCCACCTCTGAGCTACACCCTTATCGTACACCTACTTCTGTCCTGTTAATTAGACGGACTGATCTCATGATGGATTACTTCAGAGACGACAGTAATAACACACACACACACACACACACACACACACACACACACACACACATAGAGAAATAGAAGCAGGAAACCTGCGCCGCTCCGCTCTCCTCGTCCTCATCCAGGTCGTCCATAGCCGTGGCCTGGATCTCTGCCGGGTCGATGATGATGTTGGCTTTACTGGCCAAGTCATCTGACACGAACAAAAAGACATTCACCACATTAAAAACATTTAGTGAATGACTATTCATGTTCGGCGTCAGAGATCTGAATGTTGACCTGACCATGGCGCTAAATGAAACTCATCCTGAGGAGATCGTGAACGAAGAAGCACACTGTCGTCGGGCGCGTCGTTTCAGTCTGGACTGATGCTAAGCTACGATGCTAGCAGATTGGAAAAGCCCTGGCGCGCATTCAATCACATTGATCGGTCAGCTCATCGATAAACGGAGGTCACGCTCGGTCAGCGGGAGGAGAGGGTTCAGCCCTGACTGAGCTGCTGCCTGGACACAAACAAGGTGGATCGATGGAGGAAGAGGACGAGGAAGAGGCAGAAAGTGTGCGGAGGAGAGAGACGGGAAAAAGGTGGAGGAATGAAGAGTGAAAGTTCAGCAGGTGAAAGCTGTTTTTATACGCAGACTCTCTGTGTCGTCAGCTTTTTTTTGCTAATGTTGTGCATCTTTTAAGTCTCTTAATCTTCTTTAGTTTGCTTGTTTTTGTATTTGTTTTTTTTGTGGTGGGTTTGGTTGTCATTTTGTGTTTCTTTGTTACATTTTGCAACTCTTTGTAATTGTTTGTGTCTTGGTTGTCAGCAACAAAAAAAACTATATGCACAAATAATTACTTTCAATACATCCATACATTTAATTCATCAATAAAATGGTCAGATTATTTCCTCCATTAATCATTGTGATGCATATATATATATATATATATATATATATATATATATATATATATATATATATATATATATATATATATATATATATATATCAACATCATATCATGATGAGAGACTAAATGTTATCTTAGATTTATATTGTTACTATGTTTCAAAGTCACGCTATTTTCTGAAGTTACCAGAATATTCTCGCAGTTCCATTAATTGCCTTTAATCTTAGTCATTATATCCACATTGCTGATGACTATCTATCAAAAATATGAGACAGAGACACACACACACACACACACACACACACACACACACACACACACACACACACACACACACACAGTAGAGTTCCTCAGTGACTCTGGATGAAGCTCTACCTCGCTGGAAACTAAAGAAATGGAACTGGAAGCTCCGTGTCTCAGGTAAATGATTCGCCGCCCGGCCTCCTCTGGCGCAGAGCCAGCAGCGTATCGCTCCTCCGGCGAGTCTGCCGAGGGATTATCAATCCACATTACACACCTGCCGCCCACATCAGCTGACGGCAGCAAGCTAACACCGAGCGAGCGAGCGAGAGAGAGAGAGAGAGAGAGAGAGAGAGCGAGAGAGAGAGCCTCTGCACTAAAACCCTTCATCCTGTGCGTTTGTATTTTTCTTAATTTAATATTCACACAGCTGCCAGTCTCCTGAGTAAGCTGACCGCCTCCAGACCCGTGAAACCCATTAATAAATACAGTTAAAATGACTTCAGCGTCAATATTCCACACGTTTATGCTTTTAAAAAGAGCGGAAATTAACCAGATCAGGAAAGAAATGGGAGGAAAAATAGAAAAGCAACGAAATAAAACTCACAAATATGACTTTTTTATCAACGTGTTAAATTGTTCTGTATGAACTCGTTTGCAACACAAAGCGATGGCTCCCTCTAGTGGAGCTCAGAGGCATCGACTCCATGAGATGAAAACTGACTCTTTTGTTGGAAATGATCGTAACATCGGAAATAAAGCTGATCTGAAGGTTCTTGTTTTACATTTTAGCATTTTAACAAGCACAAAATTACTTTAATCATAAATCAGATGTAGTACAGTAAAAAGTACAATATGTACCTCTGAGATGTAGTACAGTAAAAAGTACATTATGTACCTCTGAGGTGTAGTACAGTAAAAAAGTACATTATGTACCTCTGAGATGTAATACAGTAAAAAGTACAATATGTACCTCTGAGGTGTAGTACAGTTAAAAGTACAATATGTACCTCTGAGGTGTAGTACAGTAAAAGTACAATATGTACCTCCGAGGTGTAGTACAGTAAAAGTACAATATGTACCTCTGAGGTGTAGTACAGTAAAAGTACAATGTGTACCTCTGAGGTGTAGTACAGTAAAAGTACAATATGTACCTCTGAGGTGTAGTACAGTAAAAGTACAATATGTACCTCTGAGGTGTAGTACAGTAAAAGTACAATGTGTACCTCTGAGGTGTAGTACAGTAAAAGTACAATGTGTACCTCTGAGGTGTAGTACAGTAAAAGTACAATATGTACCTCTGAGGTGTAGTACAGTAAAAGTACAATGTGTACCTCTGAGGTGTAGTACAGTAAAAGTACAATATGTACCTCTGAGGTGTAGAACAGTAAAAGTACAATATGTACCTCTGAGGTGTAGTACAGTAAAAGTACAATATGTACCTCTGAGGTGTAGTACAGTAAAAGTACAATATGTACCTCTGAGGTGTAGTACAGTAAAAGTACAATATGTACCTCTGAGGTGTAGTACAGTAAAAGTACAATATGTACCTCTGAGGTGTAGTACAGTAAAAGTACAATATGTACCTCTGAGGTGTAGTACAGTAAAAGTACAATGTGTACCTCTGAGGTGTAGTACAGTAAAAGTACAATATGTACCTCTGAGGTGTAGAACAGTAAAAGTACAATATGTACCTCTGAGGTGTAGTACAGTAAAAGTACAATATGTACCTCTGAGGTGTAGTACAGTAAAAGTACAATATGTACCTCTGAGGTGTAGTACAGTAAAAGTACAATATGTACCTCTGAGGTGTAGTACAGTAAAAGTACAATATGTACCTCTGAGGTGTAGTACAGTAAAAGTACAATATGTACCTCTGAGGTGTAGTACAGTAAAAGTACATTATGTACCTCTGAGGTGTAGTACAGTAAAAGTACAATATGTACCTCTGAGGTGTAGTACAGTAAAAGTACATTATCTCAGATGAAACCCGAGCACCGACCTTTGAGCGTTTTCTTCAGGTGGGACAGGAGCCCCCCGAGTCTCTGCAGGTCAAAGTAGTCCACCTTCCCGTTGTAGAAGAGCTGGGGGGGGACGTAGGCCTCTGGAGGAAGACGAGGGGGATGAAGAGGAGGAGGGTATTTAAATAAGGTGTGAGCATTAGAGACAGAAAAGGGAGGAAGATGAGCAGAGAGGTAAAAAGGGAGCAGAGACTGTTGCTGCTCACAATCAGTGCTGCTGAGCAGCCGGACGCCATCTTTGTTTTTATAGCTTTGTATCGCACTCATTCAAAGATTCCATCAGGAGGAAAGTCTCAGAAAGAAATATCATTTATTTTTGAAAATCTGGCAGCCTTATTTGGAGTAATGAGTACAACACTAACAGAACCAGAGGACTAACTATGTGGAGCTCTGAGTTACAATATACACGCGTCATTGCAATATCTCTTTGTGCTGTAAAACCCTATGCACCTACTTTATTAAAAATATATATTTACTTTTTTTACATTTAAAAAAAAAATATATATATATATATATATAAATTAATATATATTTATTTTCTTATTTAAAAAAAAAAAAATATATATATATATATATATTTATTTTTTTATATATATAAAAATAAAATATGTATATATATTTTATTTTAATTTTTTACATTTAAAAATAAATTGAAATATATATATTGTATATATATATATAAAAAAATTTAATATATATATATATATATATATATATATATATATATAAAAATATTATTTTTTACATTTAAAAATAAATTAAATCCAAAAAAATTTAAATGTTAAAATCTAAGAATAAAAAATATTTAATATTAAAAAAAATTAAAAGCTAAAAATCAAAAAATTAAACTAATTCTAATTTTTAAAATGTTAAAATGTCAAGGTTGTACCGTCGCTGCTGATGCTGCTCGGACTCTTCCTGCTGCCGTCGTCCCAGCTGGCTCTCACCGCCGTGATGAGGCGGTGGAGGAAACACACCATGTACTCAGGAGGGCACAGAGCGGTCGGGTGCTGCACACACACACACACACACACACACACACACACACACACACACACACACAGTTTAACATTTCATTTCATTATTGATTGTTATTATTGATAAACATGATTATTTTGCAGCTTAAAAATCGGTTTATATATTTATGTAGGAAATATCAGCGATAAGTGAAAATCGCTAATCAGTTACCGAAAGAGTCCAAACACAAATATATCTAATTTACTAAAGTATAGAAAAACTAAAAAAAAAGGCAGAAAATATTCACATTCATGTTCCCATTAGAGAAATGTTTGAACAGGTTTGATAATCTGATAAATCTTTAACAGCATTACAGAACTAACATAACTAATAGAGTAACTACATGGTTTATATCCAGTAAAAACCTTTACTGATCCCCAGAAGGGGAAAGCAGCAGAAAACGTACAGACACACAGAACTTAATCATATCAATCAATAAACGGATGCAAAATTATTAAAAGTTCATAAAATAAGAATAAAAATAAAATGTGACCATACGCGTGTTATTAGTGTAACACATGATAGATGATGAGTCATTAGATTAGTACTTCTTGTTTTCTTACCCCTCTGTTGCTGGCATTTTCTTGGAGAAACTTCCGGAACTTATTGAGGAAGATGTAGCGAGAAGCTTCTCCCTGGAGACACGGAGGGAAAACTACGTATTTATTATTTAAAATACACTGAAAGTATTCACACAAGGTATTCAAGACGCGGACACACAAACAAGCTCAAAATGCATCGTTTGAAGGAAATATGTGGATCTTAATTCGAGGTATTTAAACCTAAAACCCATTAATCTGTGTATTGTTAGAAGTTTAAATAATGTACAATAATATACATCAACAGACACAAAACATCAACTGTACATACCGTAGTTTTGTCTTTGTTATTGAGCAACAACTTCAGGATCTGAACCTGCAACTCTTCCACCACTGAGGAGATCAGAGGAGAGTTCAGCAGGAAGTACTAATACCACAGTACAAATACTCTGTAGCAAGTTAAAGTACTAATACCACAGTAAAATACTCTGTTGCAAGTACTAATACCACAGTAACAATACTCTGTTGCAAGTTAAAGTACTAATTCCACAGTAAAATGACTTTGTTGCAAGTTAAAGTACTAATACCATAGTAAAAATACTTTGTTGCAAGTTAAAGTACTAATATCACACAGTAAAAATACTGTGTTGCAAGTAAAGGTACTAAAACCACAGTGTAAAAGTACTCTGTTACAAGTAAAGGTACTATTCTTTGTAAGCTGTATTGGACCAGAAGTAGAAAATGGAATGAAATGAAAAGTAAATACTCAAGTAAAGTACAAGTACCTCAACTCTGTGCTTAGGCATAGTATTTAGGTAAATGTACTCTGTAGTTTTCATTCCCTAAAGATGAGCTGAGGTCACAGACATCCGGCTGTAAATCACTAAACTAAATCTAAAGTGCTCTCCAACATATTTAAACCACGAAGAAGAAAAAACTCTTTGCAGACGATGTGACGCAGAAACTGTGAGGCCAGTTTGACGTTTGTGAAATAAAGAAACGGAGTTAGACCTTCAAGGAAAAGGAAACGCTTCACCTTCGATCCTCTTCTTCAGCCTCTGGCAGCCTCTCTCGTACGCCCTCCGTCTCAGACGCTCGTCTGCGCTCTCGTCTTTGGGCTCCCGCTCGTCTTTCCCCTGGGAGACAAACACAGGGTTCACGCACATTCTGACCAGTGGACTTCCATGACTTTTCACCAAATGTCCATGACTTTTCACCAAATGTCCATGACTTTTCACCAAATTTCAATGACTTTTCACCAAATGTCCATGACTTTTTCACCAAATTTTCATGACATTTTATTTTTACAAAATTTCCATGACTTTTCCATGACTTTAAACCAAATGTCCATGAGCAAACATTTAGTGAAATCTGGGTGTAAACAGTAAAAAGTGAGTAAATGTAGTATTTAAACTAACAATGAGAATACAAAGCATACAGTAAACCTTAAATGACTCAAATGAATGAGACAATAGTTTGATTAAAAGAATAAACATTTATATAGATGCCTGTATGTATGCCTGCTTATATTCTGAGCGTCTTTCTTTTAAAAGCATATTCATTATTTCAAACTCAGCGTAAATGAACGTCATGAACACATGAATATAACACATTTACATGACTTTTACTAAACTTTTGGATTCTATTTTTTTCAAGGACTTTTCCAGGCCTGGAAATAACCATTTTAAAACTCCATGATCTTTCCAGGTTTTCCATGAGCGTATTAACCCTGCAAATAATAAACTATTACAGTGAGCGGCCTTATCTGCCTTCACCGCAGTCGTCATTGGACAAAACCCAAAATAACTAACTTTCTAGGTTATAAAAGTAAATGTGAATTAATAAAAAATAAACAAATTGAAAACAAAGCCGGAGAGAAAGTCAGAGGAAATTAACTTCTCACACGACGCCCAAAAGGTGCAGAAGTATAATTTAGACCGTGAATTAACCTTCAGATTATTAGACAGTAACAATATGAATTTATCTCCGAAATAATGCTCCGTCAGTACTCAATAAATAAAACTACAGGAGTTGTTGCTTCTGACAAAATAAAGCTTTTGTATTTATTTGTTGAATCGTAAACTACGTCCATCAACAATATTTTATTTACGCAGAAACAGATTCTTTTGATCGATGTGAATCTTCTGCCACGTTGCCATATTGTTGATGGACGCAGCTCTAATAAACATCGGAGTTTTACTCCTTAAAGTATTTGTGGCCCGTTGGGGCTCAAGTCCCTTCGACGGGCCCTTACCTCCTTGTCGAAGTGCGTGGGCCACCAGGTGGTCGGGATGAGCTCCTCTAGCCCCGCCTCCTTCACTCTCAGAGGGGTCTTGATGTAAAAAAACACGACTGAGCGCAGGACATCGAACGTGAACTTCTGTTAAGGAGAACAGTGACGATCTGTTTCAGCCCCCGAGTCGAGGTGTGAAGCGTATTCTGTACAGACTCATCTCTGGAAACAGACTCACACTTTTGAGTTACGAAAAACTTCTTTTTTAAATCCAGACTGGAGTCATTTCAGAAGTCTGCGCTGGTTTTTAGTAAAACATGCCTTTAAAAAGATGAAGAGTAAATGAATCTACGAGGCATCCCAGAGTTCATCGGGTGTCCCCTAAATGTTCACTGCACATCGACAGATTTACAGATAACTACAGAAAATATATTACTATTACTTATTATTATTATTATTATTATTACTTATTATTATTGTGGCTTCATTCAAACACAAACTCAGATTCAGGAATTCTGCCTTCAACCAAAACAGCCCATTAGCTTTCTCCACCTACGATAAAAAAAAACAGCAACGACATCTACTGTCACATGTATCTATATTTCTTTTATAATTCTATATTTAGGGACACCGCTGACAACATTAAATTGTCCTGAAATCTTGGTGTTTACATTTTTTTTTAAATAAAATCACACAATAACACGATTAAACTAACCGATCCAGGCAACGTACGTGTTAAAATGACTGGTTTTTCTAATGCAGTCTGGCGGTTGTAAAGAGAGCGTTCCTCGTCAAAAATGGCCGCCCGACAGCGAGGTGGAGCAGTAGGAATATTCTAAATATAGAGTAAACTTAAAGTGATATCGATTCCTTTAGACGTCTAACAAACGTCCACAGCAGCACATGGTTTGCTCTCGTCTGAACTCCATGCAGAAGCAGCTCGTGCAAACACGCCTCAAAAAGACCCAAACTGTCCCTTTAAGAGGCAGGAGGATATAGGACGTTGTTGAGCAGGTACTTCCTGGACTTCTCGTGGTGCAGGATGGCCGTCGTCAAACGCAGGTAGTGGATCTGAAACGCATTAAAGTTGAGACTGAACATGAAAACACTTCACTGCAGTCAGGAGGGATGCAAAGACCACGAACAAGTGGATTTTAGACATCATTCTTTCTGTCAAATTGTACATTTTACATATTTAATTTACTTAGTACTTTCTTAAAAGTAATTTCAAACACCACAATATATATATTTAAAAAAAGAAGTCTGATCACTGATCTGGGTCCTACCTGGAAGCCCAGATCAGGGATGATGGGGGAGAAGCGGTACGCCCTCAGCAGCGACATCATCAGCTGCTTCAGACACTCGTTCACTTCATAGTCCTGCAGACAGGCAGAGGGACAGACAGACAGACAGGCAGACAGACAGGCAGAGGGACAGACAGACAGACAGAGGGACAGACAGACAGGCAGAGGGACAGACAGAGGGACAGACAGACAGACAGACAGGCAGAGGGACAGACAGACAGGCAGACAGGCAGGCAGAGAGGCAGACAGACAGACAGACAGACAGGCAGAGGGACAGACAGGCAGACAGACAGGCAGACAGACAGGCAGAGGGACAGACAGAGGGACAGAGGGACAGACAGACAGAGGGACAGACAGACAGACAGAGGGACAGACAGAGGGACAGACAGACAGACAGAGGGACAGAGGGACAGACAGAGGGACAGACAGAGGGACAGACAGAGGGACAGAGGGACAGACAGACAGACAGACAGAGGGACAGACAGAGGGACAGACAGAGGGACAGAGGGACAGACAGACAGACAGAGGGACAGAGGGACAGACAGACAGACAGAGGGACAGACAGACAGACAGACAGACAGACAGACAGAGAGGCAGACAGACAGACAGACAGACAGACAGACAGACAGAGAGGCAGACAGACAGACAGACAGACAGACAGACAGACAGAGGGACAGAGGGACAGACAGACAGACAGACAGAGGGACAGACAGAGGGACAGACAGAGGGACAGAGGGACAGACAGACAGACAGAGGGACAGAGGGACAGACAGACAGACAGAGGGACAGACAGACAGACAGACAGACAGACAGACAGAGAGGCAGACAGACAGACAGACAGACAGACAGACAGACAGAGGGACAGACAGAGGGACAGAGGGACAGACAGACAGACAGACAGAGGGACAGACAGACAGACAGAGGGACAGACAGACAGACAGACAGACAGACAGAGAGGCAGACAGAGAGGCAGACAGACAGACAGACAGACAGAGGGACAGACAGAGGGACAGACAGACAGACAGACAGACAGACAGACAGACAGAGGGACAGACAGACAGACAGACAGACAGACAGAGGGACAGACAGACAGACAGAGGGACAGACAGACAGACAGACAGACAGAGAGGCAGACAGACAGACAGACAGAGGGACAGACAGAGAGGCAGACAGACAGACAGACAGAGGGACAGACAGACAGACAGACAGACAGACAGAGAGACAGACAGACAGACAGACAGAGGGACAGACAGACAGACAGACAGACAGACAGACAGAGAGACAGAGAGACAGACGTTGAACAAAGAGGAGAAATCAGAAAACTGAGATATTAAAAAGTGAAAATGCTCATCAGTCATCAGGTCGCTGTGAGTCAGCGCGTACTTGTATAGTTAGTTATTGTAAAGATGTGTCATTAACTCAGCTGCTACTTTCCCTGTTTTGTCTGTTTTATTTTATTTAAGAACACACACTGAGGGAGAGGACTCATTTTGAGCATGCACAACAAACGCAGACGACTAGAATCAAATGGCGATGAAAGAAAACGTGGCTTACTCAACTAAAAGTAAAGCAATGACAGTTACGGCCAATGAGATTAACAAATAAACCTCTAATCCCTCTTAAATCATCTGTTGAATTAATCAAAAGTGGCCCTGTTATTATAGTTTCTGCTGAGAAACAGTAAACAACAAAACATAACACTGATATCTCTATTTGAAATATCTACTTTTTGATGCGTCTTGTTCTGTCCTGTGTTTGTTTATTGTGGAAAAGACAATAAAACATTTGTTTGGCACTGCGACCTTTGACCTTTGACACTTTCTTCAGGTACAATGTGTTGTGAAAACTGGTTTTGACTGGTTTTGGTGTGTTTACCTCCATCAGGAGCCAGAAGAGGTCCAGGAGCTGCTGTATGAGCTGGTGTTCATCTACTGAGCCGCCTCCCTCCAGAATGCCCAACAGGAAGTTCATCAGCACGTCCTCCACCAGGTACACTTTACACTGTAAACAACAACAACAACTAAGTATGAAATGTTTACCTTTTGGAGGTAAAATGCACATAAAGAAATGGAACCATCTGAACACGGCCAGAAGGCGATCGCACGACCAAACAGAAAGGAAGTCGTGTCACCATTATTACTTACTTTCAATATGCTGTAGCTTTGTGTTGTGTGTATTGTGTGTTCTTCTCACCACATACAATGTTGTATTGTGTCTTTTATCCTGTACTGTTTGCTCTTTATTTATGTTTGTTATGATCTGTCAAGATGCAAATTAGCTGAAGCTCCAATCTGGTACATTTCATCAAATGGTGACATTTATGTTTTAACTGTACATGGTCCTTTTTAAATAAAGATATATAAATAAATACCATGAGTGGAGCGAAGTGGTTGAAGATGTGAGCCAGGGTGACGAGGACTGTGGGTTCTCCGTGGAGCCTCCAGGCGGAGCAGTCCCTCTCCAGCAGCCGGTCCTCCTGCAGCCGGACAGCAACACAGCAGAGAATTACGACTAGTTTAATCTAATATACAGTCATTTACTGTACAGAACACCTGTTCCTACCTGTGTAAAGGTCACCTGTTCCTACCTGTGTAAAGGTCACCTGTTCCTACCTGTGTACAGAACACCTGTTCCTACCTGTGTACAGAACACCTGTTCCTACCTGTGTAAAGGTCACCTGTTCCTACCTGTGTACAGAACACCTGTTCCTACCTGTGTACAGAACACCTGTTCCTACCTGTGTACAGAACACCTGTTCCTACCTGTGTACAGAACACCTGTTCCTACCTGTGTACAGAACACCTGTTCCTACCCGTGTGCAGAACACCTGTTCCTACCTGTGTAAAGGTCACCTGTTCCTACCTGTGTAAAGGTCACCTGTTCCTACCTGTGTAAAGGTCACCTGTTCCTACCTGTGTACAGAACACCTGTTCCTACCTGTGTACAGAACACCTGTTCCTACCTGTGTACAGAACACCTGTTCCTACCTGTGTACAGAACACCTGTTCCTACCTGTGTACAGAACACCTGTTCCTACCTGTGTACAGAACACCTGTTCCTACCCGTGTACAGAACACCTGTTCCTACCCGTGTGCAGAACACCTGTTCCTACCCGTGTACAGAACACCTGTTCCTACCCGTGTACAGAACACCTGTTCCTACCCGTGTGCAGAACACCTGTTCCTACCCGTGTACAGAACACCTGTTCCTACCTGTGTACAGAACACCCGTGTGCAGAACACCTGTTCCTACCTGTGTGCAGAACACCTGTTCCCACCTGTGTACAGAACACCTGTTCCCACCTGTGTGCAGAACACCTGTTCCCACCTGTGTGCAGAACACCTGTTCCTACCTGTGTGCAGAACACCTGTTCCCACCTGTGTGCAGAACACCTGTTCCCACCTGTGTACAGAACACCTGTTCCCACCTGTGTGCAGAACACCTGTTCCCACCTGTGTGCAGAACACCTGTTCATACCTGTGTGCAGAACACCTGTTCCTACCTGTGTGCAGAACACCTGTTCCTACCTGTGTACAGAACACCTGTTCCTACCTGTGTACAGAACACCTGTTCCTACCTGTGTGCAGAACACCTGTTCCTACCTGTGTACAGAACACCTGTTCCTACCTGTGTGCAGAACACCTGTTCCTACCTGTGTGCAGAACACCTGTTCCCACCTGTGTGCAGAACACCTGTTCCTACCTGTGTACAGAACACCTGTTCCTACCTGTGTACAGAACACCTGTTCCTACCTGTGTGCAGAACACCTGTTCCTACCTGTGTACAGAACACCTGTTCCTACCTGTGTGCAGAACACCTGTTCCTACCTGTGTGCAGAACACCTGTTCCCACCTGTGTGCAGAACACCTGTTCATACCTGTGTGCAGAACACCTGTTCCTACCTGTGTACAGAACACCTGTTCCTACCTGTGTACAGAACACCTGTTCCTACCTGTGTACAGAACACCTGTTCCTACCTGTGTACAGAACACCTGTTCCTACCTGTGTACAGAACACCTGTTCCTACCTGTGTGCAGAACACCTGTTCCTACCTGTGTACAGAACACCTGTTCCTACCTGTGTACAGAACACCTGTTCCTACCTGTGTACAGAACACCTGTTCCTACCTGTGTGCAGAACACCTGTTCCTACCTGTGTGCAGAACACCTGTTCCTACCTGTGTACAGAACACCTGTTCCTACCCGTGTGCAGAACACCTGTTCCTACCTGTGTACAGAACACCTGTGTACAGAACACCTGTTCCTACCCGTGTGCAGAACACCTGTTCCTACCTGTGTAAAGGTCACCTGTTCCTACCTGTGTAAAGGTCACCTGTTCCTACCTGTGTAAAGGTCACCTGTTCCTACCTGTGTAAAGGTCACCTGTTCCTACCTGTGTGCAGAACACCTGTTCCTACCTGTGTAAAGGTCACCTGTTCCTACCTGTGCGTCGATGGACGTGGAGAGGACATTCTTGATGTAGCCCAGCAGTTTGTGAGCCTTCATCAGGTCTGTGGTCGGGGGGTTCTGGAGGGGCAGGTAGCCGTCCACCGGGTACGTGATCACACTCAGGTTAAAGACCAACACTGAGCAGGTAAACCAGTAAAGAGGTGCGTTAAGTTTCTCCATTTCCGATGTTTAAAACGAAGATGAAACGCCGCCGGCTGCGGACTGAGAAAGGATATCTGAGCGGTCTGCTGCCGAAGTTGAAAGCCACCGACTCTTTAAAGGAGAGGCTGATGGCCGGAAAGTAGGCGACGCCCGGACCCATCTTAATGCTGGTGAACGCCGTGCCCAGGGACTGGCCGTTCCTGAGCACACACACACACACACACACACACACACACACACACACACACACACACACACACACACACACACACACACACACACACACACACACAATATGGGTGCTGCTGACTTGTTCTTTTACTTTTCGAAGGCACAAAACTAAAACTTCGTCGAGGTTGAAAGGAGAAATAAAGTTTTCCACGGAGTTTTACAATCCTTGCAAATATAGACACACTTGATTGGTTGATTCCATTAAGAATGAAGGATTCACCTTGTTACCAATGGCTTTTTTCACATCCTAGTATTTTTGTTAAAGTATTCAAGACAAAAATAACAGTTTGAGAAAATATATTGACGTGAAAAGTACAAAGAAAACGTAAAAATAACTTTATTTTGACATTATTCTGTACTTTCCCTTCACATTTTATCCTGTAATTACCTGCATGTCAGTCAATTGTACCCGTAGACGTGGAAAGAGGAGCTTGACAATGACATTGTCTCAATTCGTGCCAAACAACAACGAGGGTTAGCTTAGCTTAGCATAAAGACTGGAAACAAGGGGAAACAGCTAGCCTTGCTCTGTCCAAAGGAAACAAACTCCACCTCCCAGCTCCTCTAAAGCTCACTCTTGTATCCGGTTCCTTTAAGTTGTACAAAAACTAAAGTGTACACGTGGCATGCTGTGGTTCTACGGAGGTGATGGATTATTTATTTAGCCGAGCAACCAGCAGGAAGTTGCACAAAATCACCTGTAAAATCCTAACATGTCGTTTTGTTAGCTTTGGACGAGCCGGGCTAGCCGTTTCCCCTTGTTTCCAGTCTTTATGCTAAGCTAAGCTAAGTACCGGCATGAGAGTGGTGTCGACGTGAAGTAGAGCATTTCACTAAATGTTGAACTGAGGCTTCAAAGAGTAAACAGCTCAGAACTGGATATAGTTTATAGAGTTTATTTACTTACAAGCAGAACGTGATGGTTCCCTCGTCCAGGTCTATCAAGCAGCTGACGATGTCTCCGGCCGCCCACGACTGAGGACACACACACACACACACACACACACACACACACCCGGCCGTCAGCAGCGACACAAGAGAAGCAAACGAAGTCTGAAGAGAAACGTCTGAGATTTAGAGTCCGACGCCTCGTTCACCTTTCCGTAGTTAGTCGTCGTCACGTTCCACTTTCTCACTCGGTTCCCATCGTAGGCGTAAGAGTCCGGAGTGTCGCCAACGCCCTCCTGACACACACACACACACACACACACACACACACACACACACACACACACACACACACACACACACACACACACACACACACAGTGTTTCAGGTTGCAATTTACTTACATTTTTAGTATGATTGACAACAGATTTTGTGACATGAGAATATCGAGGTGTGTGTGTGTGTGTGTGTGTGTGTGTGTACCTCCTGGTTGAAGCGACAGTTGAGTGTGCACCACCCGATCTGCATCAGACCCTGGGAGGAGATCAGCACCTCGTAGGCCCATTTCCCTGCAGAAACAGGAAGTAATAAATGTTGTTTAAACATTATTCTGATGCGCCACACGGCGCCGTCGGTAGAGCCGAGCACTGAGAAGTACTTTGGGTTCATTATGAAACCGCGTTCACCACGTTAACTATGAGAGAACGTCATCTGGACAGGACTCACCTTTGTAAACGCACGTGGTGGCTCTGATGGAGCTGAAGTTGCTGTGGCCGATGACCTGAAACCACAGAAAGAAGAATTAGAATCGTTCTCCTATACTACCAGCTGCCATTATAATTATATATAATATTATATATAATCCTGCACAACAACAACGGGATGGATTAAAGCATCTTACTTTATTTATTCAACCAGGAGAGTCTTATTGAGATCTATTTTTCAAAGGCGTCCCAGTCAAGACAGCAGCACAAGGACCAGTTTTAGACACAAAAACACACTAATAGCAATTTAAAATGAAATATTACGTCTGAAACATCGACGGCCAGATGTGCCTGCACTTCATTTTAGATCCAGAGAGAACCAACTCGCCATGATGCAGGAGGTTGTTGTTTAACAGCTGAAGTCTTAATTCAGTCGAGACAACGTTGTCAGAGATTAATGTTATAGTTTTATTTATTTAAATCAGGCATGGTCTACCGTCCGTCTCAAAATGTATTTTTCATCATCCCTGATCATTTTTTCCCGCCCTTGGGTCCTGGATATGTTGAATAAGTCTCAGTGCTCCTTGAGAAGATGCACGTAAAGACCCTTTAAGACCCCGTCGAATGCTGTTGTTGCTGTTGTTGTTGTTGTTGTTGTTGTTGTTTGAGAGGATGAACTTTGATTCGAGGCTCTAGCGAAGCTTTTCAGAGATGGAAAGAGAATGTTGCTGATACCAGTGGAGCATGGAAGCATGGTGGGATTATGAAGCTAGCTAGTGGGCGGCTAGCTACTTAGCTAGCTTGCTAATCACTGGTTAAAAAAACAACAACGATTCAGCACAAAAGTGATCACTTTTTCGCGTGGTAGCGACGTGCTTTCCTACGCTGTGACCGCGGTGTGCGGATGACGGAGCATTCTGGAGTTACATTTGACTCATTCAGCGGCGGGCTAGTTAGCTAGTTAGCTAGCTACCGTGCTAATTCCACTGGGCTTTCATTAGCATGAAAGCCCAGTGGAATTAGCACGGTAGAGACAGAAAACTTCGGCAGTGAAGGAGTCTACGGATGTGGGGCTTAAATCAGAGAACTCATGGATTACAGTTCCCAGATACTTGAACTGAAATACAGAATAAATCTCACAGGTTCAGTGCATTTAAATGTACGTTTCAAAAACACCGTTTCAACCGGTATACCGGTATCGGATTTACGTACGGTATGAATTTCTGACATACCGTCATAGCGGGCGCCGCTTTTTGGCAGGCAACAACATTTAACGTTCACAGCTTGAAGCAGAATGAGTAGCGGACGGCGCTAGTTACCTCTCATGGAGACTCAGTTGACTTATGGTTTGTAAAGAAATGACATCACCAAAGTGCATGCTGGGTAAATTACTTCGCTAAAATGCCCGCCCACACAGGAAGACTCTTCATGTGCAGGAAGAAGTCTCTTCCTGTGCGGCTGAGTGGGCGGGCTTTACCCAGAATGCATTTTGTTGCTGTCATTTCTTTGAAACCATAAGTCAACCTCTATCCGTGAGACGTAAGTAGCTCAGACCGCTGGACACGCAGCTGTGACTGTAAACATGAAATGTTGCTGCCTGCCGAAGAATGACAATAGTCGTTACGGCTGCGCATGCGCCACCAGTATGAAGGGATATGAGTTAACTACATTCCCCTGGGTCCTAAACCCCTCCAGGTTTAGCTTCCTAACACAACCTATGTACCAGTGCTTGATCTCACCCCCAGCAGGTCGTCGTCCACGAAGAGAAGTCCTTCGAAGCCGCTGGTGTGATCCAGGACGACCGGCTGAGGACCCAGACGGCCTTCAACGGGCTGATCTGCAGACGTTAAACATCTTGTTCAGTTTCTGTGTGCCGATCACCATTTTAAAAACGCTTAACTCAATATGAAGGTAGACTAGTGTCTTTACAGGGTTCAGACACATTCTGACCAATGGGTTTCATGACTTCTCCATGACTTTAAACCAAATGTCCATGACCAAACATTTAGTGAAATCTGGGTGTAAACAGTAAAAAGTGAGTAAATGTAGTATTTAAACTAACAATGAGAATACAAAGCATACAGTAAACCTTAAATGACTCAAATGAATGAGACAATAGTTTGATTAAAAGAATAAACATTTATATAGATGCCTGTATGTATGCCTGCTTATATTTTGAGCGTCTTTCTTTTAAAAGCATATTAATTATTTCAAACTCAGCGTAAATGAACGACATGAACACATGAATATAAAACATTTACATGACTTTTACAACACTTTTGGGATGTTATTTTGTTAAGGACTTTTCCAAGCCTGGAAATAACCATTTTAAAACTCCATGACTTTTCCAGGTTTTCCATGAGCGTATGAACCCTGCTTTATTACGCAAAAAAAAAAATCTGGTTTGTAAGTAAAACAATATATATTTTGAGAGCAGAGATTTTTTATTTGCAGCCAAAAATTATAGTTTCATAAACAAAACTAACAAATAATTTACTTACAAACGAGAAATTAGCTCTCAATTATTTTTTTGCGTAATAAAGACACAAATCTACCTTCAGAACTCAAACTGAGCTTTTGACGACATCACAGGTTTAAAAGGAGGATTATTAACATTTTAAATAAATCCTATAACTCTTTCGTGCTACCGCCAATTTCTTCCATTTCCCCCCGTGCATTTATTGTTTGTGTGTTTGTTTTGCTTCTAAAGCACTTTTCCTAATCAATAAACGGATGTTGTTAAATAATGTCTATTAAAGCGAGCAGGAGGAGACGTTAGCTTCACCTCTGCTGTCCTCAGCGGGTTCTCCCTCAGACAACAGTCTCTCCAGGTGAGCGCCGAGATCCTGGAAGCCAAGAGGCTTCCTGCAGGAACAGGAAGAGGAAACAGGAAGTGCGTGATTAGGCCGAAAGCAAACAACAACAAAAAGAGAAATATGGGAAAACCATCCTTTTGTCAAGTATTTATATTTATTCTTTGAAATTGTGTGTACTACGCTTTTGAAACGTCCATCAGGAGGTCATACTCAAACAGAGCATGAAAACCTATCACTCGTTCATAGCTTCTAGAAAAGCATTACTGTCAGTGAAATAATTAAGTATTAAAGTCATAAAACGTAATGATAGATATCTTTGTATGTGCCAGTTTCAGTGGTTCCAGTTTACCACAGAGTGAGGGTGGCTTTATTTTTTGTGTGTGTGTGTGTGTGTGTGTGTGTGTGTCTATGTATAGAGCTGCTAGGTAACATGAATCTGTCTGGCTTAAGTAAAGAAGCCGTGTCAGGGTGCAACACTCGGGTAAGAACACAAACACATGTACTGAGTTTCACCAGCTGTGGCGTCGCGTCGCCAGACCTTTCCTCCACAGCGCTGTGTCTGGATGCGTTTCAGGAGAAATGTTTTCAAAATACCGTTTTTAAATTGACTATTGTCTATATTCTGCAGACATATGGGAAGAAAAAGAAAAAAGAAAAATCACACCGGAATCATATTAACCTGGTTTTCAATTAAAATTGGTTGTATAGAAGTCTATGCTTCATGTGTTAAAGCTGCATTCTCTCTCCTGACCACCAGGGGGTGACTCCTCTGGTTGTATAGAAGTCTATGCTTCATGTGTTAAAGCTGCATTCTCTCTCCTGACCACCAGGGGGTGACTCCTTTGGTTGTATAGAAGTATATGCGTCATGTGTTAAAGCTGCATTCTCTCTCCTGACCACCAGGGGGCGACTCCTCTGGTTGTATAGAAGTATATGCGTCATGTGTTAAAGCTGCATTCTCTCTCCTGACCACCAGGGGGCGACTCCTCTGGTTGTATAGAAGTCTATGCTTCATGTGTTAAAGCTGCATTATCTCTCCTGACCACCAGGGGGTGACTCCTCTGGTTGTATAGAAGTCTATGCTTCATGTGTTAAAGCTGCATTCTCTCTCTTGACCACCAGGGGGTGACTCCTCTGGTTGTATAGAAGTCTATGCTTCATGTGTTAAAGCTGCATTCTCTCTCCTGACCACCAGGGGGCGACTCCTTTGGTTGTATAGAAGTCTATGCTTCATGTGTTAAAGCTGCATTCTCTCTCCTGATCACCAGGGGGTGACTCCTCTGGTTGTATAGAAGTCTATGCTTCATGTGTTAAAGCTGCATTCTCTCTCCTGACCACCAGGGGGTGACTCCTCTGGTTGTATAGAAGTCTATGCTTCATGTGTTAAAGCTGCATTCTCTCTCCTGACCACCAGGGGGCGACTCCTCTGGTTGTATAGAAGTCTATATAAATGACTCTACTTCTCTTGATGTATTCCCTCAGTAAACATTGTAAACATGAGTTTATGTCTCAATCTCTAGTTTCAAGTCTTCTTCAATACAGCATGATGTTCATTTAGTAAATTATGGTCATTTAGAGTCAAACAGACCATAAAGCAGGGGACGCTTTAGGGCGGGGCTACAAGGTGATTGACAGGTCGCTACCACGGCTTTGTCCCGTCTGGGATTTGTCAGTGTTTTTTATTTTATTTATTTTATCCCTTTCACGTTGTTTTTTAAGCGGAGGAAAGTTAATTGTAAAATGTTTCGTTCAGCATCCGTGTCACTTCTGGTTGCCAGAACCAAGATGGCGACGACCAAAACAGAACCAGAGAGCCTTGGTCCACTTTTTAAAAAACAGTCCACGGACACCAGCTGTGACCTAGTTATCATTTGTTGCTCAACACGCCGGGAAGAAATTCAAACTGATAAACACATTTGTTTATCCGACAGGTTTCCACACACTAGACGTTGAGACATTTCACCACACGTGTGGACCTCATGGGGGCGCTAGAGGGGGCGGTTCAGAGGATGTGTCCACGTCTCGAAGAACAGCAAATATTAAAGCATTTCCTGTAACGGCTTTCACAATAAAAGTCCCTGAACACAGCTCTGACACCCGGAGACGGTCAAATAAAAGAACAGAAACACAGAGATTCAGTTAGAAGACACAAAGTGAGGTGAGAGAGGACAGGTGTTACCTGAGGGAGGCCAGCGCAGGTCCCGGTTTGGTGGAGGGAAACACATGGTGCAGGTAGTCACTCAGCAGCTTCTCGTTCACGATACCTGACAGACAGAGAGACCATCATTAACCCCGAAAATGTGTCTGTACCTGTGTCCTCATCTCACCTGTGTCTGTACCTGTGTCTTCATCTCACCTGTGTCTGTACCTGTGTCTTCATCTCACCTGTGTCTGTACCTGTGTCCTCATCTCACCTGTGTCTGTACCTGTGTCCTCATCTCACCTGTGTCCTCATCTCACCTGTGTCCTCATCTCACCTGTGTCTGTACCTGTGTCTTCATCTCACCTGTGTCTTCATCTCACCTGTGTCTTCATCTAAACTGTGTCTGTACCTGTGTCTACATCTCACCTGTGTCTACATCTCACCTGTGTCCTCATCTCACCTGTGTCTGTACCTGTGTCTTCATCTCACCTGTGTCTGTACCTGTGTCTTCATCTCACCTGTGTCTGTACCTGTGTCTACATCTCACCTGTGTCCTCATCTCACCTGTGTCTGTACCTGTGTCTACATCTCACCTGTGTCTGTACCTGTGTCCTCATCTCACCTGTGTCTGTACCTGTGTCCTCATCTCACCTGTGTCTGTACCTGTGTCTACATCTCACCTGTGTCTACATCTCACCTGTGTCTGTACCTGTGTCCTCATCTCACCTGTGTCTGTACCTGTGTCTACATCTCACCTGTGTCCTCATCTCACCTGTGTCTGTACCTGTGTCCTCATCTCACCTGTGTCTGTACCTGTATTTTCATCTCACCTGTGTCTTCGTCCCCTTGTGTTTGTACCTGCATCTTGTGTTGTTAGAAGTAAATAAATGGATGTTGTTGTTGTTGTTGTGACAGGTACACAGAGTCTTGCAGCAGCAGGTCTCACCTGTGGCTCTGGGTTTGTCTGTGTCTGAAGCCAGTCTGTAGTTGCGGCGGGTCAGAGCGGTGCCTCCTCCTTTAGAGCTCATGCTGACTGGCTGGAGTCACCTGGACACCTGGTCACCTGGACACCTGGACACCTGGACACCTGGACACCTGCAGGGGGAAATATATATGAAGCTTATAATACTTGTGTACTTGTACTACTGACACGTTAACTACACAAAGCTGAGAACACTTGTGTACTTTTGTGTACTGCTACTGCTTTTAGTCAGTAACCTGAAGTTAAAGGACAACATTAGGTTACATCTTGTCTTAATGAAAAAGCTATATATATATATATATATATATATATATATATATATATATATATATATATATATATATATGTAAATAAATAACTTAGCATATAGTAGGACACTGTGGCTATAGATACATAGACATATGCATTATGTATATATATATATATATATATATATATATATATATATATATATATATATATACATATACATATATATACATATATATACATATATATATATATATATATATATATATATATGTATATACATATACATATACATATATGTATATAACTTAGCATATAGTAGGACACTGTAGCTATATAAACATGTAACGTTGTATATACACGTATATAATTTAGCATATAGTAGGACACTGTGGCTATATAAACATGTATGTTAGCCACAGTTTGCTAACTTTAGCACCAACATTAAGTGTCCTTTTCTTTCCATAGAACACTGGACCGGACCAGGCGGAGGCCGTGCTTCGGTCACGTCGTGCCCGTTTAAAGCGCCACAAAGCGGCAGCAGCTGTCCCGTGTAGCCGGCCGGCTAACGGGCTCCGGGACACAAACAGCTAGCTAGCAGCGGCGGACTGCGCGCGAGCGGCCGACGGCAACACCTGGCCTACCTGCCGCTGTCTTCCGGTGCTAACGAGCCTCTGCTGCCGCGCTGCTCCGCTCCTGTTTCGGTGTAATTCAGAATAAAGGAGATACAGTAATGTGTCACACAGGCGGCTGTCGGGAGGAGAGGAAAATAAAAGCTCCTTTCCACCATAACAGTCAACGCCTCTCCAGCTACGGTGCGCCAGTTGGTTCAAAATAAGAAGCGAAGGCTAAAACGAGACATCCAGTGGTGGAAGAAGGATTCAGTCCTATGTAATTACAAATATATGTGTATTACCGCGATGTCACGTATTACATTAGATATTAAAGACTGTATTTATATTGCATCTCATTCCACTCTTCTTACTGTCTATATTGTTATACTACTTCTACTACTCATACTGTTATTGTTCTTTTATTTATTAGTATTTATCTAGCACATTTCACTGCACCTTTACTGCTTGTTTGCCCTTCTGGTCAGATGATAAAACTGCATGTTGTTGCCCATGTACTTGTACTATTGTGCAATGACGATAAAGTTAAATCTGAATCTGAATCTAAAAACGTAATTATTTATGCAGAGTGTCAAATCAAAGAATAGTTGTACAACATATGATTACATAGATTATTTTTTGTATATATTGTGCATTTTTCTTATTATTCTATTCTATTTTTATATATATTGTGCATTTTTTATATTGTATTGCTTACCTGTTTACATAAATGCTGCTGTAGCAAAAACATTTCCCATTGCAGGATTAATAAAGTAACTATCTATCTATTGATGCATTACTGTACATTATCATCGCAGCTGGTAAAATTGATGAAGCTTATTTTAACAATTTGAAATACTGCTGGGTAATTTAATCTATACTAATAAATCATAATGTATTTGTTGATTATATTTTCTCTTAGTAATCTGAAAAGTACAATATGTGCCTCTGTTCACTCAGAACTGTAGAACAGTGAAACTGAGCTCATAAAGCAACTGATCCATCAACAGAGCGAGAAAGCACCACAATGCACTGCAGTTTAGGGAAAGAGAAGACGAAGGCGAGGGAGGAAGAGTGAGTTAGGTAACTCGTGACAACACCACAGGAGAAGAATTCTGTATTTTGCTATCACTAAAATTAGACCTGATGGTGGCGCAGGAGGAAACGTTGCACGTCTGAACAAAATGTCAGTTCATGAAATGACAAGACGTTTAATTTAAAACCATGAGTATGAACCTCATGGTGGCACTGTGATGTTCACGGTGAGAACGACGCCACCTGGCGAGCATAGATATGCATGACATAGGCGAGTGAGCAGACAGCATATAATGTGTACAGTGGTCCCTCGTTCATCGCGGGGGATACGTTCTAAAAATAACCCGCAATAGATGAAATCCGTGAAGTAATCAGCTTTATTTGTTACAATTATTATACATGTTTTAAGGCCGTAAAACCCCTAACCACACACTTTTATACACTTTTCTCAGACAGGCATTAACATTTTCTCATCATCTTGCTCCTCGCTGTCAGCAAAGGTTTCATAAAGTTTTTTAGCTTTTGTGCGGATGATGTTGGTGTCCAGCGGAATGTTCTATTTCCTGCTGTCACTGATCCACAGAGCTAAAGCAGACTCCATCCTTACGATGGTCTTGTTGCGGACAGTTACAACCCTTTTTGCATCGCTGTTAAAACGTATTGCTGCTGTCGTCCTTATGTTATTTTCCTCCTTCTTTATGTAACGAACCGAAGATTCATTTATTCCGTAATGGCGCCCTACAGCCGCGTAACTTCTACCTTCCTTTAGCATGCAAGTTATAAATCTTAACTTTCCCTCAGTCAAACTGATGTAACGTTACTGTGAATAAATAATAAACTAATGAAGATTGCTCGTTAGATCCTCAAAACCGAATTATATCTCATGTTTAACCGCTACGGAGACTCAATAATAGTAGTATTCAGAGAACGTCAACTTTCAGTTGTGTTTTCTCATCCGCCATTGTTCCCAGTGTGCTGGTGAGAAATGCATTCCAGCCAATCCGAAGCCGAGGATTGTAACCAATTAGATGTAGAGATACGATAGTGACTGGGTCCGCCCACTTACTGTCAAAAAGAAAATCTACTCGAGCGCGAGCAGGTAACAGACACGCGAGCGAGCAGGTTAAAGCTTCGCGAGCGAGCAGGTTCCAACTTTGAGAGCAACTTTTGCTCGCGTAGTGATGTAAAAGCGCTCGTCAAAGTACATTACGCGCGCGGCTGTTTGATTTGCGCGCTCTCGTGGAGCTCATTTGCGCTCTCTACTTTTGGTATTGATTTGCCTCCATACTCAGCTACAAAACATCCAAAGCACTGGGACTGATTAAAATAGTCACCGCAGTATCATCCACACAACAGTGTCGCACAGTCGCAGATGAGCTGGTGGAAAGTCATCCTGAATAGTGACACTTTAATCTTATCTGTTTTTCTGTGATATTTGCACTAAATTATAACATCACACTCCTGAAGAACAAACAGGTAAAAGCTCCATCACAGCTGCTCGGCTGAATGATATTTAATGAGCTCCATGAAGGTGAAACCGTTCCTCCTGCAGATGAAATGAGGTAAAACCTGTTAACCTGAGCTGTAGAGGTGTGGAGGTGTTTGTGGAATGAAACACACCTCTCTGTTACAGGCAGTGGTGTATAAAGTACCCAAAAGCCATACTTGAGTAAAAGTAAAGATACCTTACTAAAGTTAAAGTCACCTTAGAATACTACTTGAGAGTCTTAAAGTCTAAAAGTCTAAAAGTCTTAAATTATCTGATATTTACTGTACTTAAGTATCAAAAAGTAATTTTCTGATATTAAATGTACTTAAGTATTGAAAGTAAAAGTACAAGTAAATGCTGTTAATAAAAAAGCAAAGGGTCAGAATTTTGAGAATTATGAAGTTTATTTATTGTCAGGAGTCGGGACAAGGACTTGTACACAGAGTCAAAATACAGGTTTAGCAAGGCGGTGACAGATGCTAAACGACTGTACTCTGAGAAACTGCAACAACAGCTCTCAGCAAGTGACTCTGCCTCTGTTTGCAGAGGTCTCAGACAGATCACCAACTACAAGCCTAAAAACCCCCACGCCATGAATGACCTCCGCCTGGCAGATGAGCTGAACGAGTTCTACTGTCGCTTTGAAAGACAATGGAGCAGTCCTGACGCCTCTGTACCAACCTTCACTCCCCCACCCTGAAGAAATTCAACCTGCCAAAGAAAAAGATGGCGCACTTCTACACTGCCATCATTGAGTCCATCCTCTGCTCCTCCATCAGCGTCTGGTACGCTGCAGCCACTGCCAAGGACAAGGCCAGGCTGCAGCGCATCATCCGCTCTGCTGAGAGGTGATTGGCTGCAATCTGCCGTCCCTCCAGGACTTGTTTGCTTCCAGGACTCTGAAGCGAGTTAGAAAGATTGCAGCTGACCCCTCTCACCCTGGACACAAACTGTTTGAGTCCCTCCCCTCTGGCAGGAGGCTGAGGTCCATCAGGACCAAGACCTCACGCCACACTAACATCATCAACAGAGTCACTCCCAGACAATCTCCTACCGTTCACTCCCCTCCACAACCCTCCTTACCTCATATTTAAATACACTTTACCACTTTACTTTACACTTGTCACCTTCACATACCACTTACATCCCACCTTAAAGCACTGCTATCTGTTGACCGTGCACTTTATTTGAACTTTAATGTTATTTTAACTTTAATTAAAATGTTATATTTTATATTTTATTGTATTCTACTGTATTCTACTGTATTCTACTGTAGATTTAGATTGAATTGTAAATATTATTGCACTCTGTTTACTGTTAAATGTTTATTGTCTAAATGTTAAATGTATGCACATTCCGCCAGGACAAATTCCTTGTATGCGTAAGCACATGGCAATAAATGGTTCTGATTCTGATTCTGATTTATTCCTTTAGGTGCTGTGGCCACCATGACCAAGGACAAGGAGTTGTGTGGAAAATAATTTGGTTGGCTGTGATCCATCCAGGAGCAACAATGTTCAACATAATATATTGTACATAAGTATACTTTTGCATCTACTATGAACTTATCATCATAATTCTCCAAAAAGCAATATGACACTATGAAGGAGTTGTAACAGTGCGTTTATAAGTATGCTCATTCTGCCCGGAATGAAACACACCTCTGTGTTCCAGGTAAAGCGTTTAGCAGAGGAGGAGGGACAAAGCTCCGCCCCTCACCTGACTCACCTGAGACAAACATTTTGTGCTTCTTCTTCACTAAAAGCTGTAAACCTAGGGGAAACACTGTATCAGTTCAGCAAGAGGAACACTTTGTGTTTTAATCCAGTTTAATAATTAACATTTAAAAGTATCTCATCTATCAGATTAATCTAATGAGAACATCCAGAAGATATTATTAAAATACAACTATTATTAAGATCTCATGAGTATAATTGAAGTTATGATTGATACTTTATTCGTGATAGAACAGCTGATAACAGTGGTGACATTGCTGTGACGTTGCTCGTCTTTCTTTCACATGATTTAAAACAAACAAAGTTCAAACTGACAGAAACAACAGTGAACATTAATTCACACTGTTCGTGTTTTCTTTGTGTTTTATCATGAAAGTTAAGTCGACTTAGAGACGTGATCTCAGAGCAGAGTGATGGATCTTATTGATCATATTTATCATCTGTTCCCTTTTCAGATGAAACTCATCTGAGGGCCGACAGAGCTCCGCCCCTTATATGACGTCATCAGAGAGAAACAGGAAACAGTTTGTTGATATTTAATGAGCTCCAACGAAACCGTTCCTCCTGCAGATGAAATGAGGTAAAACCTGTTAACCTGAGCTGTAGAGGTGTGGAGGTGTTTGTGGAATGAAACACACCTCTGTGTTCCAGGTAAAGCATTTAGCAGAGGAGGAGTCACAAAGCTCCGCCCCTCACCTGACTCACCTGAGACAAACAGTTTGTGCTTCTTCTTCACTAAAGAGACACACAGACTGAAAGAGAGACGATCAGATTCACCTTCAGACCAAACTAACAACTTCCTCTGAGTGAGTTCAGCTGCAGGAGAGAAAAGAGGAACACTACAACACTGCTGCTTCAACCTGCTGACACTCCACACCCTGAATGTGAGTTTGACTCAACACAGTGAAGTTATAGAGGAGGAGGGAGCCATGACTCATGTACTTTCTGTGTTTCAGCTTCACTCATTCTTATATGATATTGAGTAGAAACAGAATACATCACAACTGTTATCACTTTCATTGACGACAGATAGAAAAAAATAATAAATGTTTTTATGCTAAAAGTTGTGGAATGTAACTATGTATATTTACTCAACTTAAAAAAAAAAAACATGTTTTAAACTTCAGTAAAATATCTATAAGGTATCCTGAAAATATTGTATTAATATCAGTTCAGCAAGAGGAACACTTTGTGTTTTAATCCAGTTTAATAAGTAACATTTAAAAGTATCTCATCTATCAGATTAATCTAATGAGAACATCCAACAGATATATGATTAAAATACAACTATTATTAAAATCTCATGAGTATGATTGAAGTTATGATTGATACTTTATTCGTGGTAGAACAGCTGATAACAGTGGTGACATTGCTGTGACGTTGCTCGTCTTTCTTTCACATGATTTAAAACAAACAAAGTACAAACTGACAGAAACAACAGTGAACATTAATTCACTCTGTTCGTGTTTTCTTTGTGTTTTATCATGAAAGTTAAGTCGACTTAGAGACGTGATCTCAGAGCAGAGTGATGGATCTTATTGATCATATTTATCATCTGTTCCCTTTTCAGATGAAACTCATCTGAGGGCCGACAGAGCTCCGCCCCTTATATGACGTCATCAGAGAGAAACAGGAAACAGTTTGTTGATATTTAATGAGCTCCAACGAAAACGTTCCTCCTGCAGATAAAATGAGGTAAAACCTGTTAACCTGAGCTGTAGAGGTGTGGAGGTGTTTGTGGAATGTAACACACCTCTGTGTTCCAGGTAAAGCATTTAGCAGAGGAGGAGTCACAAAGCTCCGCCCCTCACCTGACTCACCTGAGACAAACAGTTTGTGCTTCTTCTTCACTAAAGAGACACACAGACTGAAAGAGAGACGATCAGATTCACCTTCAGACCAAACTAACAACTTCCTCTGAGTGAGTTCAGCTGCAGGAGAGAAAAGAGGAACACTACAACACTGCTGCTTCAACCTGCTGACACTCCACACCCTGAATGTGAGTTTGACTCAACACAGTGAAGTTATAGAGAAGGAGGGAGCCATGACTCATGTACTTTCTGTGTTTCAGCTTCACTCATTCTTATATGATATTGAGTAGAGACAGAATACATCACAACTGTTATCACTTTCATTGACGACAGTTAGAATAAAATAATAAATGTTTTTATGCTAAAAGTTGTGGAATGTAACTATGTATATTTACTCAACTTAAAAAAAAGAAACATGTTTTAAACTTCAGTAAAATATCTGTACGGTATCCTGAAAATATTGTATTAATATCAGTTCAGCAAGAGGAACACTTTGTGTTTTAATCCAGTTTAATAAGTAACATTTAAAAGTATCTAATCTATCAGATTAATCTAATGAGAACATCCAGAAGATATTATTAAAATACAACTATTATTAAAATCTCATGAGTATAATTGAAGTTATGGTTGATACTTTATTCGTGGTAGAACAGCTGATAACAGAGGTGACATTGCTGTGACGTTGCTCGTCTTTCTTTCACATGATTTAAAACAAACAAAGTTCAAACTGACAGAAACAACAGTGAACATTAATTCACACTGTTCGTGTTTTCTTTGTGTTTTTTCATGAAAGTTAAGTCGACTTAGAGACGTGATCTCAGAGCAGAGTGATGGATCTTATTGATCATATTTATCATCTGTTCCCTTTTCAGATGAAACTCATCTGAGAGCCGACAGAGCTCCGCCCCTTATATGACGTCATCAGAGAGAAGCAGGAAACAGTTTGTTGATATTTAATGAGCTCCAACGAAAACGTTCCTCCTGCAGATGAAATGAGGTAAAACCTGTTAACCTGAGCTGTAGAGGTGTGGAGGTGTTTGTGGAATGAAACACACCTCTGTGTTCCAGGTAAAGCGTTTAGCAGAGGAGGAGTCACAAAGCTCCGCCCCTCACCTGACTCACCTGAGACAAACAGTTTGTGCTTCTTCTTCACTAAAGAGACACACAGACTGAAAGAGAGACGATCAGATTCACCTTCAGACCAAACTAACAACTTCCTCTGAGTGAGTTCAGCTGCAGGAGAGAAAAGAGGAACACTACAACACTGCTGCTTCAACCTGCTGACACTCCACACCCTGAATGTGAGTTTGACTCAACACAGTGAAGTTATAGAGGAGGAGGGAGCCATGACTCATGTACTTTCTGTGTTTCAGCTTCACTCATTCTTATATGATATTGAGTAGAAACAGAATACATCACAACTGTTATCACTTTCATTGACGACAGTTAGAATAAAATAATAAATGTTTTTATGCTAAAAGTTGTGGAATGTAACTATGTATATTTACTCAACTTAAAAAAAAAAAACATGTTTTAAACTTCAGTAAAATATCTATAAGGTATCCTGAAAATATTGTATTAATATCAGTTCAGCAAGAGGAACACTTTGTGTTTTAATCCAGTTTAATAAGTAACATTTAAAAGTATCTCATCTATCAGATTAATCTAATGAGAACATCCAACAGATATATGATTAAAATACAACTATTATTAAAATCTCATGAGTATGATTGAAGTTATGATTGATACTTTATTCGTGGTAGAACAGCTGATAACAGTGGTGACATTGCTGTGACGTTGCTCGTCTTTCTTTCACATGATTTAAAACAAACAAAGTACAAACTGACAGAAACAACAGTGAACATTAATTCACTCTGTTCGTGTTTTCTTTGTGTTTTATCATGAAAGTTAAGTCGACTTAGAGACGTGATCTCAGAGCAGAGTGATGGATCTTATTGATCATATTTATCATCTGTTCCCCTTTCAGATGAAACTCATCTGAGGGCCGACAGAGCTCCGCCCCTTATATGACGTCATCAGAGAGAAACAGGAAACAGTTTGTTGATATTTAATGAGCTCCAACGAAAACGTTCCTCCTGCAGATAAAATGAGGTAAAACCTGTTAACCTGAGCTGTAGAGGTGTGGAGGTGTTTGTGGAATGTAACACACCTCTGTGTTCCAGGTAAAGCATTTAGCAGAGGAGGAGTCACAAAGCTCCGCCCCTCACCTGACTCACCTGAGACAAACAGTTTGTGCTTCTTCTTCACTAAAGAGACACACAGACTGAAAGAGAGACGATCAGATTCACCTTCAGACCAAACTAACAACTTCCTCTGAGTGAGTTCAGCTGCAGGAGAGAAAAGAGGAACACTACAACACTGCTGCTTCAACCTGCTGACACTCCACACCCTGAATGTGAGTTTGACTCAACACAGTGAAGTTATAGAGAAGGAGGGAGCCATGACTCATGTACTTTCTGTGTTTCAGCTTCACTCATTCTTATATGATATTGAGTAGAGACAGAATACATCACAACTGTTATCACTTTCATTGACGACAGTTAGAATAAAATAATAAATGTTTTTATGCTAAAAGTTGTGGAATGTAACTATGTATATTTACTCAACTTAAAAAAAAGAAACATGTTTTAAACTTCAGTAAAATATCTGTACGGTATCCTGAAAATATTGTATTAATATCAGTTCAGCAAGAGGAACACTTTGTGTTTTAATCCAGTTTAATAAGTAACATTTAAAAGTATCTAATCTATCAGATTAATCTAATGAGAACATCCAGAAGATATTATTAAAATACAACTATTATTAAAATCTCATGAGTATAATTGAAGTTATGGTTGATACTTTATTCGTGGTAGAACAGCTGATAACAGAGGTGACATTGCTGTGACGTTGCTCGTCTTTCTTTCACATGATTTAAAACAAACAAAGTACAAACTGACAGAAACAACAGTGAACATTAATTCACACTGTTCGTGTTTTCTTTGTGTTTTTTCATGAAAGTTAAGTCGACTTAGAGACGTGATCTCAGAGCAGAGTGATGGATCTTATTGATCATATTTATCATCTGTTCCCTTTTCAGATGAAACTCATCTGAGAGCCGACAGAGCTCCGCCCCTTATATGACGTCATCAGAGAGAAGCAGGAAACAGTTTGTTGATATTTAATGAGCTCCAACGAAAACGTTCCTCCTGCAGATGAAATGAGGTAAAACCTGTTAACCTGAGCTGTAGAGGTGTGGAGGTGTTTGTGGAATGAAACACACCTCTGTGTTCCAGGTAAAGCGTTTAGCAGAGGAGGAGTCACAAAGCTCCGCCCCTCACCTGACTCACCTGAGACAAACAGTTTGTGCTTCTTCTTCACTAAAGAGACACACAGACTGAAAGAGAGACGATCAGATTCACCTTCAGACCAAACTAACAACTTCCTCTGAGTGAGTTCAGCTGCAGGAGAGAAAAGAGGAACACTACAACACTGCTGCTTCAACCTGCTGACACTCCACACCCTGAATGTGAGTTTGACTCAACACAGTGAAGTTATAGAGGAGGAGGGAGCCATGACTCATGTACTTTCTGTGTTTCAGCTTCACTCATTCTTATATGATATTGAGTAGAAACAGAATACATCACAACTGTTATCACTTTCATTGACGACAGTTAGAATAAAATAATAAATGTTTTTATGCTAAAAGTTGTGGAATGTAACTATGTATATTTACTCAACTTAAAAAAAAGAAACATGTTTTAAACTTCAGTAAAATATCTGTAAGGTATCCTGAAAATATTGTATTAATATCAGTTCAGCAAGAGGAACACTTTGTGTTTTAATCCAGTTTAATAATTAACATTTAAAAGTATCTCATCTATCAGATTAATCTAATGAGAACATCCAACAGATATATGATTAAAATACAACTATTATTAAAATCTCATGAGTATGATTGAAGTTATGATTGATACTTTATTCGTGGTAGAACAGCTGATAACAGAGGTGACATTGCTGTGACGTTGCTCGTCTTTCTTTCACATGATTTAAAACAAACAAAGTTCAAACTGACAGAAACAACAGTGAACATTAATTCACTCTGTTCGTGTTTTCTTTGTGTTTTATCATGAAAGTTAAGTCGACTTAGAGACGTGATCTCAGAGCAGAGTGATGGATCTTATTGATCATATTTATCATCTGTTCCCTTTTCAGATGAAACTCATCTGAGGGCCGACAGAGCTCCGCCCCTTATATGACGTCATCAGAGAGAAGCAGGAAACAGTTTGTTACGTTCAGTTCTCCGTGAGAAGAGACTCACCCACAGACACGCGGTAAGATTTACCTTCTTTACAAAGCTGAGACTTCACCTGAGGACAGTTACAGGAGGAAGTACTACTATTACTACAGTATAAAGTACTACAAGTACTGAAGTATTACAGGTACTACAAGTACTACAGTACTGAAGTAATGAAATAATGGAAGTAATGAAGTACTGCAGTACTATAGTACATTAAACATTTGCTGAATGATATTTAATGAGCTCCAACGAAAACGTTCCTCCTGCAGATAAAATGAGGTCAAACCTGTTAACCTGAGCTGTAGAGGTGTGGAGGTGTTTGTGGAATGAAACACACCTCTGTGTTCCAGGTAAAGCGTTTAGCAGAGGAGGAGTCACAAAGCTCCGCCCCTCACCTGACTCACCTGAGACAAACAGTTTGTGCTTCTTCTTCACTAAAGAGACACACAGACTGAAAGAGAGACGATCAGATTCACCTTCAGACCAAACTAACAACTTCCTCTGAGTGAGTTCAGCTGCAGGAGAGAAAAGAGGAACACTACAACACTGCTGCTTCAACCTGCTGACACTCCACACCCTGAATGTGAGTTTGACTCAACACAGTGAAGTTATAGAGGAGGAGGGAGCCATGACTCATGTACTTTCTGTGTTTCAGCTTCACTCATTCTTATATGATATTGAGTAGAGACAGAATACATCACAACTGTTATCACTTTAATTGACGACAGATAGAAAAACAGTAATAAATAAATGTATTTATGCTAAAAGTTGTGGAATGTAACTAAGTACATTTACTCAACTTAAAAAAAAGAAACATGTTTTAAACTTCAGTAAAATGTCTTCAAAGTGTCTGGAAAATATTGTATTAATATCTCAGTGTTTCCCCCACCGTTATAATTGGGGGCGGGGCGCCCCCCTGAAGAAACCCCCCGCCCCCCTGTAATGTTCTCTATAGCTCCAGATCACAAGTCTTCATTTAAGTTTCTCTTTCCTGTAGAACAGGTCTACACCTCGTTCTGTTATTAAACTAAACGGCCGTATTTTATTATCTTATCCACACACAGCTTGTCATTTCTGTCTCTACATGTTTAACACTTCTCCTCTGCTCTGCATCGCGCACGGTGGAGTTCTGCCCTGATGCGCACAGACACGTGCGCGCGCACACACACACACACACACACACACACACACACACACAGGTGAGCGCTGAACACAGAGCAGCTCTCTGATCACAGAGCAGCTCTCTGATCAGGTGAAAGAGACAAAGTGCTCGTGTCTTCTACCAACAATGAGCTGCTGGCTTCACATATTACAAAAGTACAAAGTACACGGACATAAACTAAGTCATTAATAAATACATGGAGACATGCTGTACTTTCGGGTAAATGTTTACGCCGTTAACAGGTTACGCTGCTCATGCGCGACTCGACTCTTGTCTCTTTGCCAGAAGTCTCCGTGACGTCATTTCTGCTGCTGCGTGTCTCAAAACAGAAAACAGATCAACGTTGAACATGAATTGTATTAAATCTACAACCCGTTTATAAAGATGTGTAGAGGCTCACTGCTCCACTGATACTGATGCAACCTGATGCTCACATATCTGCACTCATTCTGTTTTGTTTGGCAAAAAAAAAAAAAAATAGCTTATTGTTTTCCACAATGAGCTATTTAGTAGTAACTACATATTATTTTTTTTTTTGCACAGATATAACTTTATTTTCATTGTTCTAAGTGATTGCAATTTAAAAATAAAAAAAATTGTCTGATGGAGCAATCTGAACACATATAGAGGAGGAGGGAGCCATGACTCATGTACTTTCTGTGTTTCAGCTTCACTCAGAGACAACATGGCTTCCAGATCAGAGGAGGATTTCTGCAGTCTGCACTCTGAGAAACTCAGACTCTTCTGTCTGAACCATCAGCAGCCAGTGTGTCTCGTCTGCAGAGACTCAAAAACACACAATAACCACAGAATCAGACCCATCGATGAAGCTGCTCAGGATCTCAAAGAGAAGCTCCAGAGATCCCTGAAGCCCTTAAAGGAGAAGTTAAAGGTCTTTGAACAAGTTAAAGTGAAGTCTGATCAAACAGCAGAACACATGAAGGTCCAGGCCCGACGCACAGAGAGGCAGATTCAGGATCAGTTTAAGAAGCTTCACCAGTTTCTAGAGGAGGAAGAGGAGGCCAGGATGGCTGCACTGAGGGAGGAAGAGGAGCAGAAGAGTCAGATGATGAAGGAGAAGATGGAGGCTCTGAGCAGAGAGATAGCAGCTCTTTCAGACACAGTCAGAGCCACAGAGGACGAGCTGAGAGCTGAAGACGTCTCATTCCTCAACAACTACAAGGCTGCAGTGGAACGAGTCCAGCAGCGCCCCCTGCTGGAGGATCCACAGCTGCTCTCAGGAGCTCTGATAGACGAGGCCAAACACCTGGGCAACCTGACCTTCAACATCTGGAACAAGATGAAGGACCTGGTCTCCTACACTCCTGTGGTTCTGGACCCAAACACTGCTTATCCAGACCTCATCCTGTCTGAAGATCTGACCAGTGGGAGACGAGGACAGAGACAGAAGCTTCCTGATAATCCAGAGAGGTTTAATTATTACAGTTGTGTTCTGGGCTCTGAGGGATTTAACTCTAGGACTCACAGCTGGGATGTCGAGGTAGGAGACAGTACACTCTGGTCACTGGGTGTGTTAGCAGAGTCTGACCAGAGGAAGGGAGACAAACGGTCTGGATTATGGAGAATAGATTTCTATAAAGGTAAATACTCATCACAGTCACCATCAACTCCATTCACTGCTCTCGTCGTGCAGAAGAAGCCTCAGAGGATCAGAGTGAATCTGGACTGGAACAGAGGAAAGCTGTCGTTCTCTGATCCTGATACTAACACACACATACACACCTTCACACACACTTTCACTGAGAAGATGTTTCCATACATTAACACTGATGATAATCTGAAGATTTCACCACTGAAGGTCTGTGTGTCAAAGCAACAGGTCTGATAGAGACTTTAGTTTGAAGGAGGTGATTAGTAAACAACTCTTCACTTCTTAAAAGTGAATCTGTTTCAATCTATTTTTGTAGATTGTGTACAAAAACAAATGATGAACTCAGTTTAAACTTTATTGATCTCTGTTTGTCTCTCAGATATTTTCAGCAGCAAACAGAAACAGGAAATAAAGGGAGAACGAGCAGAATAACATTCAGTAAAACTGAGTTACCAAAATAAGACAATCAAGAGAACACATAATATAAATATATAATGACGTCTGGCACTGTGAAATCAGGTGACCCCCCTTTTTATTTTTTCCTGCTCTTCTAGGTGGGTGAGAGGTTTGTTGTTTGTTTGTATAAGTTAATAAAAATGGAAATATCAGGGAAAGTACGTGTTTACTGTATTATGTTTGTCAATATTTCCAAAGAAAAGAAAATTAATGAATAATCCAAACCAAGAAACAAAAACACATTATGTTAATAATTTAATATTCATTGTCAAAAATTAACTATCTATAATTCTCAGAGTTATAAGGCAGAATCGTTCTGATAATAACATTCTGCTGCATTTGTTTGAGGACAAGCGAGAGATTAAAATACAAAATACTCTTCAGAAAATATCCGTTCCTCCTCCAGTTTGATAAAAGACAAATCAGCAGAAATTCAAGTCATTATGAACATTTTCAGCACTCCAAAAAAAATGCAGAGACATTTCAAAATGTAACGAGGGAAATCACAGCAGGTTATTCATATTAAAAGTCATCTGCATCAAATCTTCAAGACAGTTTCACAGCTGACATTTTTCTTTTATAATCTGGCTTGTTGAGGGGACACATTTCACTGCGACACAGAAATCTAACAAATTTGGGACAAAAGAGGAAACACAAACTGTTTCACACAGATCTCTGAAATTATTTAGATTATTAGAAACTGAAACAAACAAATATGAGACTTTGGTGTTCAGAGACGTAACATAAGAGGAAAACTATTTATGCTCCGATATTGACCTGAAATAATATTTGAATTCGATGTCGGGCTGCGACTCACAATTATTTAATTTTGTATAAATCTATCAGGCATTTTCTATTGATTAATCGTTCAAGCTGAAATCTTCAAATGACAAAAAAAACAAACCACAGTTTATTATCTTAGAAAAGTCAGAAAATAAAGAAATGTTCATAATTCAGAAGCTGGAATTGTTTTTCTTTCATTCAAGTTTAAAGAACGACTCAAGTTATTTATCTACTAGCGAAAAATGTAGCGGATCATTTTTGACAAGTCGATTAAATCACTAGTTAAACTCAGATTTTATATATATATATGTATTTATAGCAGGAATAGACGGTTTGTCTTTGATCACAAACATCATTGGACGGCAACTAATTACCGGGCGGATAAAGCGTGCGGAGCTCCAGATGGACGGATGGAAGACTTCCTCACCACTTCTGCTCCAGTCGGATACATTCACGTCCACCAGACTCCTCGTGTCATCTCTCAGAAGGTCGTGTCATCTCCCAGAAGGTCGTGTCATCTCTCAGAAGGTCGTGTCATCTCTCAGAAGGTCATGTCATCTCTCAGAAGGTCGTTTCATCTCCCAGAAGGTCGTGTCATCTCTCAGAAGGTCGTTTCATCTCTCAGAAGGTCGTTTCCTCTCTCAGAAGGTCGTGTCATCTCTCAGAAGGTCGTGTCATCTCTCAGAAGGTCGTGTCATCTCCCAGAAGGTCGTGTCATCTCTCAGAAGGTCGTGTCATCTCTCAGAAGGTCGTTTCATCTCTCAGAAGGTCGTGTCATCTCTCAGAAGGTCGTGTCATCTCTCAGAAGGTCGTGTCATCTCTCAGAAGGTCGTGTCATCTCTCAGAAGGTCGTGTCATCTCTCAGAAGGTCGTGTCATCTCCCAGAAGGTCGTTTCCTCTCCCAGAAGGTCGGCGGGTCTTCAGCCCATGTAGGAGTACCTCCAGTCCGTGAGCGGGACGTGGGTCTGCTTCACCACCTGCGGCGACGTCCATCTCAGGACGTAGTGCGGACCTCCGGGTTTGTCGTTCGTTCCTGGAGGAGAGGAAAGTTTCAGCTTCACACAAAAACAGGAAGCTCTCGTCCGTTTGTTCCGTTTGAATCGAGAGTTAAAAACCAACATCTACATCAACGTAGAGAATTCAACCACAGACTTTATCATAGCAGAGAAACATATCCTCATGAACTGGAAATCAAGACACACAAATCTGCATTTACACTTAATGAACACTTATGAATGGAAACATGATCCGCCTCAATAATACAAATGAAAAAAACACAGATTCTATTTTTATTTTGTATTGTTATTGTTTAATATGATTATATTATAATTATTATTCTAATTATT
>JBAMJR010000264.1:142500-197500 GCA_038501785.1 Myoxocephalus aenaeus
GAACAATGGGAAAAAGAAAAAGAATGAAATATGGGGATGAATCTTTAGACTATTTGCCTGTTAAAATAGTGTGTTAAGATGAAATGGTTGGAAACCATAGAAAGTAACAAAAGGTGTTTAAAAATGGGAAACGATGAAGCAGAATATAGGGAAAGGTAATATGTGAAATGATGCCTGATAGTAGATGCTAACACGACCAGAGCAGACAAAGCTTCTCAGAAATATTTTTCTCTCTTATTTGCACACAAGATGGATCCTGATCTCAGACGCATGCCCTCCACCGTATTCACCACCAGCCAATCAACTGCCTGCAGACAACCAGCTGCTGAAAGCGACAGAAGATTACACCAAGCTACATGCTGCATTCAATGGACAAGCAAGAAACCAAGAGCCAGAGGTGAGGTCTCAGCTAAGTGGGAGTGCCATCTCTGTAGCAGTAACACTGAGCTGCATCGGCTGTGAAGAAGCCCACCTCAGACCTCATGTGTCATGAAGCAAGCTGTGGCCCAAAAGGGAAAAGACTGAATCGAAAGAAGAAGAACTGTACGTGGCTCAAGAAACCATGGCCCAAGCTGCTCAACGCATGAAAAAAGTAGGTCCAGTCCTATTCAGCAAAATCAGTCAATACGTGATGAGAACACAAGCTAGCGTCCGTCCCAGAAGAGCGGACAATCAAGATTACAGGAATTTTGTGACGAGTAGATATGTCAATCATTCAAAGAACAGACGAAGCAGAGGACGTAGGACGTGGATGTCGTCATGCAGGTAGATACAAATGCTACATCTGCCAGAGACATTGGACTTTTGAGCGTCCACAGTGGGACGAAAACCGTGTCCAGAAAGCACAAAGACATCAGGAATCTGGCTGACGTGAGGAGGGGGCAAGCGAGAGATAGGGGGAAAATCTTGTGTGCGAAGCAGGAGGGGTGAGAGAAACACACACACACACACAACACATGCAAATGAAGAAAAGCATGTTCTACTAACCGCAAACACACGAACATACACGCACGTACATGCACAGATACAATCAAATATTTAGAACGAGCATCAAAGTTAATGACAGGGACATAAATGTATATACTATATATTTATAGAATACCACTGTGTCTTTGCCAGAAACTATTTTGATAGTAGGGGGATTATTTTTTTTTTTTTTGATTTTTTTGTTTTTTGTAGATTCAGGAACCACAAACTTAGTTTTGTGGAACAAAAAGATTTGTCTCAACGTAAACTTAGTGGACAATATGTCTATTTAGTAGGAACCTTAGGTTTGACGTTAAAATAAATGATTTACGGTAGGAAAAGGAGCTCTCTCGAGCAAGAACTAAGCATACAATTTATTTATTTTTGTGTGCTCAGACATCTGTCCGGTAAATTTGTTCGGCAGAGACTTGAAGCTGACATATATTAATCAGTTTGATTTCCACACATAAAAGGTTTAAAAGTCGTACGCACTCCAATCCAACATGACCATGGTCCAAGATAGCACATCACAGATAAGTGTATCAGTGGCTTATCTTTTCTAGTAGAAAGAGAGCTGAAACAACGTTGTTCTTTTGTCATTTTTCCATTTTTGTAGAAGTAATGAGTTCCACGCACATGCAGTGCACAGTATATGTTTCCTTGGGGAAATATGCTTCATATGAATACATTTGTTTTAGGATTTGCAATGTTAATATTAATATTCTTCAATGTTCTACTATGTGTGGTCTAATCGGAGATGTACAGTTTTCTGTTATCCTCACAGACCCTAGAACAGCTGCTCAAAGTGGACTCCTCCCTCCCACACGTCTCCTTGCCAGTATCAGACTGATCAGTGGAGTGACTTGGGATATTTTGTGCTGAAATTTCAGTCTATCACAGATTGGAAAGCAACAGGTGATTTTCAGGTGATGTATTCACCGCGCATAGGTATTTACAAAAAACTATTCTATACTTGCACATCTGCCTTACGCTCTGTGTATTTGTTTGATGGACATAAACCACACACTGTTTCATTTCTTGCTGACGCCTGCAGTCTCCCTCACCCTTACAGGAAGCTCCTCTTCATGGGTGATGGGTAAATATGACGTAGCTACTCATCAGAAATGCACAACCTGTGGTCATCACACCTAAATTCTTTTTTCGGCTTTGCAAAAACATCACTAAACTATTGATGGCATAACTCCTGTGTTAACTTTCTTTTTGCAGGCAGGCGTAATCATCCCCTGCAATAGCTCACCTATCTGTATTCCCTTGCGGGAAAAGAAAAAAACAGAGATAAAGGAGCATCAAAAGAGTGGAGGTTTGTTCAGGACTTACAGGCAATTAATGCATCCAACGAAGTCATCCGTGAGCCACTATTCTAAATACCATTTATTTATTTTTTGTCTTAAGTATCATCAGATGCAACATGTTTTTGTCAATTTTGATTTGCTTTAGGGTGCTGACAGTAGACTATATGCATATGCTCGCCTCATTGGAGCTATTGGGAGTTACCTGCCCTCTGTAAAGAGGCCCTTTAGAGATAAGCTTGGGAACCTCTTGTATTGAGTCAAGACACCAAGGGTGTCATATGTTAATGATCTCCCCCACACACAGAAAGAGTGTGGGGCAGAGACAGTGAATTTTTTTTTTGGAAACACCTTGTCACTGAAGGACATGAAGCTAGTAGATAGGTTACATTTTGTGCAGCAACAAGAATGCTCCTCTGGAGATTTCTAATCCATGTTAAAAGTCTCTCCTCATGTGTCGAACTCATGATGACAGACTTTGTTCTGTAGCATGGTTTTTGAGTAAACTAGATTTGGTCGCAGCAGGACAAACGCGTTGTCTCCGTGCTGTGGCTTAAAAAGCCTTTTAGAGATGTTGTTGGCTATGCGAACATGACGTGTAGACGCAGCAATGTTTTTAACCCTAAACTTTCTTCTTCCAGAACCTGAGGATGGCATGACTGTTTTGCAGAACTCTGAGTTCTGTGCACTCCTCGTCTGAATCTCTCGGATATTAATTTGTTTAACCTTGATCTCATTCTCTAGGTGGATGAGTCCAAATCACGTGATACATCAAAGGGACGTAGTCAAGTTGGTTTTGTTGTTAATTCAGACTGTGCCATTTCTCCGCACAGGCAGCTGAATTGGTCATTTTAGATTTTTTTAATCTGGTGGTAAAACTTGTCTCACTAAATGTTTTGTTTTTTGTTTACTGGGTTGTCGCATGGTTAAGAATACCTTGCGACAAAAGGGTGGACTGGTTATCTTATCTAAATGGATAACAAATTGATTCACTAAAATTTTTCAACAGATTCCACAGTTTGAACATATGCTGAAGGTAAAAGTACTGTTAAGTATAGCAGACATATGGTCTGAGTAAGTTGAAGTTCCTCTTGCTGTATTAAACAGCTACAAGTTGTCTGGTTAAGTAAGATGACTGAATGTAACATGGCAGCAGTGTGAGGGTTTTACTCTAAAACTCTACTGCTTAGATTTTCAGGAAACCTGCAAAGTAGTAATAGATGAATTAAGGAAAACAGCTCAGCTCACTGTGAGGATGAGGATGAGAAAAAAGAACACGAAGCAATTTGAGTCCTTTTGAAATTTTGTTTGCAACAGCACCACATGTGGGGGTGAACGCACCCAGGGCATCCACTGCCTTATGCGAGAGCGTACTGTGTGCAACTATCTTCTGCGTTGTCTGACATAAGAAAGCAGGTGTCTGCAGCCCTTCCAAAGGAAGCCACAGGTCCGCTACACAAACTACAGCCTGGTGATTACGTGGTCGTGAAGGACTTCAGGAGGAAAAGCTGGAAAGCGAGACGGTGGCAAGGCCCATTTCAGATCCTACTCGTCACCCACACCGCACTCAAAGTTGCGGAGAGGGCTACTTGGATTCATGCATCGCATTGCAAAAAGGTCCCAACCCCATCCGACGGAGAGCTGACCAGGGGAGACGACGACACGGAGACGACAACGACGACAACAACTGCCAACGAGGAAGCAACTCACCGGACGCCACAGACGGATAAGATTATATAATCACGCGCATACAGCTTGACCGGAAGAGCAGTGGATGGTGACTGACAGGTTTTTGTGGAAACCTAGCAGATGCTAACGCAAGTAAAGTCATCCACACAAGATCAGTTGCTTGAGTGAACTTCATGCAAACAGACTGGGAGAAAAACACTCACACTACCATGGGACAACAACTAACATGGAATCCACTCCGTAGAGTGTGTGGAACAAGAGGAACTATGTCTTTGTTTCTAATAATCTCTATTCTTGTTGTTTTTCCATGGGCATGGCTACACTTCCAGGACATAAGGAACAGACAAAATGACCCGACTGACGCAGACCAAACCAACTCAACGACCCACAATGACAGCATGACGATCTACGAAACGGTATTAAAACGACACAAGAGATTGGCAGGGATTAGTTTGGAAGATAACTGGCTTGACAAAGGCATGACAGCCAAAAATCCTTATTCCATGAACATGTGGTGGCGTTATGCAGAGTTCATGGCAAAAGAAGCTAATGTTACAAATTGTTACGTATGTTCTCTAAAACCATCTAATTCTCGTCAGCCTCTCATTTCAGCTATTCAAATAGGCCCATCTGAAGGATGTTTCTCTGGGATGGCTATCAAAGGATTCCACAATGGGCTCTCATTTTGGGACCTCCTTAAGGGGCCTGAATGTGACGACCGACACACGGTAAAACGGTTCAGTGGCAATAGCTCATTAATCTCATCTTTTGTGACCCAGGTGTCCATAGATCCAAAAACACGTTTTACAGCATGTTATGCCCGAAATGGCACCGTTCCAGTAGGACGTATGAGGCTCGATAACTGCGAACACATCATTATAACGGGTGAAATAACCAGCGATCGTGATTGCGATACCACCATATACCTGGCTTACCGTCACTCATGTGTAAATATAACAGGACATAATGTGACACATTGTCAAAAATTAGCAGAACATGAGGTTACTTTAGTTCCCAATTACTGGAAAATGAATGTTTGGTCCTGTTGGGCGTTCAAGTACAGGGCCACCAACCCATCTGATTGCCCCACTGATGCCGATTGTATTGTAGCATACCGAACCGCGGTCCCTGGACAAAATGGAACATATCCCGTCACAGAAGGATGGTGGTTATGTGATCATTCAGTGTATATAGCTCTCCCACCAGATTGGGACGGAGTATGTACACCTGTTCGTATCACAGATCACACATTCATTATCTCCACCACACCAAAGGACGCACCCACACGTATAAAACGCGAGACAGATAAACATTCTTATGTAGATTTTAAACCCCACGATTCAGTTTATGGTTCGAATGTCCCAGAGGAATTTAAACATGCAGGTACAAGTAAAAAGGTAATGTGGGCTCTGTTCCCCTGGGTAGGGGTGGCAAAGAATATTATGCGTATTGAAACCATTGACTACCGTTTTAAAAGCTTTGTAAATATGACCTTAGCTGCAGTAAAAGGAATCCGCGAAGAATTGACCTCCATGCGACTAATGGTTATGCAAAATAGGATGGTGTTGGACCAACTCACAGCAGCCCAAGGGGGCGTGTGTGCTATAGTAGGTGAACACTGTTGCACGTTTATTCCAGAAAATGACATAGATGGTGGCGTTATCCATCAGGCAATATTAAACATGACTAACCTTCAGGAAGCAATGGCAAAGGATGAGATACCTCCACCTGATGTGCTCGCCGGCCTATGGCTCACTTGGCGAAGCACTGTTATCACAATATGTCTTGTGTTAGTGGCTTTATTCATTTTCATGACTTGCGTGATTCCCATGCTTAGAAAGATGGTAGCTAATATGATGACTAAACAGATGGTTCTGTATCAACCATTGACTACTATGACTAGACAGAAGAATGACTTGTATCCTGTACCCAAAACGACGAACATAAAGTTGACTTTGACACCGACACCGACACCGACGATGCTCCTGAATGGTTTGAGTAGTAGTGATGCTAATGTGAAACATATTTTCGTATTGATAATGATTACTATATAATCAAAAGAGTGGAATGTAATGGGAAAATATGTATATGATGTATGTTGATAATACATTTTCTTTTCTACATATGATTTTAATATTAATGTATGTTCAGATTAATGAGTAACATACAAGTAAGACGTGGAGGGATTGATAACGTGGGTGTCAAGTTCAAGAAGCTACTCTGGTTCAAACTAACTGATAATGACTTAGAAGTGCTGACTAATGAGTAACAGAATGTTCAAAGGTGTACATCACAGAGAAGGGATGTACGAATATGCTGACATAAGACTACAATCATCTGTTGATTACATGATTTGATGTATGTGAAGACAGGGGATTGGTTAATGTATGGTCCTGATCAGGCCAAAGTACGAACCACGTGGAAGATCTTCAATGTACATGTCGACGTGGAACGCACAGTTCAATGTAAATCGTATGTTGGAGTAGTGGGAGCCAATGAGAGATGAGATGGTCTTGAATGGATGATCATTTGAAAAGTATATAACTCACTGTTTGAACAATGATATTTTGTGAAAACCCTGACAGACATTGACGATTCTTGGCTGTTGGGTTTTTCTCCTGCTTGCAAGCATTAATAAATTGACGGAGGCATTTTGTCTTGTCTAGAGGAACTCTGCTTGTTTGTCCTAACTAATTGATACTTTTAAATTCTCCTCCTCGAGTCACTTTTCCACGACACTAATCACTGGTTAAAAAACAAACGATTCAGCACAAAAGTGATCACTTTTTCGCGTGGTAGTGACGTGCTTTCCTGCGCCGTGACGGATGACGGAGCATTCTGGAGTTACATTTGACTCATTCAGCGGCGGGCTAGTTAGCTAGTTAGCTAGCTACCGTGCTAATTCCACCGGGCTTTCATTAGCATGAAAGCCCGGTGGAATTAGCACGGTAGAGACAGAAAATGTCGGCAGTGAAGGAGTCTACGGATGTGGGGCTTAAATCAGAGAACTCATGGATTACAGTTCCCAGATACTTGAACTGAAATACAGAATAAATCTCACAGGTTCAGTGCCTTTAAATGTACGTTTCACACCACCGTGAGCTTTGTTATTATTAACTCATCTCCATTAAATCCTCGTGTTCAACACCATGCAGACGTTCCCATCGCTACAGAATCGCGTGTTCACGAATGAATCGTTCAATAAAGCATTTCCTCTGATGCAGGAAGCCGTGGAGTTCTCAGACAAAAGAAGATCTAATAAAACACGGTGCTTGATCTCACCCCCAGCAGGTCGTCGTCCACGAAGAGAAGTCCTTCGAAGCCGCTGGTGTGATCCAGGACGACCGGCTGAGGACCCAGACGGCCTTCAACGGGCTGATCTGCAGACGTTAAACATCTTGTTCAGTTTCTGTGTGCCGATCACCATTTTAAAAACGCTTAACTCAATATGAAGGTAGACTTGTGTCTTTACAGGGTTCAGACACATTCTGACCAGTGGGTTTCATGACTTCTCCATGACTTTAAACCAAATGTCCATGACCAAACATTTAGTGAAATCTGGGTGTAAACAGTAAAAAGTGAGTAAATGTAGTATTTAAACTAACAATGAGAATACAAAGCATACAGTAAACCTTAAATGACTCAAATGAATGAGACAATAGTTTGATTAAAAGAATAAACATTTATATAGATGTCTGTATGTATGCCTGCTTATATTTTGAGCGTCTTTCTTTTAAAAGCAGATTAATTATTTCAAACTCAGCGTAAATGAACGACATGAACACATGAATATAACACATTTACATGACTTTTGGGAAAAATTCAGGCCTGGAAATAATTCCAGGCCTGGAAATAACCATTTTTAAATTCCATGACTTTTCCAGGTGTTCCATGATGTATGAACCCTGCTTTATTACGCAAAAAAAATAATCTGGTTTGTAAGTAAAACAATATATATTTTGAGAGCAGAGATTTTTTATTTGCAGCCAAAAATTATAGTTTCATAAACAAAACTAACAAATAATTTACTTACAAACGAGAAATTAGCTCTCAATTTTTTTTTTGCGTAATAAAGACACAAATCTACCTTCAGAACTCAAACTGAGCTTTTGACGGCATCACAGGTTTAAAAGGAGGATTATTAACATTTTAAATAAATCCTATAACTCTTTCGTGCTACCGCCAATTTCTTCCATTTTCCCCCCGTGCATTTGTTGTTTGTGTGTTTGTTTTGCTTCTAAAGCACTTTTCCAAATCAATAAACGGATGTTGTTAAATAATGTCTATTAAAGCGAGCAGGAGGAGACGTTAGCTTCACCTCTGCTGTCCTCAGCGGGTTCTCCCTCAGACAACAGTCTCTCCAGGTGAGCGCCGAGATCCTGGAAGCCAAGAGGCTTCCTGCAGGAACAGGAAGAGGAAACAGGAAGTGCGTGATTAGGCCGAAAGCAAACAACAACAAAAAGAGAAATATGGGAAAACCATCCTTTTGTCAAGTATTTATATTTATTCTTTGAAATTGTGTGTACTACGCTTTTGAAACGTCCATCAGGAGGTCATACTCAAACAGAGCATGAAAACCTATCACTCGTTCATAGCTTCTAGAAAAGCATTACTGTCAGTGAAATAATTAAGTATTAAAGTCATAAAACGTAATGATAGATATCTTTGTATGTGCCAGTTTCAGTGGTTCCAGTTTACCACAGAGTGAGGGTGGCTTTATTTTTACACATCAGCTCGGCTGTGTGGCCTCCAGACCTCGTCAACACGAGAAACACTGTGTGTGTGTGTGTGTGTGTGTGTGTGTGTGTGTGTCTATGTATAGAGCTGCTAGGTAACATGAATCTGTCTGGCTTAAGTAAAGAAGCCGTGTCAGGGTGCAACACTCGGGTAAGAACACAAACACATGTACTGAGTTTCACCAGCTGTGGCGTCGCGTCGCCAGACCTTTCCTCCACAGCGCTGTGTCTGGATGCGTTTCAGGAGAAATGTTTTCAAAATACCGTTTTTAAATTGACTATTGTCTATATTCTGCAGACATATGGGAAGAAAAAGAAAAAAGAAAAATCACACCGGAATCATATTAACCTGGTTTTCAATTAAAATTGGTTGTATAGAAGTCTATGCGTCATGTGTTAAAGCTGCATTCTCTCTCCTGACCACCAGGGGGCGACTCCTCTGGTTGTATAGAAGTCTATGCTTCATGTGTTAAAGCTGCATTCTCTCTCCTGGCCACCAGGGGGCGACTCCTCTGGTTGTATAGAAGTATATGCTTCATGTGTTAAAGCTGCATTCTCTCTCCTGGCCACCAGGGGGCGACTCCTCTGGTTGTATAGAAGTCTATGCTTTATGTGTTAAAGCTGCATTCTCTCTCCTGACCACCAGGGGGCGACTCCTCTGGTTGTATAGAAGTCTATGCTTCATGTGTTAAAGCTGCATTCTCTCTCCTGACCACCAGGGGGCGACTCCTCTGGTTGTATAGAAGTATATGCTTCATGTGTTAAAGCTGAATTCTCTCTCCTGACCACCAGGGGGTGACTCCTCTGGTTGTATAGAAGTCTATGCTTCATGTGTTAAAGCTGCATTCTCTCTCCTGACCACCAGGGGGTGACTCCTCTGGTTGTATAGAAGTCTATGCTTCATGTGTTAAAGCTGCATTCTCTCTCCTGACCACCAGGGGGTGACTCCTCTGGTTGTATAGAAGTCTATATAAATGACTCTACTTCTCTTGATGTATTCCCTCAGTAAACATTGTAAACATGAGTTTATGTCTCAATCTCTAGTTTCAAGTCTTCTTCAATACAGCATGATGTTCATTTAGTAAATTATGGTCATTTAGAGTCAAACAGACCATAAAGCAGGGGACGCTTTAGGGGCGGGGCTTACTGTGATTGACAGGTGGCTACCACGGCTTTGTCCCGTCTGGGAGTTGTCGCTGTTTTTTTGTTTTGGAACTTTATCCCTTTCACGTTGTTTTTTAAGCGGAGGAAAGTTAATTGTAAAATGTTTCGTTCAGCATCCGTGTCACTTCTGGTTGCCAGAACCAAGATGGCGACGACCAAAACAGAACCAGAGAGCCTTGGTCCACTTTTTAAAAAACAGTCCACGGACACCAGCTGTGACCTAGTTATCATTTGTTGCTCAACACGCCGGGAAGAAATTCAAACTGATAAACACATTTGTTTATCCGACAGGTTTCCACACACTAGACGTTGAGACATTTCACCACACGTGTGGACCTCATGGGGGCGCTAGAGGGGGCGGTTCAGAGGATGTGTCCACGTCTCGAAGAACAGCAAATATTAAAGCATTTCCTGTAACGGCTTTCACAATAAAAGTCCCTGAACACAGCTCTGACACCCGGAGACGGTCAAATAAAAGAACAGAAACACAGAGATTCAGTTAGAAGACACAAAGTGAGGTGAGAGAGGACAGGTGTTACCTGAGGGAGGCCAGCGCAGGTCCCGGTTTGGTGGAGGGAAACACATGGTGCAGGTAGTCACTCAGCAGCTTCTCGTTCACGATACCTGACAGACAGAGAGACCATCATTAACCCCGAAAATGTGTCTGTACCTGTGTCCTCATCTCACCTGTGTCTGTACCTGTGTCTTCATCTCACCTGTGTCTGTACCTGTGTCTTCATCTCACCTGTGTCTGTACCTGTGTCCTCATCTCACCTGTGTCTGTACCTGTGTCTTCATCTCACCTGTGTCTGTACCTGTGTCTTCATCTCACCTGTGTCTGTACCTGTGTCTTCATCTCACCTGTGTCTGTACCTGTGTCTTCATCTCACCTGTGTCTACATCTCACCTGTGTCCTCATCTCACCTGTGTCTGTACCTGTGTCTTCATCTCACCTGTGTCTGTACCTGTGTCTTCATCTCACCTGTGTCTGTACCTGTGTCTTCATCTCACCTGTGTCTTCATCTTACCTGTGTCCTCATCTTACCTGTGTCCTCATCTCACCTGTGTCTACACCTGTGTCCTCATCTCACCTGTGTCTACACCTGTGTCTTCATCTCACCTGTGTCTTCGTCCCCTTGTGTTTGTACCTGCATCTTGTGTTGTTAGAAGTAAATAAATGGATGTTGTTGTTGTTGTTGTGACAGGTACACAGAGTCTTGCAGCAGCAGGTCTCACCTGTGGCTCTGGGTTTGTCTGTGTCTGAAGCCAGTCTGTAGTTGCGGCGGGTCAGAGCGGTGCCTCCTCCTTTAGAGCTCATGCTGACTGGCTGGAGTCACCTGGACACCTGGACACCTGGTCACCTGGACACCTGGTCACCTGGACACCTGGTCACCTGAACACCTGAACACCTGGACACCTGGTCACCTGGACACCTGGTCACCTGGACACCTGAACACCTGAACACCTGGACACCTGGACACCTGGACACCTGAACACCTGCAGGGGGGAATATATATGAAGCTTATAATACTTGTGTACTTGTACTACTGACACGTTAACTACACAAAGCTTATAATACTTGTGTACTTTTACTACTGATACGTTAACTACACAAAGCTGAGAACACTTGTGTACTTTTGTGTACTGCTACTGCTTTTAGTCAGTAACCTGAAGTTAAAGGACAACATTAGGTTACATCTTGTCTTAATGAAAAAGCTATATATATATATATATATATATATATATATATATATATATGTAAATATATAACTTAGCATATAGTAGGACACTGTAGCTATATAAACATGTATGTTATATATACACGTATATAACTTAGCATATAGTAGGACACTGTAGCTATATAAACATGTATGTTATATATACACGTATATAACTTAGCATATAGTAGGACACTGTAGCTATATAAACATGTATGTTAGCCACAGTTTGCTAACTTTAGCACCAACATTAAGTGTCCTTTTCTTTCCATAGAACACTGGACCGGACCAGGCGGAGGCCGTGCTTCGGTCACGTCGTGCCCGTTTAAAGCGCCACAAAGCGGCAGCAGCTGTCCCGTGTAGCCGGCCGGCTAACGGGCTCCGGGACACAAACAGCTAGCTAGCAGCGGCGGACTGCGCGCGAGCGGCCGACGGCAACACCTGGCCTACCTGCCGCTGTCTTCCGGTGCTAACGAGCCTCTGCTGCCGCGCTGCTCCGCTCCTGTTTCGGTGTAATTCAGAATAAAGGAGATACAGTAATGTGTCACACAGGCGGCTGTCGGGAGGAGAGGAAAATAAAAGCTCCTTTCCACCATAACAGTCAACGCCTCTCCAGCTACGGTGCGCCAGTTGGTTCAAAATAAGAAGCGAAGGCTAAAACGAGACATCCAGTGGTGGAAGAAGGATTCAGTCCTATGTAATTACAAATATATGTGTATTACCGCGATATAACGTATTACATTAGATATTAAAGACTGTATTTATATTGCATCTCATTCCACTCTTCTTACTGTCTATATTGTTATACTACTTCTACTACTCATACTGTTATTGTTCTTTTATTTATTAGTATTTATCTAGCACATTTCACTGCACCTTTACTGCTTGTTTGCCCTTCTGGTCAGATGATAAAACTGCATGTTGTTGCCCATGTACTTGTACTATTGTGCAATGACGATAAAGTTAAATCTGAATCTGAATCTAAAAACGTAATTATTTATGCAGAGTGTCAAATCAAAGAATAGTTGTACAACATATGATTACATAGATTATTTTTTGTATATATTGTGCATTTTTCTTATTATTCTATTCTATTTTTATATATATTGTGCATTTTTTATATTGTATTGCTTACCTGTTTACATAAATGCTGCTGTAGCAAAAACATTTCCCATTGCAGGATTAATAAAGTAACTATCTATCTATTGATGCATTACTGTACATTATCATCGCAGCTGGTAAAATTGATGAAGCTTATTTTAACAATTTGAAATACTGCTGGGTAATTTAATCTATACTAATAAATCATAATGTATTTGTTGATTATTTTTTCTCTTAGTAATCTGAAAAGTACAATATGTGCCTCTGTTCACTCAGAACTGTAGAACAGTGAAACTGAGCTCATAAAGCAACTGATCCATCAACAGAGCGAGAAAGCACCACAATGCACTGCAGTTTAGGGAAAGAGAAGACGAAGGCGAGGGAGGAAGAGCGAGTTAGGTAACTTGTGACAACACCACAGGAGAAGAATTCTGTATTTTTCTATCACTAAAATTAGACCTGATGGTGGCGCAGGAGGAAACGTTGCACGTCTGAACAAAATGTCAGTTCATGAAATGACAAGACGTTTAATTTAAAACCATGAGTATGAACCTCATGGTGGCACTGTGATGTTCACGGTGAGAACGACGCCACCTGGCGAGCATAGATATGCATGACATAGGCGAGTGAGCAGACAGCATATAATGTGTACAGTGGTCCCTCGTTCATCGCGGGGGATACGTTCTAAAAATAACCCGCAATAGATGAAATCCGTGAAGTAATCAGCTTTATTTGTTACAATTATTATACATGTTTTAAGGCCGTAAAACCCCTAACCACACACTTTTATACACTTTTCTCAGACAGGCATTAACATTTTCTCATCATCTTGCTCCTCGCTGTCAGCAAAGGTTTCATAAAGTTTTTTAGCTTTTGTGCGGATGATGTTGGTGTCCAGCGGAATGTTCTATTTCCTGCTGTCACTGATCCACAGAGCTAAAGCAGACTCCATCCTTACGATGGTCTTGTTGCGGACAGTTACAACCCTTTTTGCATCGCTGTTAAAACGTATTGCTGCTGTCGTCCTTATGTTATTTTCCTCCTTCTTTATGTGACGAACCGAAGATTCATTTATTCCGTAATGGCGCCCTACAGCCGCGTAACTTCTACCTTCCTTTAGCATGCAAGTTATAAATCTTAACTTTCCCTCAGTCAAACTGATGTAACGTTACTGTGAATAAATAATAAACTAATAAAGATTGCTCGTTAGATCCTCAAAACCGAATTATATCTCATGTTTAACCGCTACGGAGACTCAATAACAGTAGTATTCAGAGAACGTCAACTTTCAGTTGTGTTTTCTCATCCGCCATTGTTCCCAGTGTGCTGGTGAGAAATGCATTCCAGCCAATCCGAAGCCGAGGATTGTAACCAATTAGATGTAGAGATACGATAATGACTGGGTCCGCCCACTTACTGTCAAAAAGAAAATCTACTCGAGCGCGAGCAGGTAACAGACACGCGAGCGAGCAGGTTCCAACTTTGAGAGCAACTTTTGCTCGCGTAGTGATGTAAAAGCGCTCGTCAAAGTAAATTACGCGCGCGGCTGTTTGATTTGCGCGCTCTCGTGGAGCTCATTTGCGCTCTCTACTTTTGGTATTGATTTGCCTCCATAATCAGCTACAAAACATCCAAAGCACTGGGACTGATTAAAATAGTCACCGCAGTATCATCCACACAACAGTGTCGCACAGTCGCAGATGAGCTGGTGGAAAGTCATCCTGAATAGTGACACTTTAATCTTATCTGTTTTTCTGTGATATTTGCACTAAATTATAACATCACACTCCTGAAGAACAAACAGGTAAAAGCTCCATCACAGCTGCTCGGCTGAATGATATTTAATGAGCTCCATGAAGGTGAAACCGTTCCTCCTGCAGATGAAATGAGGTAAAACCTGTTAACCTGAGCTGTAGAGGTGTGGAGGTGTTTGTGGAATGAAACACACCTCTCTGTTACAGGCAGTGGTGTATAAAGTACCCAAAAGCCATACTTGAGTAAAAGTAAAGATACCTTACTAAAGTTAAAGTCACCTTAGAATACTACTTGAGAGTCTTAAAGTCTAAAAGTCTAAAAGTCTTAAATTATCTGATATTTACTGTACTTAAGTATCAAAAAGTAATTTTCTGATATTAAATGTACTTAAGTATTGAAAGTAAAAGTACAAGTAAATGCTGTTAATAAAAAAGCAAAGGGTCAGAATTTTGAGAATTATGAAGTTTATTTATTGTCAGGAGTGGGGACAAGGACTTGTACACAGAGTCAAAATACAGGTTTAGCAAGGCGGTGACAGATGCTAAACGACTGTACTCTGAGAAACTGCAACAACAGCTCTCAGCAAGTGACTCTGCCTCTGTTTGCAGAGGTCTCAGACAGATCACCAACTACAAGCCTAAAAACTCCCACGCCATGAATGACCTCCGCCTGGCAGACGAGCTGAACGAGTTCTACTGTCGCTTTGAAAGACAATGGAGCAGTCCTGACGCCTCTGTACCAACCTTCACTCCCCCACCCTGAAGAAATTCAACCTGCCAAAGAAAAAGATGGCGCACTTCTACACTGCCATCATTGAGTCCATCCTCTGCTCCTCCATCAGCGTCTGGTACGCTGCAGCCACTGCCAAGGACAAGGCCAGGCTGCGGCGCATCATCCACTCTGCTGAGAGGTGATTGGCTGCAATCTGCCGTCCCTCCAGGACTTGTTTGCTTCCAGGACTCTGAAGTGAGTTAGAAAGATTGCAACTGACCCCTCTCACCCTGGACACAAACTGTTTGAGTCCCTCCCCTCTGGCAGGAGGCTGAGGTCCATCAGGACCAAGACCTCACGCCACACTAACATCATCAACAGAGTCACTCCCAGACAATCTCCTACCGTTCACTCCCCTCCACAACCCTCCTTACCTCATATTTAAATACACTTTACCACTTTACTTTACACTTGTCACCTTCACATACCACTTACATCCCACCTTAAAGCACTGCTATCTGTTGACCGTGCACTTTATTTGAACTTTAATGTTATTTTAACTTTAATTAAAATGTTATATTTTATATTTTATTGTATTCTACTGTATTCTACTGTATTCTACTGTAGATTTAGATTGAATTGTAAATATTATTGCACTCTGTTTACTGTTAAATGTTTATTGTCTAAATGTTAAATGTATGCACATTCCGCCAGGACAAATTCCTTGTATGCGTAAGCACATGGCAATAAATGGTTCTGATTCTGATTCTGATTTATTCCTTTAGGTGCTGTGGCCACCATGACCAAGGACAAGGAGTTGTGTGGAAAATAATTTGGTTGGCTGTGATCCATCCAGGAGCAACAATGTTCAACATAATATATTGTACATAAGTATACTTTTGCATCTACTATGAACTTATCATCATAATTCTCCAAAAAGCAATATGACACTATGAAGGAGTTGTAACAGTGCGTTTATAAGTATGCTCATTCTGCCCGGAATGAAACACACCTCTGTGTTCCAGGTAAAGCGTTTAGCAGAGGAGGAGGGACAAAGCTCCGCCCCTCACCTGACTCACCTGAGACAAACATTTTGTGCTTCTTCTTCACTAAAAGCTGTAAACCTAGGGGAAACACTGTATCAGTTCAGCAAGAGGAACACTTTGTGTTTTAATCCAGTTTAATAATTAACATTTAAAAGTATCTCATCTATCAGATTAATCTAATGAGAACATCCAGAAGATATTATTAAAATACAACTATTATTAAGATCTCATGAGTATAATTGAAGTTATGATTGATACTTTATTCGTGATAGAACAGCTGATAACAGTGGTGACATTGCTGTGACGTTGCTCGTCTTTCTTTCACATGATTTAAAACAAACAAAGTTCAAACTGACAGAAACAACAGTGAACATTAATTCACACTGTTCGTGTTTTCTTTGTGTTTTATCATGAAAGTTAAGTCGACTTAGAGACGTGATCTCAGAGCAGAGTGATGGATCTTATTGATCATATTTATCATCTGTTCCCTTTTCAGATGAAACTCATCTGAGGGCCGACAGAGCTCCGCCCCTTATATGACGTCATCAGAGAGAAACAGGAAACAGTTTGTTGATATTTAATGAGCTCCAACGAAACCGTTCCTCCTGCAGATGAAATGAGGTAAAACCTGTTAACCTGAGCTGTAGAGGTGTGGAGGTGTTTGTGGAATGTAACACACCTCTGTGTTCCAGGTAAAGCATTTAGCAGAGGAGGAGTCACAAAGCTCCGCCCCTCACCTGACTCACCTGAGACAAACAGTTTGTGCTTCTTCTTCACTAAAGAGACACACAGACTGAAAGAGAGACGATCAGATTCACCTTCAGACCAAACTAACAACTTCCTCTGAGTGAGTTCAGCTGCAGGAGAGAAAAGAGGAACACTACAACACTGCTGCTTCAACCTGCTGACACTCCACACCCTGAATGTGAGTTTGACTCAACACAGTGAAGTTATAGAGGAGGAGGGAGCCATGACTCATGTACTTTCTGTGTTTCAGCTTCACTCATTCTTATATGATATTGAGTAGAGACAGAATACATCACAACTGTTATCACTTTCATTGACGACAGATAGAAAAAAATAATAAATGTTTTTATGCTAAAAGTTGTGGAATGTAACTATGTATATTTACTCAACTTAAAAAAAAAAAACATGTTTTAAACTTCAGTAAAATATCTATAAGGTATCCTGAAAATATTGTATTAATATCAGTTCAGCAAGAGGAACACTTTGTGTTTTAATCCAGTTTAATAAGTAACATTTAAAAGTATCTCATCTATCAGATTAATCTAATGAGAACATCCAACAGATATATGATTAAAATACAACTATTATTAAAATCTCATGAGTATGATTGAAGTTATGATTGATACTTTATTCGTGGTAGAACAGCTGATAACAGTGGTGACATTGCTGTGACGTTGCTCGTCTTTCTTTCACATGATTTAAAACAAACAAAGTACAAACTGACAGAAACAACAGTGAACATTAATTCACTCTGTTCGTGTTTTCTTTGTGTTTTTTCATGAAAGTTAAGTCGACTTAGAGACGTGATCTCAGAGCAGAGTGATGGATCTTATTGATCATATTTATCATCTGTTCCCTTTTCAGATGAAACTCATCTGAGGGCCGACAGAGCTCCGCCCCTTATATGACGTCATCAGAGAGAAACAGGAAACAGTTTGTTGATATTTAATGAGCTCCAACGAAAACGTTCCTCCTGCAGATAAAATGAGGTAAAACCTGTTAACCTGAGCTGTAGAGGTGTGGAGGTGTTTGTGGAATGTAACACACCTCTGTGTTCCAGGTAAAGCATTTAGCAGAGGAGGAGTCACAAAGCTCCGCCCCTCACCTGACTCACCTGAGACAAACAGTTTGTGCTTCTTCTTCACTAAAGAGACACACAGACTGAAAGAGAGACGATCAGATTCACCTTCAGACCAAACTAACAACTTCCTCTGAGTGAGTTCAGCTGCAGGAGAGAAAAGAGGAACACTACAACACTGCTGCTTCAACCTGCTGACACTCCACACCCTGAATGTGAGTTTGACTCAACACAGTGAAGTTATAGAGAAGGAGGGAGCCATGACTCATGTACTTTCTGTGTTTCAGCTTCACTCATTCTTATATGATATTGAGTAGAGACAGAATACATCACAACTGTTATCACTTTCATTGACGACAGTTAGAATAAAATAATAAATGTTTTTATGCTAAAAGTTGTGGAATGTAACTATGTATATTTACTCAACTTAAAAAAAAGAAACATGTTTTAAACTTCAGTAAAATATCTGTAAGGTATCCTGAAAATATTGTATTAATATCAGTTCAGCAAGAGGAACACTTTGTGTTTTAATCCAGTTTAATAAGTAACATTTAAAAGTATCTAATCTATCAGATTAATCTAATGAGAACATCCAGAAGATATTATTAAAATACAACTATTATTAAAATCTCATGAGTATAATTGAAGTTATGGTTGATACTTTATTCGTGGTAGAACAGCTGATAACAGAGGTGACATTGCTGTGACGTTGCTCGTCTTTCTTTCACATGATTTAAAACAAACAAAGTTCAAACTGACAGAAACAACAGTGAACATTAATTCACACTGTTCGTGTTTTCTTTGTGTTTTTTCATGAAAGTTAAGTCGACTTAGAGACGTGATCTCAGAGCAGAGTGATGGATCTTATTGATCATATTTATCATCTGTTCCCTTTTCAGATGAAACTCATCTGAGAGCCGACAGAGCTCCGCCCCTTATATGACGTCATCAGAGAGAAGCAGGAAACAGTTTGTTGATATTTAATGAGCTCCAACGAAAACGTTCCTCCTGCAGATGAAATGAGGTAAAACCTGTTAACCTGAGCTGTAGAGGTGTGGAGGTGTTTGTGGAATGAAACACACCTCTGTGTTCCAGGTAAAGCGTTTAGCAGAGGAGGAGTCACAAAGCTCCGCCCCTCACCTGACTCACCTGAGACAAACAGTTTGTGCTTCTTCTTCACTAAAGAGACACACAGACTGAAAGAGAGACGATCAGATTCACCTTCAGACCAAACTAACAACTTCCTCTGAGTGAGTTCAGCTGCAGGAGAGAAAAGAGGAACACTACAACACTGCTGCTTCAACCTGCTGACACTCCACACCCTGAATGTGAGTTTGACTCAACACAGTGAAGTTATAGAGGAGGAGGGAGCCATGACTCATGTACTTTCTGTGTTTCAGCTTCACTCATTCTTATATGATATTGAGTAGAAACAGAATACATCACAACTGTTATCACTTTCATTGACGACAGTTAGAATAAAATAATAAATGTTTTTATGCTAAAAGTTGTGGAATGTAACTATGTATATTTACTCAACTTAAAAAAAAGAAACATGTTTTAAACTTCAGTAAAATATCTGTAAGGTATCCTGAAAATATTGTATTAATATCAGTTCAGCAAGAGGAACACTTTGTGTTTTAATCCAGTTTAATAATTAACATTTAAAAGTATCTCATCTATCAGATTAATCTAATGAGAACATCCAGAAGATATTGTTAAAATACAACTATTATTAAGATCTCATGAGTATAATTGAAGTTATGGTTGATACTTTATTCGTGGTAGAACAGCTGATAACAGTGGTGACATTGCTGTGACGTTGCTCGTCTTTCTTTCACATGATTTAAAACAAACAAAGTACAAACTGACAGAAACAACAGTGAACATTATTTCACTCTGTTCGTGTTTTCTTTGTGTTTTTTCATGAAAGTTAAGTCGACTTAGAGACGTGATCTCAGAGCAGAGTGATGGATCTTATTGATCATATTTATCATCTGTTCCCTTTTCAGATGAAACTCATCTGAGGGCCGACAGAGCTCCGCCCCTTATATGACGTCATCAGAGAGAAACAGGAAACAGTTTGTTACGTTCAGTTCTCAGTGAGAAGAGACTCACCCACAGACACGCGGTAAGATTTACCTTCTTTACAAAGCTGAGACTTCACCTGAGGACAGTTACAGGAGGAAGTACTACTATTACTACAGTATAAAGTACTACAAGTACTGAAGTATTACAGGTACTACAAGTACTACAGTACTGAAGTAATGAAATAATGGAAGTAATGAAGTACTGCAGTACTATAGTACATTAAACATTTGCTGAATGATATTTAATGAGCTCCAACGAAACCGTTCCTCCTGCAGATAAAATGAGGTCAAACCTGTTAACCTGAGCTGTAGAGGTGTGGAGGTGTTTGTGGAATGAAACACACCTCTGTGTTCCAGGTAAAGCGTTTAGCAGAGGAGGAGTCACAAAGCTCCGCCCCTCACCTGACTCACCTGAGACAAACAGTTTGTGCTTCTTCTTCACTAAAGAGACACACAGACTGAAAGAGAGACGATCAGATTCACCTTCAGACCAAACTAACAACTTCCTCTGAGTGAGTTCAGCTGCAGGAGAGAAAAGAGGAACACTACAACACTGCTGCTTCAACCTGCTGACACTCCACACCCTGAATGTGAGTTTGACTCAACACAGTGAAGTTATAGAGGAGGAGGGAGCCATGACTTTCTGTGTTTCAGCTTCACTCATTCTTATATGATATTGAGTAGAAACAGAATACATCACAACTGTTATCACTTTCATTGACGACAGTTAGAAAAAAATAATAAATGTTTTATGCTAAAAGTTGTGGAATGTAACTATGTATATTTACTCAACTTAAAAAAAAGAAACATGTTTTAAACTTCAGTAAAATATCTGTAAGGTATCCTGAAAATATTGTATTAATATCAGTTCAGCAAGAGGAACACTTTGTGTTTTAATCCAGTTTAATAAGTAACATTTAAAAGTATCTCATCTATCAGATTAATCTAATGAGAACATCCAACAGATATATGATTAAAATACAACTATTATTAAAATCTCATGAGTATGATTGAAGTTATGATTGATACTTTATTCGTGGTAGAACAGCTGATAACAGAGGTGACATTGCTGTGACGTTGCTCGTCTTTCTTTCACATGATTTAAAACAAACAAAGTACAAACTGACAGAAACAACAGTGAACATTAATTCACTCTGTTCGTGTTTTCTTTGTGTTTTATCATGAAAGTTAAGTCGACTTAGAGACGTGATCTCAGAGCAGAGTGATGGATCTTATTGATCATATTTATCATCTGTTCCCTTTTCAGATGAAACTCATCTGAGGGCCGACAGAGCTCCGCCCCTTATATGACGTCATCAGAGAGAAGCAGGAAACAGTTTGTTACGTTCAGTTCTCAGTGAGAAGAGACTCACCCACAGACACGCGGTAAGATTTACCTTCTTTACAAAGCTGAGACTTCACCTGAGGACAGTTACAGGAGGAAGTACTACTATTACTACAGTATAAAGTACTACAAGTACTGAAGTATTACAGGTACTACAAGTACTACAGTACTGAAGTAATGAAATAATGGAAGTAATGAAGTACTGCAGTACTATAGTACATTAAACATTTGCTGAATGATATTTAATGAGCTCCAACGAAAACGTTCCTCCTGCAGATGAAATGAGGTAAAACCTGTTAACCTGAGCTGTAGAGGTGTGGAGGTGTTTGTGGAATGAAACACACCTCTGTGTTCCAGGTAAAGCGTTTAGCAGAGGAGGAGTCACAAAGCTCCGCCCCTCACCTGACTCACCTGAGACAAACAGTTTGTGCTTCTTCTTCACTAAAGAGACACACAGACTGAAAGAGAGACGATCAGATTCACCTTCAGACCAAACTAACAACTTCCTCTGAGTGAGTTCAGCTGCAGGAGAGAAAAGAGGAACACTACAACACTGCTGCTTCAACCTGCTGACACTCCACACCCTGAATGTGAGTTTGACTCAACACAGTGAAGTTATAGAGGAGGAGGGAGCCATGACTCATGTACTTTCTGTGTTTCAGCTTCACTCATTCTTATATGATATTGAGTAGAGACAGAATACATCACAACTGTTATCACTTTCATTGACGACAGATATAAAAACAGTAATAAATAAATGTATTTATGCTAAAAGTTGTGGAATGTAACTAAGTACATTTACTCAACTTAAAAAAAAGAAACATGTTTTAAACTTCAGTAAAATGTCTTCAAAGTGTCTGGAAAATATTGTATTAATATCTCAGTGTTTCCCCCACCGTTATAATTGGGGGCGGGGCGCCCCCCTGAAGAAACCCCCCGCCCCCCTGTAATGTTCTCTATAGCTCCAGATCACAAGTCTTCATTTAAGTTTCTCTTTCCTGTAGAACAGGTCTACACCTTGTTCTGTTATTAAACTAAACGGACGTATTTTATTATCTTATCCACACACAGCTTGTCATTTCTGTCTCTACATGTTTAACACTTCTCTGCTCTGCATCGCGCACGGTGGAGTTCTGCCCTGATGCGCACAGACACGTGCGCGCGCACACACACACACACACACACACACACACACACACACACACACACACAGGTGAGCGCTGAACACAGAGCAGCTCTCTGATCACAGAGCTGCTCTCTGATCACAGAGCAGCTCTCTGAACACAGAGCAGCTCTCTGATCACAGAGCAGCTCTCTGATCACAGAGCAGCTCTCTGAACACAGAGCAGCTCTCTGAACACAGAGCAGCTCTCTGATCACAGAGCAGCTCTCTGAACACAGAGCAGCTCTCTGAACACAGAGCAGCTCTCTGATCACAGAGCAGCTCTCTGAACACAGAGCAGCTCTCTGAACACAGAGCAGCTCTCTGAACACAGAGCAGCTCTCTGAACACAGAGCAGCTCTCTGATCAGGTGAAAGAGACAAAGTGCTCGTGTCTTCTACCAACAATGAGCTGCTGGCTTCACATATTACAGAAGTACAAAGTACACGGACATAAACTAAGTCATTAATAAATACATGGAGACATGCTGTACTTTCGGGTAAATGTTTACGTTATCCGTTAACAGGTTACGCTGCTCATGCGCGACTCGACTCTTGTCTCTTTGCCAGAAGTCTCCGTCGTCCTTTCTGCTGCTGCGTGTCTCAAAACAGAAAACAGATCAACGTTGAACATGAATTGTATTAAATCTACAACCCGTTTATAAAGATGTGTAGAGGCTCACTGCTCCACTGATACTGATGCAACCTGATGCTCACATATCTGCACTCATTCTGTTTTGTTTGGCAAAAAAAAAAAAAAATAGCTTATTGTTTTCCACAATGAGCTATTTAGTAGTAACTACATATTATTTTATTTTTTGCACAGATATAACTTTATTTTCATTGTTCTAAGTGATTGCAATTTAAAAATAAAAAAAATTGTCTGATGGAGCAATCTGAACACATATAGAGGAGGAGGGAGCCATGACTCATGTACTTTCTGTGTTTCAGCTTCACTCAGAGACAACATGGCTTCCAGATCAGAGGAGGATTTCTGCAGTCTGCACTCTGAGAAACTCAGACTCTTCTGTCTGGACCATCAGCAGCCAGTGTGTCTCGTCTGCAGAGACTCAAAAACACACAATAACCACAGATTCAGACCCATCGATGAAGCTGCTCAGGATCTCAAAGAGAAGCTCCAGAGATCCCTGAAGCCCTTAAAGGAGAAGTTAAAGGTCTTTGAACAAGTTAAAGTGAAGTCTGATCAAACAGCAGAACACATGAAGGTCCAGGCCCGACGCACAGAGAGGCAGATTCAGGATCAGTTTAAGAAGCTTCACCAGTTTCTAGAGGAGGAAGAGGAGGCCAGGATGGCTGCACTGAGGGAGGAAGAGGAGCAGAAGAGTCAGATGATGAAGGAGAAGATGGAGGCTCTGAGCAGAGAGATAGCAGCTCTTTCAGACACAGTCAGAGCCACAGAGGACGAGCTGAGAGCTGAAGACGTCTCATTCCTCAACAACTACAAGGCTGCAGTGGAACGAGTCCAGCAGCGCCCCCTGCTGGAGGATCCACAGCTGCTCTCAGGAGCTCTGATAGACGAGGCCAAACACCTGGGCAACCTGACCTTCAACATCTGGAACAAGATGAAGGACCTGGTCTCCTACACTCCTGTGGTTCTGGACCCAAACACTGCTTATCCAGACCTCATCCTGTCTGAAGATCTGACCAGTGGGAGACGAGGACAGAGACAGAAGCTTCCTGATAATCCAGAGAGGTTTAATTATTACAGTTCTGTTCTGGGCTCTGAGGGATTTAACTCTGGGACTCACAGCTGGGATGTCGAGGTAGGAGACAGTACAGGCTGGTGTCTGGGTGTGTTAGCAGAGTCTGACCAGAGGAAGGGAGACAAACGGTCTGGATTATGGAGAATAGATTTCAATCAAGGTAAATACTCATCATCGTCACCATCAGCTCCATTCACTGTTCTCGTCGTGCAGAAGAATCCTCAGAGGATCAGAGTGAATCTGGACTGGAACAGAGGAAAGCTGTCGTTCTCTGATCCTGATACTAACACACACATACACACCTTCACACACACTTTCACTGAGAAGATGTTTCCATTCATTAGCACTGTGGATGAAGTGAAGATTTCACCACTGAAGGTCTGTGTGTCAAAGCAACAGGTCTGATAGAGACTTTAGTTTGAAGGAGGTGATTAGTAAACAACTCTTCACTTCTTAAAAGTGAATCTGTTTCAATCTATTTTTGTAGATTGTGTACAAAAAAAAATGATGAATTCAGTTTAAACTTTATTGATCTCTGTTTGTCTCTCAGATATTTTCAGCAGCAAACAGAAACAGGAAATAAAGGGAGAACGAGCAGAATAACATTCAGTAAAACTGAGTTACCAAAATAAGACAATCAAGAGAACACATAATATAAATATATAATGACGTCTGGCACTGTGAAATCAGGTGACCCCCCTTTTTATGTTTTCCTGCTCTTCTAGGTGGATGAGAGGTTTGTTGTTTGTTTGTATACGTTAATAAAAATGGAAATATCAGTGAAAGTACGTGTTTACTGTATTATGTTTGTCAATATTTCCAAAGAAAAGAAAATTAATGAATAATCCAAACCAAGAAACGATTAGAAGCCAATAAACAAAAACACATTTAGATGTTAATAATTTAATATTTATTGTCAAAAATTAACTATCTATAATTCACAGAGTTATAAGGCAGAATCGTTCTGATAATAACATTCTGCTGCATTTGTTTGAGGACAAGCGAGAGATTAAAATACAAAATACTCTTCAGAAAATATCCGTTCCTCCTCTAGTTTGATAAAAGACAAATCAGCAGAAATTCAAGTCATTATGAACATTTTCAGCACTCCAAAAAAAATGCAGAGACATTTCAAAATGTAACGAGGGAAATCACAGCAGGTTATACATATTAAAAGTCATCTGCATCAAATCTTCAAGACAGTTTCACAGCTGACATTTTTCTTTTATAATCTGGCTTGTTGAGGGGACACATTTCACTGCGACACAGAAATCTAACAAATTTGGGACAAAAGAGGAAACACAAACTGTTTCACACAGATCTCTGAAATTATTTAGATTATTAGAAACTGAAACAAACAAATATGAGACTTTGGTGTTCAGAGACGTAACATAAGAGGAAAACTATTTATGCTCCGATATTGACCTGAAATAATATTTGATTTCGATGTCGGGCTGCGACTCACAATTATTTAATTTTGTATAAATCTATCAGGCATTAGCTATTGATTAATCGTTCAAGCTGAAATCTTCAAATGACAAAAAAAAAAAAAAAAGTTTATTATCTTAGAAAAGTCAGAAAATAAAGAAATGTTCATAATTCAGAAGCTGGAATTGTTTTTCTTTCATTCAAGTTTAAAGAACGACTCAAGTTATTTATCTACTAGCGAAAAATGTAGCGGATCATTTTTGACAAGTCGATTAAATCACTAGTTAAGCTCAGATTTTATATATATATATATATATATATATATATATATATATATATATATATATATATATATATGTATTTATAGCAGGAATAGACGGTTTGTCTTTGATCACAAACATCATTGGACGGCAACTAATTACCGGGCGGATAAAGCGTGCGGAGCTCCAGATGAACGGATGGAAGACTTCCTCACCACTTCTGCTCCAGTCGGATACATTCACGTCCACCAGACTCCTCGTGTCATCTCTCAGAAGGTCGTGTCATCTCTCAGAAGGTCATGTCATCTCCCAGAAGGTCGTGTCATCTCTCAGAAGGTCGTGTCATCTCCCAGAAGGTCGTGTCATCTCTCAGAAGGTCGTGTCATCTCTCAGAAGGTCGTGTCATCTCTCAGAAGGTCGTGTCATCTCTCAGAAGGTCGTGTCATCTCCCAGAAGGTCGTGTCATCTCTCAGAAGGTCGTGTCATCTCTCAGAAGGTCGTGTCATCTCTCAGAAGGTCGTTTCATCTCTCAGAAGGTCGTGTCATCTCTCAGAAGGTCGTGTCATCTCTCAGAAGGTCGTGTCATCTCTCAGAAGGTCGTGTCATCTCTCAGAAGGTCGTGTCATCTCTCAGAAGGTCGTGTCATCTCTCAGAAGGTCGTGTCATCTCACAGAAGGTTGTTTCCTCTCTCAGAAGGTCGTGTCATCTCTCAGAAGGTCGTGTCATCTCCCAGAAGGTCGTGTCATCTCTCAGAAGGTCGTTTCATCTCTCAGAAGGTCGTGTCATCTCTCAGAAGGTCGTGTCATCTCTCAGAAGGTCGTTTCATCTCTCAGAAGGTCGTGTCATCTCTCAGAAGGTCGTGTCATCTCTCAGAAGGTCGTGTCATCTCTCAGAAGGTCGTGTCATCTCTCAGAAGGTCGTGTCATCTCCCAGAAGGTCGTGTCATCTCTCAGAAGGTCGTTTCATCTCCCAGAAGGTCGTGTCATCTCTCAGAAGGTCGTGTCATCTCCCAGAAGGTCGTGTCATCTCTCAGAAGGTCGTGTCATCTCTCAGAAGGTCGTTTCCTCTCTCAGAAGGTCGTTTCCTCTCCCAGAAGGTCGGCGGGTCTTCAGCCCATGTAGGAGTACCTCCAGTCCGTGAGCGGGACGTGGGTCTGCTTCACCACCTGCGGCGACGTCCATCTCAGGACGTAGTGCGGACCTCCGGGTTTGTCGTTCGTTCCTGGAGGAGAGGAAAGTTTCAGCTTCACACAAAAACAGGAAGCTCTCGTCCGTTTGTTCCGTTTGAATCGAGAGTTAAAAACCAACATCTACATCAACGTAGAGAATTCAACCACAGACTTTATCATAGCAGAGAAACATATCCTCATGAACTGGAAATCAAGACACAAAAATCTGCATTTACACTAATACAAATTTTAAAAAGGCAGATTGTATTTTTATTTTGTATTTGTATTGTTTATTATCATAATTATATTAGTAATTATTATTATTATTATCTATATTACAATTATAATTATTATAATTATATATCTTCTTTTTATTATTATGAATATTATATTTTTTTATATTATAATTCTTCTTCTTCTTTTATTATTATTACAATTATAATGAATATTATTAATAAATGTACTCTTTTGTCATTATTAGTATGAATGAATGAAAGAATTTATTTCGATCAGCAAGAAAAAAAAAAATATATATATATATATATACAACCAAAAAGAAGATAGATACCTGTGGCTGACCGAAAGGGTTAAGGCTGAAGCTATCTAGCTTATAATTGCCCTAACCTGAGACTGCTTTAACATTTGTTCCAAAGAGCCTAGTATATTAAACAAAAACAAACAAACAAAAATATAAACAAACAAACAAACAAAAATAAACAAACCACAAATTCAAGCAGTTGTCCCCATAATCTGTTACTTCTCATGCTCTGTCAATACCTTCAAGTCTATACTTCTCCAGAGTCATGTTTTTAAACTTTTTTTTGAATTGCACCAGATTTTTACTTTCTTTGATGTCGTCAGTTAAATTATTCCACTGCTTCACCCCACCGACAGATATGCACATGCTTTTCAGAGTTGTATGAGCAATTGGTTGTCTCAAATTCCATCTCCCTCTTAAGTAATACTCCCCTTCTCTATTTCTAAACATTTCTTGGATATTGCCAGGAAGTAAATTATGTTTTGCTTTATACAGAATTTGTGCTGTTTTGAACTCTACTAAATCCCTGAATTTTAGTGTACGTGAATTTAAGAACAGTGCATTGGTGTGCTCACGATATCCTACATTATTCACTATTCTTATTGCTCTCTTTTGCATAATGCATATTGACTGTAGGGTGCTTTTGTAGGTATTCCCCCACACTTCAACACAATATGTCATATATGGTAGAATGAGAGTACAATATAGTGTCTGCAATGATTTATAATTCAGTATGTGCCTTGTTTTGCATATTATCCCCACAGTACGAGCTAACTTGGACCTGACATACTTGATATGTGGTTTCCAGCTAAAGTTGTGGTCAATTATCACACCTAAAAATATGTTCTCGTATACTCTTTCCTACATAACACTATCAATCCTTAATTCTACCGGAGTATTCAGATGTTTATTTTGTTTACCAAAAACGATAAATTTGTTTTTTTTTATGTTTACTGATAATGTATTTACATCGAACCACAACTTTAACTTGCTCAATTCTGCCGTGACAACCTCCAACAGCTGCTGAAGATTCTCCCCTGCACAGAATACATTTGTGTCATCAGCAAAAATAACATAATTTAATATTTTAGAAACATTGCATATATCATTAATATACAGTAAAAGTATGATTCTTCTTATTTTATTATTATAAATATTATTATTTTTATATTATAATTATCATTATTTTATACTATAATTATCATTATTACAATTCCTCTTTTTATTATTATTGTAATTATAATTATCCATCCATTATCAGCCGCTTATCCGGGGTTGGGTCGCGGTGGCAGCAGGTTCAGCAGGCCGACCCAGGCTTCCCTCTCACCCGCAACACTTTCCAGCTCATCCTGGGGGATCCAGAGGCGTTCCAAGGCCAGCCGGGAGATATAATCCCTCCAGCGTGTCCTGGGTCTTCCCCGGGGCCTCCTGCCAGTTGGACGTGCCTGGAAAACCTTTAATGGGAGGCGTCCAGGAGGCATCCTGACTAGATGCTGAACCACCTCAGCTGACTCCTTTCGACACGAAGGAGTAGCGGCTCAACTCCAAGCTCCCTCCTGATGTCCGAGCTCCTTACCCTATCTCTAAGGCTGAGTTAACAATGAGCAACGCCCCCCTTTTGAATGCAGGCTGTGCACAAAGGTGAAAGGTCAACTGTGTGTGTTGGTGGCTCTCTGGTCAAATACGGTAGAAAAGCAATGGTTAAAATAAAAGTAAAACAAAACATATGTTTTCTTTCATGGCCGCGAATTGTTTCAGGTTTTAGTAGTTCGTTACACAAACAAAAATGTCCAATAAGTAGTTAACTACACATGAATCATATGTAAGTATGAATGTAGTTGAACGACCAGTAAGCTACTTGCTTTAAAATCTTTGTGTGATGTTCGGGTCTGTTAGACCTGTTTTCATTTTTTATCAAAAGAAAAATAATACGATTAATTATCTTTTCAGAACACATTTTTTCAGAACACATTTTCAATGACCACACCCTGTACACCCCCCTACACATTTATATTACATACAGGGGTCCACTGGACACAGGGCCAATAAAAGTGTGGAAATTGTAGATCCTGTGTACCTTCACTCTGTCTGGGCCTGCTAATTGTGAGTGTGTGTGTGCGTGTGTGCGTGTGCGTGTGTGCGTGTGTGCGTGTGTGCGTGTGTGCGTGTGCATGTGTGCGTGTGTGTGTGTATGTGCGTGCGAGTGCGAGTGTGAGTGTGTGAGTGTGCGCGTGTGAGTGTGAGTGTGTGTGTGTGTGTGTGTGTGCATGATAGTTTTGTTTCTACGACCCTGTCGTTCCCGCACAAGGTTGCAACATTGTTGATACATTCAAGTACCAACACCTGTCTGCTCCCACGTTCCCGCACATTTTAGACTCTGTCTGCGGGAACCAGTCTTTTTTTGTTCAGACTCCACCCCAGCTGCAAATTGGGGGCGGGACACAATAAATATAGTTTTGCCCGTGTGGTTCCTAATCACAACTGATCAAGATGGCCTAAAGAGTCTCTCCTCAGAGTGCCCTGCAATTGATTTTAGAAGAGAGAGAAGCGTTTGATGATGATGTCGAGGAAGAGTTTCAAATTGTGAGGATCACATTTCTGAAAATTCAGAGTCTGACAGTAACTTTGAAGAAGAGGATGAGATTGAGCATCAGTTCCAAAATGAAGACGAGCACCAGGAGCAGAACAAGCCCGTCATCAGCTAGCAGGTGAAGAAATATGGATGTCAATTTTTTTTTAAATTGAATCGTTTTCTTGCCCAATAAATTAGCCACGCCCCGCATGGCTGCCAATGTAATAAGAATGCAACTGGGGCCAACACAGATGACAGTTACTCATGTGCAGGACATCACGTTTTCTTTTGAGCTTTTCATCCCAGATTCCATCCATAAAATTATTCTGGATTGCACTAATTTAGAAGGAAGGTCTGTTTTTGGAGAGAGGTGGAAGGAGATGGACCATTTACATGCCTACTTTGGGGTTCATATACTTGCTGGAGTTTTCAGGTCCAAAGGAGAATCCACAGAATCCCTGTGGGATAAAGAAACTGGCAGAGAACCTTTCGGTGCAACAATGACTCTGGAAAGCTTCCACATAATTTCCAGGATTATCCGCTTTGATTACCAAAACGACAGACCAGCTTGATGGCAGAGAGACAAGCTAGCTGCCTTCAGGACAGTGTGGGACAAGTGGGTGCACCGCCTCCCCCTGTTTTACAACCCTGGGCCTAATGTCACCATTGATGAGCAGCTAATGCCATTTAGGGGCTGCTGCCTCTTTAGGCAGTATATACCATTTAAACCTGCAAAATATCGCATAAAGATCTGAGCTGCCTGTGATGCCACTTCCTCATATGCTTGGAATTTACAACTCTACACAGGGAAGCCTGATGGAGGAACCCCTGAGAAAAATCAAGCACTGAGAGTTGTCTTGGTCACTTGGTGTGTTAGCAGAGTCTGTCCAGAGGAAGAGACGCACACTATCTGGATTATGGAGAATAATGTTCTATAAACATAAATACTCAGCACGGTCACCATCAGCTCCATCCACTGATCTCGTCGTGCAGAAGAAGCCTCAGAGGATCAGAGTGAATCTGGACTGGAACAGAGGAAAGCTGTCGTTCTTTGATCCTGATACTAACACACACATACACACCTTCACACACACTTTCACTACGAGGATGTTTCCATACATTTTCACTCCAGTTAAAGTGAAGATCTCACCACTGAAGGTCTGTGTGTCAAAACAACAGGTCTGATAGAGACTTTAGTTTGAAGGAGGTGATTAGTAAACAACTCTTCACTTCTTAAAAGTGAATATGTTTCAAACTATTCATGTAGATTGTGTACAAAAACAAATGATGAATTTATTGTTCTCTGTTTGTCTGTCTGATATTTTCAGCAGCAAACAGAAACAGGAAATAAAGTGAAAAAAGAGTAGGGCAGAATAATGAGAGTTAACTAAATAAGACAATCAAGAGAACACATAAAAGGAATCTGTGGTTTTAAGTTTTTTCAACGTTTTACACAGTTCCTACAGCAATTTACAGGAAGATAGAAATAAACACAATGAGATACAAATACACATTTAACTATAATGTACATACAAGGTGAAAAAATAGACAAGTAAATAAATACATAAAAAGACACAAAATAAAATGTCTACATAAAAATCAGGTGTTTCAATAAATTGTAACTCTATTGTGAAATTTTAACGACACCCAATTGAAATTGTTGATATATTTTACTTTGAAAACCATCAACCTGAATTGCCATCTTTGATATTTTCAGTCGGTCATTTTAAGACTTCAAAAATTGATGATTTGTGTTTGATAGAAAAACGTTAAACGTGAACATACGATGCTACCAGTGATCATCAATCAATCAGACCTCTGATCAGGTTACGTAACATAGAAACATGATGTTGAGAATTTTAAAGTTTAAATAGAAGAAGACAAGTTTTATGTTTTAACTCGATGGTTTTCAAAGTAAAATATTAACTAATATTTAATCATGTTTCTAAGAATAAAATGGTTTTGATCTTGGTTTGCTTTCATAATAAAGGGATCAACAAAACTAAAGTGTTTTATTGTTTCATGTTGTACACAGACTCATCAGGTGGAGCGGTTCATCCACTCATATCAGGGAGATATCGGTTTGATTTCCGATATCTCCTGTCCTCGATTACGAACATTTAGAACTGCATTATTACCAAAATGTAAATGGTTGTTAAGTAGCCAATTGCGATCCAAAATATGTTATTAAAGGCTTATAAGTCATCTATAAAACAATATTTATTACCATCCATCCATCCATTTTCATCCTCTTAATCCAGGGTCGGGTCGTGGTGGCAGCAGGCCCAGCAGGCTGACCCAAGCTTCCCTCTCACCCACAACATTTTCCAGCTCATTCTGGAGGATCTCAATGTTTTCCCAGGCCAGCTGGGAGATATAATCCCTCCAGCGTGTCCTGGGTCTTCCCCGGGGTCTCCTACTGGACGTGCCTGGAAAACCTCTAATGGGAGGCGTCCAGGAGGCATCCTGACTAGATGCCCGAAACCACCTCAGCTGACTCCTTTCGACACAAAGGAGTAGCGGCTGAATTAGTGCTAGTGTCCTCAGTCCTCAGTTCAGGGGGGAGGTGCTATACATTTGACAGCCTGTGGGTAAAAGCTGTTTCGTAGTCTATTTGTGCGTGTTTTAATTGTCCTGTATCTCCTTCCAGATGGAAGGGGAGCAAACAGTGCATGTCCAGGGTGGGTGGGGTCTTTGGAGATACAGCTGGCTTTTTTACAGAGCCGACCAGCGTATAGGTCACTGAGGGGGGGTAATGTGGTCCCAATCACTCTTTCTGCCATCCTCACCACCCGCTGCAGATCCCTCCTGTCCTCCACTGTGCAGCTAGCAAACCACACAGTGCAGCAGTAGGTCAGGAGGCTCTCAATGGTTGCCCGATAGACGTTTATCAGCAGGTGTTGAGGAAGGTGAGCCTGCTTCAGCTTCCTGAGGAAGTAGAGCCTCTGCTGGGCCTTCCCCACCTGATGGGAGATGTTTTTGGACCAGGTGAGGTCTGATGAAATGTGGACTCCGAGGTATGTGAAGCAGTCCACCCTCTCCACCTCCTCTCCACATACACGGAGGGCAGCGTGCTCCACCCGCCTTGCTCTCCTGAAGTCTATTATCATTTCTTTTGTTTTTGTTGTGTTTAAGTCCAGGTTGTTATGTGAACACCATTGTGTCAGATGTTGGATCTCCTCCCTGTAGGCTGTCTCGTTGTTGTTGGTTATCAGTCCTACTACAGCAGTGTCGTCTGCAAATTTGACCATGGTGTTAATGGGGTGAATAGCTGTGCAGTCATATGTGAAGAGGGAATAGAGAAAAGGACTGAGGACGCACCCCTGTGGTGTTCCAGTCCTCAGGGTCAGAGTGGTTGAGGTGTGGTCCCCCATCCGGACACACTGGGGTCTGTTCCTGAGGAAGTCCAGCACCCATTTCTCAGTGAACTGCCCAAGCCCAAGTTGCTCAATATTTGAACTGAAATCAACAAACAGCATCCTTACATATGTGTTGTTGTGATCCAGGTGTGTAAGGGCTGCGTGAAGAGCTGTTGTGATTGCATCATCTGTTTGTCCGATAAGCAAACTGGTGTTGGTCAAGATCGGCAGGGATGACAGTTTTAATGTGGGAGAGAACTAGTCTCTCGAAACATTTTGTGATTATGGGTGTTAGAGCAACTGGCCGATAGTCATTCAAGCAGTTCACTTTGGTTTTCTTGGGTACAGGGACGATGGTGGTTGTCTTAAGGCATGTGGGAACAACAGACTGTTCAAGTGAGAGGTTGAAGATGGTGGTAAATACCCCTGTTAGCTTGTCTGCACAGGCCTTAATGATTTTTCCGGAGTAACCTGGTGTTGTTGGAGCGTTATCAGTTGGTCCTTCTCTGGTAGAACAGGCTGGATGTTGGTTTCCTTGATTTCCCTATCGAACCGAGCGAAGAAGTGATTCAGGGTATCAGGAAGAGTGTTGTCTGTGGGGCTTAAGGCTGTGCAGTTGTTGTTTTTTGTAACCAGTGATGGTTTTTATCCCCTGCCACATGCACTTGGAGTCGTTGTTCTTAAAGTGCTCCTCTATGCGCTGTTTATTTCTGCGTTTGGCCTCCCTGATCCCTCTCCTCAGTCTCTTTTGCGCCTCTTTGTATTCCTGCGACGTCCCAGATTTAAAGGCAGAGTCCCGTGCTCTGAGCAGGGTCCGCACCTCGCCGTTGAGCCACGGTTTCTGATTTGGAAAGACTTTGATGGTTTTTGTCCCAGCTACACCTTCAGCACAAAAGTTTATGTAGGAGAGGACAGCCATTGTGTGTCCCTCCAGATCTGTCTCCTCAGCAAATATTTCCCAGTCTGTGGCATCAAAACAGTCCTGTAGGGCTGAGGTGGCTTCCTCAGTCCACACCTGGACTGTTTTAATGGGTGGTTTCTGTCTACAGATCAGGGGTCTGTATGCTGGAGTCAGAGACATGGACAGATGGTCTGATAGTCCAAGATGTGGAAGTGGAGTGACTCTGTAGGCATCTGGAATGCTGGTGTAGACCTGGTCCTTACCCTATCTCTAAGGCTGAAATGAAGAAACCCTATGAAACTCACAAGTCCCTGGCTGGGCACCGCTGTGTTGGAGTTTTCCCCAGGGAACGAGAGGGTCGCCTCCCTGCTAAAGTAAATCTCTGACTGTTGTTTGTGCTTATGCACCGAACAGCAGTTCGTAGTATCCAGACTTCTTGGAGTCAGTGGGAGGGAAACCCTATGGAGAAAACTCATTTCGGCCGGTTTTATCCGCGGCTTCGTTCTTTCGGTCATGACCAAGAGTTTGTGACCATAGGTGAGGCTTGGAACGTAGACCGACCAGTAAATTGAGAGCTTCACCAAGACTGTCCGGTGCAGTGCCTGTTTTACTGCTGCAGATGCACCGATCCGCCTGACGATCTCCTACTCCATCTTACCCTCACTCGTGAACAAGACCCCGAGATACTTGAACTCCTTCGCTTGGGATAGGCATTCTGTCCCCACCTGGAGGGAGCAATCCACCCAGTCGAAAGCCTTCTCCAAGTCCACAAAGCAAAATGTAGACTGGTTGGGCAAACTCCGAGGAACCATGCAGTAGTCTTGCGAGGGTAAAGAGCTGGTCCACTGTTCCACGTGTCAGCCAAGACAGCCCAACAATGTCCAGCGCCTTCAGCATCTCAGGGCGGATCTCATACACCCCCGAAACCTTGCCAACAAGGAGGTATTTGATTATCTTAGTGGCCTCTGCCAGGGATATGGGTGTGACCCCCCCCAAGTCTTCAGGTGCTGGCCCCTCTCCAGGGGACATGTTGGCCGGGTTTAGGAGTTCCTCAAAGTGCTCCCACGTCCGGGACAGCAGCTCACTACGACAGGCACCGATGACCTTCCGACAAGAGCTCCTAGCAGATGCGTCCACAATAGAGACTTTGAACATGGTCCACTCGGATTCCATGTCCCCAACCTCCCTCGGGATGTGTGAGAAGTCCTTCCGGAGATGGGAGTTGAAGACATTCCGAACAGGATCCTCAGCCTGACGTTCCCAGTTCACCATCACTACACATTTGGGCTTGCCAGGTCTTTCTGTTCTGGTACCAGGTACACTTATGAACATGGTGTTCGTTATGCACAAACCATGGCTAGCACAGAAGTCCAAAAACGAAGATCGGGCAATTCATTCCTCCCAATCACCCCCCGCCAGGTTTCTCTGTCATTGCCCACGTGAGTGTTGAAGTCTCCCAGGAGAACTATGGAGTCGGCAGGCGGTGCCCTTTCCAGGACCCCTCCCACCGACTCCAAGAAGTCTGGATACTACGAACTGCTGTTCGGTGCATAAGCACAAACAACAGTCAGAGCTTTACTTTAGCAGGGAGGCGACCCTCTCGTTCCCTGGGGAAAACTCCAACACAGCGGCGCCCAGCCGGGGACTTGTGAGTCCACTCCCGCACGGCGCCTCTCACCCAGGGCAACTCCTGAAGAGGACAAAGTGCAACCCTTCTCCAGGAGCTTGGTTCCAGAGCCAGTGCTGTGCGTGGAGGTGAGCCAAACTATATCTAGCTGGTACCGCTCCACCTCCCGCACCAGCTCCGGCTCTTTCCCCGATAGCGAGGTGGCTTTCCACGTCCCTAGAGCTAGTCTATGCTTTCGGCGATCGGCTCGCCCAGGCCCCCTGCCCGGCCCGCCGCCCTGTGAAGGACGTCTTATTATTAAGTGGAACCAACATCTTTATCCACAGGTAAAATTGTAACTATAGCTGTCAAATTAATAAATATAGTGCAGTATAGTATAAAGTAACGGCAAACAAATACACTAGAAGAAGCTGAACTTCAGCAAAGTTAGGGAGGAATCTAGTTTAATTAATTAGTATTTAATTTATTTATATTGCTCTGTTAACAATGAGCAACGGCCTCCTTTTGCACATGCAGGCTGTGCACAAAGGTGAAAGGTCAAGTGTGTGGTATTGGTAGCTCTCTGGTCAAATACAGTAGAAAAGCAATGGTTAAAATAAAAGTAAAACAAAACATATGTTTTCTTTCATGGCCCCGAATTGTTTTAAGTTTTAGTAGTTCGTTACACAATAAAATGACCAATAAGTAATTAACTACTTAAATAATATGTAAATGAATTTAGTTGAACGACCAGTAAGCTACTTGCTTTAAAACCCTTGTGTGATGTTCGGGTCTGTGGGACCCGTTTTAATTTTTTATCAAAAGAAAAATTATACGTTAATTATCTTTTCCAACTCAGACTCATTGGCTTTGGCTCATTTTCTGTGAAGAACATATTTCAGAACACATTTTCAATGACCACACCCTGTACACCCCCCTACACATTTATATTACATACAGGGGTCCACTGGACACAGGGACAAAAAAAGTGTGGAAATTATAGGTCCTGTGTACCTTCACTCTGTCTGGGCCTGCTAATTGTGAGTGTGTGTGTGTGTGTGTGTGTGTGTGTGTGTGTGTGTGTGTGTGTGTGTGTGTGTGTGTGTGCGAGTGTGTGTGTATGTGCGTGCGAGTGTGTGTGTGTGTATGTGCATGCGTGCGTGTGTGTGTGTGTGTATGTGCGTGCGTGAGGGTGTGTGTGTGTGTGTGTGTATGTGCATGCATGCGTGCGTGCGTGCGTGTGTGTATGTGCGTGCGTGAGGGTGTGTGTATGTGCGTGCGTGAGGGTGTGTGTGTGTGTGTGTGTGTGTGTGTGTGTATGTGCATGCATGCGTGCGTGCGTGCGTGTGTGTATGTGCGTGCGTGAGGGTGTGTGTATGTGCGTGCGTGAGGGTGTGTGTGTGTGTGTGTGTGTGTGTGCGTGAGTGTGTGTGTGTGTGTATGTGCGTGCGTGAGGGTGTGTGTGTGTGTGTGTGTGTGTGTATGTGCGTGCGAGTGTGTGTGTGCGTGAGGGTGTGTGTGTGTGTGTGCGTGCGAGTGTGTGTGCGTGTGTGTGTGTGTGCATGATAGTTTTGTTTCTACGACCCTGTCGTTCCAGCACAAGGTTGCAACATTGTTGATACATTCAAGTACCGACACCTGTCTGCTCCCACGTTCCCGCACATTTTAGACTCTGTCTGCGGGAACCAATCTTTTTTTGCTCAGACTCCACCCCAGCTGCAAATTGGGGGCGGGACACAATAAATATAGTTTTGCCCGTGTGGTTCCTTATCACATCTGATCAAGATGTCCTAAAGCAGGGGTCACCAACCTTTTTGAAGCCGAGAGCTACTTCAAGGGTACAAAATAATACGAAGGGCTACTTGTTTGATACAAACTTCCTGAACAACAAAGTTGCACAGATCACTATCTATTTAACCCCTATCTAACTCTATCTAACTCTATCTAACCCCCTTCAGAAATGGTCGGAGTTAGGGCTGGGCGGTATGGCCAAAAATTAATATCACAGTATTTTGTAAGATTCTGGCGTATTTTTTCTTCTTCAGTAAACGCATTCATTCATTGATGCTGAAAAGGACCGCAGTCCAACTGAACAGCTGTTTTTACGTTGGTACATAGAGGGTGTTAGGAAGCTAAACCTGGAGGGACTTAGGACCCAGGGGAAGGTAGGTGAAAAAAAACAGGAAGGGCCTGTCTCTTCCTGCGACGGAGTTTCTTCTTGGTGTGATAGTGGGCGAGCTGTACCCAGCATGCTCGGTGGTGTAATTTTATAAATGTACAATTATTAGTGTTACAAATTGTTAATAAGTCACAAACTGTTGTGTCTTGGTGTTTTACCTGTTAAAATGTGTTAGTTGTGGGTTATTAATTGTTGTTATAAAGTTTTAACCGCGACTAAAGTCAGAACCATGATACAAGTTAGGACCATGACACGTAAGTAGCTCCGACCGCTGCGCGCAAGGCAGTGAATATTTTTTAATTTTTATTCTTTTTCTTGTGAAAGCTCATAAGCGTGTTCTATTTTTAGAACATGCTTCGCGGGCGACTAGCGCGGTCTCTGCGGGCGACCAGGTGCCCGCAGGCACCGTGTTGGCTACCCCAGTCCTAAAGAGTCTCTGCTCAGAGGGCCTTGCAATTGATTTTAGAAGAGAGAGAAGCGATGATGATGTAGAGCACTGGTGTCAAACTCAAGGCTGAATCCGGCCCGCCACGTCATTTTATTTGGCCCGCGACGGCTTGAAAGCCATGAAATCACGGACACGTTTTCAGTCGTTCGCGGTCGGTCACGGGCCTTTGCATGGGCAAAAAAAAATCCTGTGCTTTTATTTTGAAGGGAATTTTTAATGCAGCAGAGTGCCGTTTATTCAATTCAATTTCTGTCATATTCATGTAATGTGCTGTAACTCTGTTACGTTATTCATTCTGGTCACATGACATCTATTGCTTCTGTCCATCCGGGGAGAGGGATCCTCCTCTGTTGCTCTCATGAAGGCTTCTTCCCTTTTTTCCCTGTGAAAGGGTTTTTACTATCTTTATTTGGGGAGATTTTCCTGATCCGATGTGAAGTCCCGGGACAGTATGTGTACAGATTATGAAGCCCTCTGAGGATAATTTTAATTTGTGATTCTGGGCTATATAAAATAAACTGAATTTAATTGAATATTCACACACTCCTCAATGCTGCATTCACAACACACTTTACTTGCGTGAGTTTTTAAATTGTGAGGATCACATTTTTGAAAATTCAGAGTCTGACAGTAACTTTGAAGAAGAGGATGAGATTGAGCATCAGCTAGTTCCAAAATGAAGACGAGCCCCAGGACCAGAACAAGCCCGTCATCAGCTAGCAGGTGAAGAAATATGGATGGCAAAAAATTGTGAAATTGAATGGTCTTCTTGGCCAAGAAATGAGCCACCCCCCGCATGGCTGCCAATGTAATAAGAATGCAACCGGGACCAACATGGATGGCAGTTACTCATGTGCAGGACAATGTCTCTGGAAAGCTTCCACATCATTTCCAGTACTCAGATTACCGAGACGACAGACCAACTTGATGGCAGAGAGACCCACACTGTCCTGAAGGCAGCTAGCTTAGCTGCCTTCAGGACAGTGTGGGACAAGTGGGTGCACCGCCTCCCCCTGTTTTACAACCCTGGGCCTAATGTCACCATTGATGGACAGCTGATGCCATTTAGGGGCCCCTGCCCCTTTATGCAGTATATACCATTTAAACCTGCAAAATATCTCATAAAGATCTGGGCTGCCTGTGATGCCACTTCCTCATATGCTTGGAATTTACAAGTCTACACAGGGAAGCCTGATGGAGGAACCCCTGAGAAAAATCAAGCACTGAGAGTTGTTCTGGACATGAATCCGGGACTCAGTGGACACAACATCACATGCAACAATTGTTTTACCTCGCAAAAGCTGGGACAGGAGCTCCTAAAGTTTATGCACCTTCGGCCATAAAAAAATCCTTGTTTGTGTAAACATTCCTGGCAAATAAACGGTTTCTGATTCTGATTCTGAAGTGGAAGCTGACCATGGTGGGAACGATACGGAAAAAGAAGTCTGAGCTCCCCCCCAACCGCTGACTAGAAAGTACCGGCCTGTCAACTCTTCCAAGTTTGTGTATCCTATGTGCCAAAGAAAGGCAAGAATGTGGTACTCATGAGTACACTACACAGGGATGGGAGAATCTGTGGCCAGGACCATCACTCATATCTTGATTGAAACGAGTTCCACATTCATTCATAAATGTGATCTAACAAAGGTAAAGAGACACTATTAATCAGATATGCTGTTTGTATTGCTTGTTATTGGGATGAAATAAACATCTGATGAGTATTTTAACATAAAATTGTTTGATTGTGTTCAATTAAAAAACCCAAAATGCAGCGGGTCCACCAGACCCACGAACACTCTCTGAATAACAAAAATATGAACACCACACAATAGTTTTAAGGTTTAATGGTAGAACTTGTTAGGGTGAGATTGCATGAGTTGATGTTAAGCCAAAGTTAAGCGGGTTCCAGTTAAACAAAGCAAAGAATAGAGTAGGGTCTCGATGGACTGCAGAACAGGATACAGGGGGTCTCTATAGGCTGCGGAACAGGACAGTGCGGGTCTATACCACAGCAAAGTCTGGTGGGATTTCAAAAGATCCCAGAAATGATAGTGGGGGTCTCGACAGACCGCAGGAAAGGATAGGTGATGGTCAAGTTAGACCGCAGACTAGATGCGATACTCAGCGAGCAGTGATTGTCTGAGTTCCTTCTGGAAGTCCGATCTACGCAACCAGTCTCTAAAGGTGAGTCCAGACACCCTTTCAAGGAAATTAATTTCAGCTGCTTGGATCCCTGATGGTTTGGAACGATGATTGTTTGGAACGATAATCAAAAGGTAAATCCAGAGCTTCAAGAACTCCCGTCTCAACCTCACGCTCCTCGTGTCCAACACACCGAGATACTCAAACTCATTCAGTTGGAGCAGTGAGGCTTCCCGCTCTCATCTCAACCATTTCAGAATCTGTGGCAAACTGCTCAAGGACTCATTAGAAGGCACGGTCTGATAAAGCCAGCAGAACCAGGTGATCCACAAAAAGCAAAGATGCAATCCTCAAGTCACCATGCTGACACTCTCAACTCCTTGGCTTCACCCTTTGTGAAGATCACAAACTGAATCTGGAACTGAGTCTGTGTCAAGGCACGACCCGGGTGTAACTCAACGCTTATTATATAATCCTTAACTTAAATGCTGATAATATAGGCCCCAGTATCCCATAGTCCTACCGTACCCTTTGGATACACAGAGGGACAGGTCATCAACCTTCTCCAGTTCCATAAAAGCTTTTACCTTCGCCTCTGTCAGTGAATTAGAAAAGAAGGTTACAACTGTTCCTTAAGGTGATCATTCTAACATCAGACAATATCTTTAGTCCTAGTCTGCAGATCTCCTTTTCTGAGAAACAACGTGGGCAAAGCCCTGCCTCCACCTCTTGAGTTGTCTGACAGTTTGCTTGAACCTCTTTGAGGCCAACTGAAAGTCTTTCTCCATGGTCTTCCCAAACTTCTCTTCTTTCATTCAACATCTTCCTCCTGCCGCCTGTCTGTGGCTTCAGGAGTCCAATAGACCAATGAAGCCTGAAAGAACTCCTTCAGCTTGACAGCCCTGTTAACAAGCAGCTTCAACAGGCAGCAAAGACCTTCTGACCAAAACTCTGCACAACTGACTCCCCAATGGAGGCTCTAAACATGGACAACTTGTATTCCATGTCCCCAGCCTCAATGGGAATAAAGAAGAATGTGTTTGCAAGTGGAAGTTGAAGGCCTCAAGAACAGGTTCCTCATCCAGACCAGTTCTCCTTCAGTATTCATTCATGTTTTCCAGATCTCTTCTGCCTCTCCCTTCACCTGATCCAACTCACCGCCAGCTGCTGATCAGCTAACATCTCTGCTCTTCTTTACCCCCAAGAGTCCAAGACATAAAGCTGCAGATCTGAGGAAACAACCACAATCAATATTCAACCTTTGGCACAAAGTGTTCTGGCAGCAGGTACATGAATATCATCAAACATGGTTTTGTGGTCTCAACACTTTCAAGGTCGGACATGAGGGTCGGGTGAAGACGGGAGCTGATTCAACAACTGGTTCTGGATCAGTCCACTTTCAACTAAACCACAGATATGACCTAGTTGTAATACATGTTTATATTCATGTATGTTGTGTATTTACCTTCATATCTGGTCCTTTGATATATACTGCAATTACAGAATATTTCAACAGGCAGCTTAAAATATACATTTACTGCTTCAGTAACAGAATAGAGGCACTTTAATCTCATCTGGTTTTCTGTGATATTTGCACTAAATTATAACATCACACTCCTGAAGAAAAAACAGGTAAAAGCTCCATCACAGCTGCTCGGCTGAATGATATTTACTGAGCTCCATGAAAGTTAAAACATTCCTCCTGCAGATGAAATGAGGTCAAACCTGTTAACCGGTGAGCTGTAGAGGTGTGGAGGTGTTTGTGGAATGAAACACACCTCTGTGTTCCAGGTGAAGCGTTTAGCAGAGGAGGAGTCACAAAGCTCCGCCCCTCACCTGACTCACCTGAGACAAACAGTTTGTGCTTCTTCTTCACTAAAGAGACACACAGACTGAAAGAGAGACGATCAGATTCACCTTCAGACCAAACTAACAACTTCCTCTGAGTGAGTTCAGCTGCAGGAGAGAAAAGAGGAACACTACAACACTGCTGCTTCAACCTGCTGACACTCCACACCCTGAATGTGAGTTTGACTCAACACAGTGAAGTTATAGAGGAGGAGGGAGCCATGACTCATGTACTTTCTGTGTTTCAGCTTCACTCATTCTTATATGATATTGAGTAGAGACAGAATACATCACAACTGCTATCACTTTAATTGACGACAGTTAGAAAAACAGTAATTAATACATGTATTTATGCTAAAAGTTGTGGAATGTAACTATGTATATTTACGCATCTTAAAAAAACAAAACATGTTTTAAACTTCAGTAAAATGTCTGCAAAGTGTCCTAAAAATATTGTATTAATATCAGTTCAGCAAAAAGAACACTTTGTGTTTTAATCCGGTAAAATGAGTAACATTTAAAAGGATCTCATCTATCAGATTAATCTAATGAGAACATCCAGAAGATATTATTAAAATACAACTATTATTAAGATCACATGAGTATGATTGAAGTTATGATTGATACTTTATTCGTGGTAGAACAGCTGATAACAGTGGTGACATTGCTGTGACGTTGCTCATCAGACACGTGGTAAGATTTACCTTCTTTACAAAGCTGAGACTTCACCTGAGGACAGTTACAGGAGGAAGTACTACGAGTACTACAGTATAAAGTACTACAAGTACTACAGTATAAAGTACTACAACTACTACAGTACGACAAGTACTGAAGTATTACAGGTACTACAAGTACTATAGTACTGAAGTAATTAAATAATGGAAGTAATGAAGTACTGCAGTACTATAGTACATTAAACTTTTGCTGAATAATATTTAATGAGCTCCATGAAGGTGAAACCGTTCCTCCTGCAGATGAAATGAGGTCAAACCTGTTAACCTGAGCTGTAGAGGTGTGGAGGTGTTTGTGGAATGAAACACACCTCTGTGTTCCAGGCAGGGGCGTTGTTAGGCCTGTCGTTAGGCTGAAGGCCCCCTAAAATGTAAAAAAAAAAAAATATATATATATATATATATATATATATATATATATATATATATATTGTTTCTCACATGGACAAGTTATTTATAACTCTAAAATGCTACATATGTGCGTTCTGGTTTGTATGTTTTCTCCCCCTTCAAATTACAATCCAATAGCCTACTTACCTATAGGGCACTAGGACCTTGGGGAGGCTGCTGCGCTGAGAGCAGCGGCCGCAGCAGGAGGCGTTGACAAGAAACTGCGATCAAGTCGGACAGTTTTAGGCTGCCTTCAAAGTACACACAGGAAGTCACAGAAAAAATGACTTCCTGTTAGTTCCGAACTTTTTTCTACTTGTAGTTGACAGATCACGTTTGGATTTATTCATATGTGTTTGTAAATATATATTTATGTAGAAATGTGTGTGTAGCTGCATCCTTTGTTCTTTTTATGTCTGCCTGTGAAATACATTACTACTGGTTTAGATATGTGTTGTATAAATAAGATTTTTTATTAACAACCACACAAAATATGTTTTAAGATTAAACATGAGACTAATAGTCAACAATCAAGCGTTAAGTATTACAACTACACATAAAATAAGGATTTTCTAGAACACGTGGTGTTTGCTGTCAAATCTAAGAGCCAATCAGCTCTCTGATGTGGCGACAGCCAGGCGTTTCCCATCATGCACTGGGCCACGCAGTCCATGGAGAGCTACTGCGGCGCCTGGCTGTAGAATCGACTGCCGGCTTGCTCTCGTGAGAGTATCGTTGACCACGTGTGCGTGACGTCAGAGCAAGTCGGGAGCAAGTCGGACACAAATCTACCCAGCATGCATTGCGCGCCGATCGCCGCCGATCGATTCTGCGCAGAACTGGCTCATCTCCAACGAACCTAATGTCTCTCTTCAACCACAGCAGGATTACACCAAGGAGTTTATCTCACAGTAAACTACACCAAGGAGTTTATCTCACAGTAAACTACACCAAGGAGTTTATCTCATAGTAAACTACACCAAGGAGTTTATCTCATAGTAAACTACACCAAGGAGTTTATCTCACAGTAAATTACACCAAGGAGTTTATCTCATAGTAAACTACACCAAGGAGTTTATCTCACAGTAAACTACACCAAGGAGTTTATCTCACAGTAAACTACACCAAGGAGTTTATCTCATAGTAAACTACACCAAGGAGTTTATCTCATAGTAAACTACACCAAGGAGTTTATCTCATAGTAAACTACACCAAGGAGTTTATCTCATAGTAAACTACACCAAGGAGTTTATCTCATAGTAAACTACACCAAGGAGTTTATCTCACAGTAAACTACACCAAGGAGTTTATCTCATAATAAACTACACCAAGGAGTTTATCTCACAGTAAACTACACCAAGGAGTTTATCTCACAGTAAACTACACCAAGGAGTTTATCTCATAATAAACTACACCAAGGAGTTCATCATAACATATATAACATTAAATATCAGAGGAAATAAACGTCAGAACACTAACTTTAAAAAGTAGTCACACCATCACTAACGTCGGATGAATTTCACCCGATATAATGTACCTGATAAAATAAACTTCTCATTGAAATATATTCAAACACAACAATACAAGGCAAGTTGAAGTACTCTTCTTTTATTTTACCCTGTAGAACTTCTCGTAAAACCAAAAACAGGTATCATGGGGACCTCAAAATCCGGTGAAAGATTAGGGAATCGTTAATAAAACATGATTAAAAATATAAATAAAGGAGCTATGAACTTTTTATTTGGTCCACATGTTCCTGGGACATGCAAGTATTGTTCTGTGAAGGAAAAGTTAATTAATGTAAAAAGTCAATGTTAAAACCCATCCGGAAAAAAATAGTCACACATCACTATAACGTCGGGTGATAATCACCTGAACAGGTGCCTGTAGAAAAAAACAGTGATCGGAGCAGGAAGACACGCCCACCTTCAATAAGACACGCCCACTTTCAATAACGTCTGTGAGCAGCATGAAGCTACAGAAGGACCCACACAACTCAGACAAAAGCAACACAATGAAAATAACGTAACAACAATCTCTCGGGTGAAAATCACCCGACGTTAGTGTTCTAGGGTTAAATACATCTGTATCAATAACCTAGTTAATTAACAAAGACACAGGTAAATGTAACTAAATGTATGGTTTACATACACGTATACTGCCACCTACTGGTAGAAAGGTGAACATGCACTCTGGTCTCCTCAGAGGCTCTGCTCTGTGTTCACTCAAGAAACGGCACAATGAGGTGGAAATATAGATATGATGCTAACAGCAACAACTCTACACACACATGACTTTGATTAAACCATATGAAGAACTGTGTTGCATTAAACAATGCAACGATTAATTGAAAAGTTGATGCGTGCTGTGTACATAATATATACAGGGGGCGGGGCTCACGGAGGAGGGGGCGGGGCTCACCGCGGAGGGGGCGGGGCTCACGGCAGCGCCCGCTGCTTGCCGAGGACAGTAACTGCAGAACGATACGTGCGGTGCTTTCACGTCGGTCTCCAAGACACCAGAAAGTCTCTAATAAGACCCAAAAAAAAGTCTCTAGATTTGTCGCTAGTCGCTTTTGACAAAAAAAAGTCTCCAAGAGGGTTTGGAAAGTCGCCAGATATAGCAGGAAAGTCTCCAAGTTGGCAACACTGGTCTCATGGACGCCTGACTCCAACACCGCCAACTACTGATAGCTTCCGGGTCACAACACAAAAACCTTTTTCGTATCCATTCATGTTTTCAGATCTCTTCTGCCTCTCCCTTCACCTGATCCAGCTCAGGTGATTTGCCAAACGAGGGGCAGGTGAAGACGGGAGCTGATTCAACAACTGGTTCTGGATCAGTCCACTTTCAACTAAACCACGGATATGACCTAGTTGTAATACATGTTTATATTTATGTATGTTGTGTATTTTCACCTCAACTGTTCTTTGATACATAATCACAAGATCTTTCAACAGGCAGTTTTAAATCTACATTTACAGCAAATTGAAATCTCCTGCTTCTGTAACAGAATAGACACTTTAATCTCATCTGGTTTTGAGTGATCTTTGCTCGACATTATTACATTACACTCCTTTTTTATTGAAGGCAAATGTGCCAAATAACCTTTGAACTCAAACTCCTGCAACACTTTAATCTTTTATGAGCTCCATGAAGATTAAAATGTACCGATACAGATGAAATGTTGTTAATCAGTAATCTCTTGAGGTTTGGTAGATGTTCTTTTGGACTTTGCAATGAAACTCACCTCTGTGTTCCAGGTGAAGCGTTCAGCAGAGGAGGAGTCACAAAGCTCCGCCCCTCACCTGACTCACCTGAGACAAACAGTTTGTGCTTCTTCTTCACTAAAGAGACACACAGACTGAAAGAGAGACGATCAGATTCACCTTCAGACCAAACTAACAACTTCCTCTGAGTGAGTTCAGCTGCAGGAGAGAAAAGAGGAACACTACAACACTGCTGCTTCAACCTGCTGACACTCCACACCCTGAATGTGAGTTTGACTCAACACAGTGAAGTTATAGAGGAGGAGGGAGCCATGACTCATGTACTTTCTGTGTTTCAGCTTCACTCAGAGACAACATGGCTTCCAGATCAGAGGAGGATCTCTGCTGTCCGGTCTGTCAGGAAGTCTTTAGAGATCCTGTTCTTCTGTCATGTAGCCACAGCTTCTGTAAAGACTGTCTGAAGAGATGGTGGAGAGAGAAACCAACTCAGGAGTGTCCAGTTTGTAAGAGAAGATCTTCAAGGTCAGATCCACCTCGTAACCTGGTGCTAAAGAACCTGTGTGAGTCCTTCTTACTGGAGAGAGACCAGAGAGCTCCAGAGACTCTCTGCAGTCTGCACTCTGAGAAACTCAGACTCTTCTGTCTGGACCATCAGCAGCCAGTGTGTCTCGTCTGCAGAGACTCAAAAACACACAATAACCACAGAATCAGACCCATCGATGAAGCTGCTCAGGATCTCAAAGAGAAGCTCCAGAGATCCCTGAAGCCCTTAAAGGAGAAGTTAAAGGTCTTTGAACAAGTTAAAGTGAAGTCTGATCAAACAGCAGAACACATGAAGGTCCAGGCCCGACGCACAGAGAGGCAGATTCAGGATCAGTTTAAGAAGCTTCACCAGTTTCTAGAGGAGGAAGAGGAGGCCAGGATGGCTGCACTGAGGGAGGAAGAGGAGCAGAAGAGTCAGATGATGAAGGAGAAGATGGAGGCTCTGAGCAGAGAGATAGCAGCTCTTTCAGACACAGTCAGAGCCACAGAGGACGAGCTGAGAGCTGAAGACGTCTCATTCCTCAACAACTACAAGGCTGCAGTGGAACGAGTCCAGCAGCGCCCCCTGCTGGAGGATCCACAGCTGCTCTCAGGAGCTCTGATAGACGAGGCCAAACACCTGGGCAACCTGACCTTCAACATCTGGAACAAGATGAAGGACCTGGTCTCCTACACTCCTGTGGTTCTGGACCCAAACACTGCTGGTCCAGAACTCATCCTGTCTGAAGATCTGACCAGAGTGACACGAGGAGAGGAACAGGAGCTTCCTGATAATCCAGAGAGGTTTGATCATTACTGGTCTGTTCTGGGCTCTGAGGGATTTAACTCTGGGACTCACAGCTGGGATGTCGAGGTAGGAGACAGTACACTCTGGTTTCTGGGTGTGTTAGCAGAGTCTGTCCAGAGGAAGGGAGACATAGAGTCTGGATTATGGAGAATAGTGTTCTATAAAGGTAAATACTCATCACTGTCACCATCAACTCCATTCGCTGTTCTCGTCGTGCAGAAGAATCCTCAGAGGATCAGAGTGAATCTGGACTGGAACAGAGGAAAGCTGTCGTTCTCTGATCCTGATACTAACACACACATACACACCTTCACACACACTTTCACTGAGAAGATGTTTCCATACATTGCCACTGGTGATAATCTGAAGATCTCACCACTGAAGGTCTGTGTGTCAAAGCAACAGGTCTGATAGAGACTTTAGTTTGAAGGAGGTGATTAGTAAACAACTCTTCACTTCTTAAAAGTGAATCTGTTTCAATCTATTTTTGTAGATTGTGTACAAAAACAAATGATGAACTCAGTTTAAACTTTATTGATCTCTGTTTGTCTCTCAGATATTTTCAGCAGCAAACAGAAACAGGAAATAAAGGGAGAGCGAGCAGAATAACATTCAGTAAAACTGAGTTACCAAAATAAGACAATCAAGAGAACACATAATATAAATATATAATGACGTCTGGCACTGTGAAATCAGGTGACCCCCCTTTTTATGTTTTCCTGCTCTTCTAGGTGGATGATAGTTTTGTTGTATACGTTAATAAAAATGGAAATATCAGTGAAAGTACGTGTTTACTGTATTATGTTTGTCAATATTTCCAAAGAAAAGAAAAGAAATGAATGAATAATCCAAACCAAGAAACAAAAACACATTTAGATGTTAATAATTTAATATTTATTGTCAAAAATTAACTATCTATAATTCTCAGAGTTATAAGGCAGAATCGTTCTGATAATAACATTCTGCTGCATTTGTTTGAGGACAAGCGAGAGATTAAAATACTAAATACTCTTCAGAAAATATCTGTTCCTCCTCCAGTTTGATAAAAGACAAATCAGCAGAAATTCAAGTCATTATGAACATTTTCAGCACTCAAAAAAAATGCAGAGACATTTCAAAATGTAAATATATATATATCTATCCCTCTCTCTAAATTAAAGCTGCTCGCAGCTGTGACTGGGCCCTCGCCGCCGGCACGTCGGGGACGCCTGCGGGTCGCCGGCTCTTCCGGCCTCGAACATCCGCCTGGCAGGCGGACGTTCTCGGACGGGCGAGCCGGCGACCCTTCGGCTTACCCCGACGTGCCGGCGGCGAGGGCCCAGTCACAGCTGCGAGCAGCTTTAATTTAGAGAGAGGGATAGATATATATATATATATATATATATATACACATATATATCAGGGGTGTCCAAACGTTTTTCACTGAGGGCCACAAACAGAAAAAGATATGAAAGTCTGGGCTACTCAGGTGAGGTATATCGCAAAATGAATCAAATGAGGTCAATTATGCATATATATATATATATATATATATATATATATATATATATATATATATGTGTATGTATTTGGCCTTTTCCAAGCTCCAGTAGAAGTCGGCAGGGAGAGAAACTGAAGCTGTTTCTTTAGAGAATCATCACTGCATCTCCATCAGTTCAGACTCTCTTCACTTCTTCTGCATCATCAGGAAGGGAGTCGAGAACAGCTTGAATTCTTTCTCAATGGCAGAAAGATCTTGGAAGCGCTTACTGAGTTCTGTCATTTGATGTGATGACAGACACATATATACTCTTTTTCGCAGAAAGGTTGACCTCTGAAAAAAGCTGCTTTGATTTCAGACGTGGGGGAAGAGCAGCGGTGACGTTAGTAGTTGTGTCTCAAAGAGACAAAGCTTCACACAGAACAGGTTCATGTGTGCGTGAGGTTTGGTACCTGGGCTTTGGCTTGCAGGCTCTTGTTCAGTGTGAGATGATGATAAGATCAACTAGAGGCCAGGTCTGCCAACCACAGTGTGTCACTCAGCTCATGAAGAGGTCAAAACTGTTCCAAAGTTAACATGCTTTATGAGAGTCATGGCTTGAAGACTTCTGCATGCCAATATTAACTCGTAGTCAGAGCGCCACCTACTGGGAAACTATGGCGATTTTAACTAGAAATGATAAAGAAAATGAAATTTGCCGACTTCCGGTGCGGTTTAGAGCATCGTCCCAAGACAGTTATTTTTAAGTGTATATGTGGTACATACGCCTATGAAATGTTGTATATCTATGTTGAACGTACTGCGAGGGCTGCTTTGTTGAATTGAGTTGAATTTTCTCCTTAGAAGTTCATTGGTCCTTTTCTTCTGAACACAATGAGATATAAACAAGCTTTTGATACATTGTGATGGAATTGAGCCTGTATTGATCCACAGAGAATCTTGTAAAAATCGAAGCCAGCATTTAGGAAGATTTGAGGAAAAAAGTGTATCTCAAAAAATCCAAAATGGCGGAAATTCTAAGTAGGCGGAGCTTAATGCGGCGATGTACTTTTTTGTAGAGCAGACACAACCGGACATGTGTGCAAAATGTCAGGTCAATTGGTGATAGGGGGAAAAAACTGTGGGCGTTCACAATTCACAGGTTGTCAAAAAAAAAAACGTTTTGTAGGGGGCGCTATTTGACTTCCTGTACGGTTTAGAGCATGGTCCCAAGAGGGTTATTTTTAAGTTTACATGTGTTACATATGGCTACCAGGTTTCATACATGTAGGTCAACCGTAGCGCTGGGGCTGCTTAATTGAATATTTGTAGGGGGCGCTATCGAGCCGGATCGCGATTTTGAAGCATTAAAATCATATCACGTAACTACATCTTTGCCTGTCAATGTGGGTGCCAAGTTTAGTTACGTCTCAAGCATGCTTAGTCCCTCAAAAGTACCTTCGTTGTTGACCGCGAAGGATGGGGCGCCACGGCAACAGCGTTTCACGAAACATCAAAAGCTTTGGGGGATGGCGTCATGAAAGTCTTATGTTTGTCTACGAGTAATTTGGTGTCGATCTAATCAACCTACTGAGAGAAACTAGCCAAAGTATAGAACATTTTTCTTTCTGTTGCCATTAGGTGGCGCTATGACTCTAATTAAAAATTAGACATCACAGGTCTTCAGGCCTGGAGTCTCATCAAACATGTGAAACCTGGAAAGGATCTTATCATGTGGAGTCGAGTTACATCGGGTTATTCGTGCATGGCGAAGGATCAAACTTCCGCGATGCTCTGCCGAGACGCCGTTCAACGGATCCTTACAATCTTCAAGGTGATGCATTATCAATGTCTTAAGTGTCTTCCGACGCATTTGGAGAGACATCCGAATACTCTGTGAGGAGCACGGTATACAAGTAGAAAACATGTAACTTCCTGTTGCCTCTAGGTGGCGCTATGACTAGGATTCAAAATGATCACATGGATGTCTTCAGGGTCAGGAGGTCATGACATATGAGAAATATGGAGCAGATTACATCATGTAAGGCCGAGTTAAAACAACTTCCATTTTCATGGAAAATGGTGTTTTTCGGCGCTGCTCTGCGCTCACATAGTTCGATATTTTTCAAATCCTTTGATAACTTTTCCCTGCAAAGGTCTCAACATCATATTGCCCGAATATGAAATCAATCGTGTTTAATCTCTAGGAGGAATTCATCTGAATACAACGCCTGGAAACAAGGACAATGCCAATATTTTACAATTCACTGCAGCGCCCTCTAGTGTTTGAAAATTCTGAAATAATTTGTGTACGTTAAGGGACACGATGTTGACATATGCTACAACTTTTGTGAGGATAGGCAAAGTGATTTGGAAGTTATGTGTATTGACATATTGAGCCACGCCCCTAAGAGTTTAATTGGTTAATAACTTCTGAACGCAATGAGATATCAACAAAGTGGAAGCTAGCGTTTGATGACATTGAGCCAATGATGATCCACAGAAAGTTTCGTGAGAAATGGACCTAGCGTTTAGGAGCAGTGAGCAAAAATGAGTTTTTCACAAAATTCAAAATGGCGGAAAATCTAATTAGGCGCATTTGATATTCACGGATGAGTGTTTTGTAGAGCAGTCCCACCCGGACATGTGTGCAAAATTTCAAGTCAATCGGCAAAAGTTTGCAAAAAGCGTGGGCGTTCAACCTAAAGGGGGCGCTAGAGAGACATTTTTGCCAACTTTTGGCCGACACCCAATTCAGATTGGCATTTTCGCCAAGTCGGATGGGTGTGAAAATTTTGAAGAATTTATGTTTAGCCCAAGCACCTCTTTTCCCTGCGCATTGAGCGCTAATAAGAATAATAATAATAAATATATATATGTGTATATATATATATATATATATATATATATATATATATATATATCCCTCTCTCTAAATTAAAGCTGCTCGCAGCTGTGACTGGGCCCTCGCCGCCGGCACGTCGGGGACGCCTGCGGGTCGCCGGCTCTTCCGGCCTCGAACATCCGCCTGGCAGGCGGACGTTCTCGGACGGACGAGCCGGCGACCCTTCGGCTTACCCCGACGTGCCGGCGGCGAGGGCCCAGTCACAGCTGCGAGCAGCTTTAATTTAGAGAGAGGGATATATATATATATATATATATATATATATATATATATACACATATATATATATATATATATATATATATATATATATATATATATATATATATATACACATATATATATATATATATATATATATATATATACACATTATATATATATATATATATATATATATATATACACATTATATATATATATATATATATATATATATACATTATATACATTATATATATATACACACACATAAATATATATATATATACACACACCCATATATATACACATATATCTATACACACCCATATATATATATATATATATATATATATATATATATATATATATATATATATATATATATATATATATATACCCACATATACACACATATACCCATATATTAATATATATATATATATATATATATATATATATATATATATATACATATATACATACATATATATACATATATACATACATATATATATCAAGGGTGTCCAAACCTTTTTCACCGAGCGCCACAAACAGAAAAATATATGAAAGTCTGGGTCACTCAGGTGAGGTATATCGCAAAATGAATCAAATGAGTTCAATTATGCATATATATATATATATATATATATATATATATATATATATATATATATATTATTTTTGTTAAATATATACTATATATATATATATATATATATATATATATATGTAAAAAATCACATCAGAGGTAATTTGGCCTTTTCCAAGCTCCAGTAGAAGTCGGCAGGGAGAGAAACTGAAGCTGGTTCGTTAGAGAATCATCACTGCATCTCCATCAGTTCAGACTCTCTTCACTTCTTCTGCATCATCAGGAAGGGAGTCGAGAACAGCTTGAATTCTTTCTCAATGGCAGAAAGATCTTGGAAGCGCTTACTGAGTTCTGTCATTTGATGTGATGACAGACACATATATCCTCTTTTTCGCAGAAAGGTTGACCTCTGAAAAAAGCTGCTTTGATTTCAGACGTGGGGGAAGAGCAGCGGTGACGTTAGTAGTTGTGTCTCAAAGAGACAAAGCTTCACACAGAACAGGTTCATGTGTGCGTGAGGTTTGGTACCTGGGCTTTGGCTTGCAGGCTCTTGTTCAGCGTGAGATGATGATAAGATCAACTAGAGGCCAGGTCTGCCAACCATAGTGTGTCACTCAGCTCATGAAGAGGTCAAAACTGTTCCAAAGTTAACATGCTTTATGAGAGTCATGGCTTGAAGACTTCTGCATGCCAATATTAACTCATAGTCAGAGCGCCACCTACTGGAAAACTATGGCAATTTGAACTACAAATGAGCGAAGACAATCTAATTGGCCGACTTCCGGTACGGTTTAGAGCATCGTCCCAAGACAGTTATTTGTGAGTGTATATGTGGTACATACGCCTATGAAATGTTGTATATCTATGTTGAACGTACTGCGAGGGCTGCTTTGTTGAATTTTGTTGAATTTTCTCCTTAGAAGTTCATTGGTCCTTTTCTTCTGAACAAAATGAGATATAAACAAGCTTTTTATACATTGTGATGGAATTGAACCCGTAATGATCCACAGAGGATTTTGTAAAAATCGAAGCCAGCATTTAGGAAGATTTGAGGAAAAAAGTGTATCTCAAAAAAACCAAAATGGCGGAAATTCTAAGTAGGCGGAGCTTAATGCGGCGATGTACTTTTTTGTAGAGCAGACACAACCGGACATGTGTGCTAAATTTCAGGTCAATTGGTGATAGGGGGCAAAAACTGTGGGCGTTCACAACTCACAGGTTGTCAAAAAAAAACACGTTTTTTAGGGGGCGCTATCTAACTTCCTGTTTGGTTTAGAGCATGGTCCCAAGACAGTTATTTGTAAGTTTACATGTGTTACATATGGCTACCAGGTGTCATACATGTAGGTCAACCGTAGCGCTGGGGCTGCTT
>JBAMJR010000264.1:210000-212500 GCA_038501785.1 Myoxocephalus aenaeus
ATATATACATATATACACACACACATATATATATATATATATATACATATATACACACACATATATATATATATATATATATATATATATATATATATATATATATATATATTATATACATTATATATATATATATATATATATATATATATATATATATATATATATATATATATACACACACACATAAATATATATATATACACACACACATATATATCAGGGGTGTCCAAACGTTTTTCACTGAGGGCCACAAACAGAAAAAGATATGAAAGTCTGGGCTACTCAGGTGAGGTATATCGCAAAATGAATCAAATGAGGTCAATTATGCATATATATATATATATATATATATATATATATATATATATATATATATATATATATATATATATATATATATGTATGTATTTGGCCTTTTCCAAGCTCCAGTAGAAGTCGGTAGGGAGAGAAACTGAAGCTGGTTCGTTAGAGAATCATCACTGCATCTCCATCAGTTCTAGTTCATACTCTCTTTACTTCTTCTGCATCATCAGGAAGGGAGTCGAGAACAGCTTGAATTATTGCTCAATGGCAGAAAGATCTGGGAAGCGCTTATTGAGTTCATGACAGACACATATATCCTCTTTTTCGCAGAAAGGTTGACCTCTGAAAAAAGCTGCTTTGATTTCAGACGTGGGGGAAGAGCAGCGGTGACATTAGTAGTTGTGTCTCAAAGAGACCAAGGTTCACACAGAACAGGTTCATGTGTGCGTGAGGTTTGGTACCTGGGCTTTGGCTTGCAGGCTCTTGTTCAGTGTGAGATGATGATAAGATCAACTAGAGGCCAGGTCTGCCAACCATAGTGTGTCACTCAGCTCATGAAGAGGTCAAAACTGTTCCAAAGTTAACATGCTTTATGAGAGTCATGGCTTGAAGACTTCTGCATGTCAATATTAACTCATAGTCAGAGCGCCACCTACTGGGAAACTATGGCGATTTTAACTAGAAATGATAAAGAAAATGAAATTTGCCGACTTCCGGTGCGGTTTAGAGCATCGTCCCAAGACAGTTATTTGTAAGTGAATATGTGGTACATACGCCTATGAAATGTTGTATATCTATGTTGAACGTACTGCGAGGGCTGCTTTGTTGAATTGAGTTGAATGTTCTCCTTAGAAGTTCATTGGTCCTTTTCTTCTGAACACAATGAGATATAAACAAGCTTTTGACACATTGTGATGGAATTGAACCTTTAATGATCCACAGAGAAATTTGTAAAAATAGAACCAAGCGTTTAGGAAGATTTGAGGAAAAGATTGTTTTTCACAAAATTCAAAATGGCGGAAATTCTAAGTTGGCGAAGCTTAATGCGCCCGGTTACTTATTTGTAGAGCAGACACAACCGGACATGTGTGCAAAATGTCAGGTCAATTGGTGATAGGGGAGGGAAACTGTGGGCTTTCACAACTCACAGGTTGTCAAAAAAAAAAAAACGTTTTGTAGGGGGCGCTATCTGACTTCCTGTACGGTTTAGAGCATGGTCCCAAGAGCGTTATTTGTAAGTTTACATGTGTTACATATGGCTACCAGGTGTCATACATGTAGGTCAACCGTAGCGCTGGGGCTGCTTAATTGAATATTTGTAGGGGGCGCAATCGAGCCGAATTGCGATTTTGAAGCATTAAAATCATATCACGTAACTACATCTTTGCCTGTCAATGTGGGTGCCAAGTTTAGTTACGTCTCGAGTATGCTTAGTCCCTCAAAAGTACCTTCGTTGTTGACCGCGAAGGATGAGTCGCCATGGCAACAGCGTTTCACGAAACATCAAAAGCTTTGGGGGATGGCGTCATGAAAGTCTTATGTTTGTCTACGAGTAATTTGGTGTCGATCTAATCAACCTACTGAGAGAAGCTAGCCAAAGTATAGAACATTTTTCTTTCTGTTGCCATTAGGTGGCGCTATGACTCAAATAAAAAATTAGACATCACAGGTCTTCAGGCCTGGAGTCTCATCAAACATGTGAACCCTGGAAAGGATCTTTTTATGTGGAGTCGAGTTACATCGGTTTATTCGTTCACGGCGAAGGATCAAACTTCCGCGATGCTCCCACGCAACGCCGTTCAACGGATCCTTACAATCTTCAAGGTGATGCATTATCAATGTCTTAAGTCACTTCCGACGCATTTGGAGAGGCATCCGAATAATCTGTGAGGAGCACGGTATACAAGTACAAAACATGTAACTTCCTGTTGCCCCTAGGTGGCGCTATGACTAGGATTCAAAATGATCACATGGATGTCTTCAGGGTCAGGAGGTCATGACATATGAGAAATATGGAGCAGATTACATCATGTATGACCGACTTAAAACAACTTCCATTTTCATGGAAAATGGTGTCTCTTTGGCGCTGCTCTGCGCTCACATAGTTCGATATTTTTGAAATCCTTTCATAACTTTTCCCTGCAAAGGTCTCAACATCATATTGCCCGAATGTGAAATCAATCGTGTTTAATAT
>JBAMJR010000264.1:220000-437500 GCA_038501785.1 Myoxocephalus aenaeus
AGGAAAATGCAAAAAAATTGCAATTCACTGCAGCGCCCTCTAGTGTTTGAAAATTCTGAAATAATTTGAGTACGTTAAGGGACACGATCTTGACATATGCTACAAATTTTGTGAGGATAGGCAAAGTTTTTTGGAAGTTCTGTGTATTGACATATTGAGCCACGCCCCTAAGAGTTTAATTGGTTAATAACTTCTGAATGCAATGAGATATCAACAAGGTGGAATATATCGTTTGATCACATTGAGCCAATGATGATCCACAGAAAGTTTGGTGAGAAATGGACCCAGCGTTTAGGAGCAGTGGGCAAAAATATGTTTTTTACAAAATTCAAAATGGCGGAAAATCTAAATAGGCGCATTTTATTTTCACGGATGAGTTTTTTGTAGAGCAGTCCCACCCGGACATGTGTGCAAAATTTCAAGTCAATCGGCCAAAGTTTGCAAAAAGCGTGGGCTTTCAACCTAAAGGGGGCGCTAGAGAGACATTTTCTCAGACGTTTGGACGACACCCAAATCAGATGAAAATTTTCACCGAGTCGGATGGGTGTGCAAATTTTGAAGAATGTAGGTTTATCCCAAGCACCTCTTTTCCCTGCGTAAAGTGCTAGAATAATAATAATAAATATATATATATATATATATATATATATATATATATATATGTGTGTATGTATATATATATATATATATATATATATATATATCCCTCTCTCTCTAAATTAAAGCTGCTCGCAGCTGTGACTGGGCCCTCGCCGCCGGCACGTCGGGGACGCCTGCGGGTCGCCGGCTCTCCCGGCCTCGAACATCCGCCTGTCAGGCGAACGTTCTCGGACGGGCGAGCCGGCGACCCTTCGGCTTACCCCGACGTGCCGGCGGCGAGGGCCCAGTCACAGCTGCGAGCAGCTTTAATTTAGAGAGAGAGGGATATATATATATAATATATATATATATATATATACATACACACATATATATATATATATATATATATATATATATATATATACACACACACGTGTATATATATATATATATATATATATATATATATATTAGTATATATATATATACACACACACACACACACGTGTATATATATATATATATATACGTATATATATATATATATATATATATATATACACACATATATATATATATACACACACATATATGTATATATATTATATATATATTTATACATATATATCAAGGGGTGTCCAAACTTTTTTCACCGAGGGCCACAAACCGAAAAATATCTGAAAGTCAGGGTCACTCAGGTGAGGTATATCGCAAAATGAATCAAATGAGGTCAATTATGCATATATATATATATATATATATATATATATATATATATATATATATATATATATATATATATATATAGATTATTTTTTGTTAAATATATACTCAATATATATGTAAAAAATCACATCAGAGGAAATTGGCCTTTTCCAAGCTCCAGTAGAAGTCAGGTCGGGAGAAAAACTGAAGCTGGTTCGTTAGAGAATCATCACTGCATCTCCATCAGTTCTAGTTCATACTCTCTTCACTTCTTCTGCATCATCAGGAAGGGAGTCCAGAACAGCTTGAATTATTGCTCAATGGCAGAAAGATCTGGGAAGCGCTTATTGAGTTCATGACAGACACATATATCCTCTTTTTCGCAGAAAGGTTGACCTCTGAAAAAAGCTGCTTTGATTTCAGACGTGGGGGAAGAGCAGCGGTGACGTTAGTAGTTGTGTCTCAAAGAGACCAAGGTTCACACAGAACAGGTTCATGTGTGCGTGAGGTTTGGTACCTGGGCTTTGCCTTGCAGGCTCTTGTTCAGTGTGAGATGATGATAAGATCAACTAGAGGCCAGGTCTGCCAACCATAGTGTGTCACTCAGCTCATGAAGAGGTCAAAACTGTTCCAAAGTTAACATGCTTTATGAGAGTCATGGCTTGAAGACTTCTGCATGCCAATATTAACTCATAGTCAGAGCGCCACCTACTGGGAAACTATGGCGATTTTAACTAGAAATGATAAAGAAAATGAAATTTGCCGACTTCCGGTGCGGTTTAGAGCATCGTCCCAAGACAGTTATTTGTGAGTGTATATGTGGTACATACACCTATGAAATGTTGTATATCTATGTTGAACGTACTGCGAGGGCTGCTTTGTTGAATTTTGTTGAATTTTCTCCTTAGAAGTGCATTGGTCCTTTTCTTCTGAACACAATGAGATATAAACAAGCTTTTTATACATTGTGATGGAATTGAACCCGTAATGATCCACAGAGGATTTTGTAAAAATCGAAGCCAGCATTTAGGAAGATTTGAGGAAAAGATTGTTTTTCACAAAATCCAAAATGGCGGAAATTCTAAGTAGGCGGAGCTTAATGCGGCGATGTACTTTTTTGTAGAGCAGACACAACCGGACATGTGTGGTGAATTTCAGGTCAATTGGTGATAGGGGGCAAAAACTGTGGGCGTTCACAACTCACAGGTTGTCAAAAAAAAACACGTTTTTTAGGGGGCGCTATCTGACTTTCTGTTTGGTTTAGAGCATGGTCCCAAGACAGTTATTTGTAAGTTTACATGAGTTACATATGGCTACCAGGTGTCATACATGTAGGTCAACCGTAGCGCTGGGGCTGCTTAATTGAATATTTGTAGGGGGCGCTATCGAGCCGAATTGCGATTTTGAAGCATTTAAATCATATCACGTAACTACATCTTTGCCTGTCAATGTGGGTGCCAAGTTTAGTTACGTCTCGAGCATGCTTAGTCCCTCAAAAGTACCTTCGTTGTTGACCGTGAAGGATGAGTCGCCACGGCAACAGCGTTTCACGAAACATCAAAAGCTTTGGGGGATGGCGTCATGAAAGTCTTATGTTTGTCTACGAGTAATTTGGTGTCGATCTAATCAACCTACTGAGAGAAGCTAGCCAAAGTATAGAACATTTTTCTTTCTGTTGCCATTAGGTGGCGCTATGACTCAAATTAAAAATTAGACATCACAGGTCTTCAGGCCTGGAGTCTCATCAAACATGTGAAACCTGGAAAGGATCTTATCATGTGGAGTCGAGTTACATCGGTTTATTTGTGCACGGCGAAGGATCAAACTTCCGTGATGCTCTGACGCGACGCCGTTCAACGGATCCTTACAATCTTCAAGGTGATGCATTATCAATGTCTTAAGTCACTTCCGCCGCATTTGGAGAGGCATCCGAATAATCTGTGAGGAGCACGGTATACAAGTACAAAACATGTAACTTCCTGTTGCCTCTAGGTGGCGCTATGACTAGGATTCAAAATGATCACATGGATGTCTTTAGGGTCAGGAGGTCATGACATATGAGAAAAATGGAGCAGATTACATCATGTAAGGCCGAGTTAAAACAACTTCCATTTTCATGGAAATGGTGTTTTTCGGCGCTGCTTTGCGCTCACATAGTTCGATATTTTTAAAATCCTTTGATAACTTTTCCCTGCAAAGGTCTCAACATCATATTGCCCGAATATGAAATCAATCGTATTTCATCTCTAGGAGGAATTCATCTGGATACAACGCCTGGAAACAAGGAGAATGGCAACATTTTGCAATTCACTGCAGCGCCCTCTAGTGTTTGAAAATTCTGAAATAATTTGGGTACGTTAAGGGACACGATGTTGACATATGCTTCAACTTTTGTGAGGATAGGCAAAGTGATTTGGAAGTTATGTGTATTGACATATTGAGCCACGCCCCTAAGAGTTTAATTGGTTAATAACTTCTGAACGCAATGAGATATCAACAAGGTGGAATATATCGTTTGATCACATTGAGCCAATGATGATCCACAAAAAGTTTGGTGAGAAATGGACCCATCGTTTAGGAGCAATGGGCAAAAATGTGTTTTTTACAAAATTCAAAATGGCGGAAAATCTAATTAGGCGCATTTTATTTTCACGGATGAGTTTTTTGTAGAGCAGTCCCACCCGGACATGTGTGCAAAATTTCAAGTCAATCGGCCAAAGTTTGCAAAAAGCGTGGGCTTTCAACCTAAAGGGGGCGCTAGAGAGACATTTTCTCAGACGTTTGGACGACACCCAAATCAGATGAAAATTTTCACCGAGTCGGATGGGTGTGCAAATTTTGAAGAATGTAGGTTTATCCCAAGCACCTCTTTTCCCTGCGTAAAGTGCTAGAATAATAATAATAATAATAATAATAAGAATAAACATTTGAATTTCAATAGGTCCTCGACTCTGACTACGTCAGTGCTCGGGCCCTAATAATAATAAATAAACATTAGAATAACAATAGGTCCTCCGCTCTGACTACGTCAGTGCTCGGGCCCTAATAATAAATATATATATATACACACACATATATATATATATATATATACATATATATATATATATATATATATATATATATACACATATATATATATATATATATATATATATATGTATATATATATATATATATATATATATATATATACACACACACACACACACACACGTGTATATATATATATATATATATATATATATATATATATATATATATATATATATACACACATATATATATATATACACACACATATATGTATATATATTATATATATATTTATACATATATATCAAGGGTGTCCAAACTTTTTTCACCGAGGGCCACAAACCGAAAAATATCTGAAAGTCAGGGTCACTCAGGTGAGGTATATCGCAAAATGAATCAAATGAGGTCAATTATGCATATATATATATATATATATAGATTATTTTTGTTAAATATATACTCAATATATATGTAAAAAATCACATCAGAGGAAATTTGGCCTTTTCCAAGCTCCAGTAGAAGTCGGTAGGGAGAGAAACTGAAGCTGGTTCGTTAGAGAATCATCACTGCATCTCCATCAGTTCTAGTTCATACTCTCTTTACTTCTTCTGCATCATCAGGAAGGGAGTCCAGAACAGCTTGAATTATTGCTCAATGGCAGAAAGATCTGGGAAGCGCTTATTGAGTTCATGACAGACACATATATCCTCTTTTTCGCAGAAAGGTTGACCTCTGAAAAAAGCTGCTTTGATTTCAGACGTGGGGGAAGAGCAGCGGTGACATTAGTAGTTGTGTCTCAAAGAGACCAAGGTTCACACAGAACAGGTTCATGTGTGCGTGAGGTTTGGTACCTGGGCTTTGCCTTGCAGGCTCTTGTTCAGTGTGAGATGATGATAAGATCAACTAGAGGCCAGGTCTGCCAACCATAGTGTGTCACTCAGCTCATGAAGAGGTCAAAACTGTTCCAAAGTTAACATGCTTTATGAGAGTCATGGCTTGAAGACTTCTGCATGCCAATATTAACTCATAGTCAGAGCGCCACCTACTGGGAAACTATGGCGATTTTAACTAGAAATGATAAAGAAAATGAAATTTGCCGACTTCCGGTGCGGTTTAGAGCATCGTCCCAAGACAGTTATTTGTAAGTGTATATGTGGTACATACGCCTATGAAATGTTGTATATCTATGTTAAACGTACTGCGAGGGCTGCTTTGTTGAATTGAGTTGAATTTTCTCCTTAGAAGTGCATTGGTCCTTTTCTTCTGAACACAATGAGATATAAACAAGCTTTTGACACATTGTGGTGGAATTGAGCCAGTATTGATCGACAGAGAATCTTGTAAAAATCGAAGCCAGCATTTAGGAAGATTTGAGGAAAAGATTGTTTTTCACAAAATCCAAAATGGTGGAAATTCTAAGTAGGCGGAGCTTAATGCGGCGATGTACTTTTTTGTAGAGCAGACACAACCGGACATGTGTGCTAAATGTCAGGTCAATTGGTGATAGGGGGCAAAAACTGTGGGCGTTCACAACTCACAGGTTGTCAAAAAAAAACACGTTTTTTAGGGGGCGCTATCTGACTTCCTGTTTGGTTTAGAGCATGGTCCCAAGAGGGTTATTTTTAAGTTTACATGTGTTACATATGGCTACAAGGTTTCATACATGTAGGTCAACCGTAGCGCTGGGGCTGCTTAATTGAATATTTGTAGGGGGCGCTATCGAGCCAAATTGCGATTTTGAAGCATTAAAATCATATCACGTAACTACATCTTTGCCTGTCAATGTGGGTGCTAAGTTTAGTTACGTCTCGAGCATGCTTAGTCCCTCAAAAGTACCTTCGTTGTTGACCGCGAAGGATGGGGCGCCACGGCAACAGCGTTTCACGAAACATCAAAAGCTTTGGGGGATGGCGTCATGAAAGTCTTATGTTTGTCTACGAGTAATTTGGTGTCGATCTAATCAACCTACTGAGAGAAACTAGCCAAAGTATAGAACATTTTTCTTTCTGTTGCCATTAGGTGGCGCTATGACTCAAATTAAAAATTAGACATCACAGGTCTTCAGGCCTGGAGTCTCATCAAACATGTGAAACCTGGAATGGATCTTTTTATGTGGAGTCGAGTTACATCGGTTTATTCGTGCACGGCGAAGGATCAAACTTCCGTGATGCTCTGCCGAGACGCCGTTCAACGGATCCTTACAATCTTCAAGGTGATGCATTATCAATGTCTTAAGTGTCTTCCGACGCATTTGGAGAGGCATCCGAATAATCTGTGAGGAGCACGGTATACAAGTACAAAACATGTAACTTCCTGTTGCCTCTAGGTGGCGCTATGACTAGGATTCAAAATGATCACATGGATGTCTTCAGGGTCAGGAGGTCATGACATATGCGAAATATGGAGCAGATTACATCATGTATGACCGAGTTAAAACAACTTCCATTTTCATGGAAAATGGTGTCTCTTTGGCGCTGCTTTGCGCTCACATAGTTCAATATTTTTTAAATCCTTTCATAAGTTTTCCCTGCAAAGGTCTCAACATCATATTGCCCGAATGTTAAATCAATCGTGTTTAATCTCTAGGAGGAATTTCTCACAATACGACGCCTGAAATTAAGGAAAATGCCAAAATTGAGCTATTCACTGTAGCGCCCTCTAGTGTTTGAAAATTCTGAAATAATTTGGGTACGTTAAGGGACACGATGTTGACATATGCTACAACTTTTGTGAGGATAGGCAAAGTGATTTGGAAGTTATGTGTATTGACATATTGAGCCACGCCCCTAAGAGTTTAATGGGTTAATAACTTCTGAACGCAATGAGATATCAACAAAGTGGAATATATCGTTTGATCACATTGAGCCAATGATGATCCACAGAAAGCTTGGTGAGAAATGGAGCCAGCGTTTAGGAGCAGTGGGCAAAAATGTGTTTTTTACAAAATTCAAAATGGCGGAAAATCTAAATAGGCGCATTTTATTTTCACGGATGAGTTTTTTGTAGAGCAGTCCCACCCGGACATGTGTGCAAAATTTCAAGTCAATCGGCAAAAGTTTGCAAAAAGTGTGGGCGTTCAACCTAAAGGGGGCGCTAGAGAGACATTTTTGCCAACTTTTGACCAACACCCAAATCAGATTGCAATTTTCGCCGAGTCGGATGGGTGTGCACATTTTGAAGAACGTAGGTTTATCCCAAGCACCTCTTTTCCCTGCGCATTGAGCGTAAATAAGAATAATAATAATAATAATAATAAATAAACGATACAATAACAATAGGTCCTCCGCTCTGACTACGTCAGTGCTCGGGCCCTAATAATAATAAATAAACGATACAATAACAATAGGTCCTCCGCTCTGACTACGTCAGTGCTCGGGCCCTAATAAATAAACATTAGCATTTCAATAGGTCCTCGACTCTGACTACGTCAGTGCTCGGGCCCTAATAATAATAATAATAAACATTCGAATAACAATAGGTCCTCCGCTCTGACTACGTCAGTGCTCGGGCCCTAATAATAATAATAATAATAAACATTCGAATAACAATAGGTCCTCCGCTCTGACTACGTCAGTGCTCGGGCCCTAACGAGGGAAATCACAGCAGGTTATTCATATTAAAAGTCATCTGCATCAAATCTTCAAGACAGTTTCACAGCTGACATTTTTCTTTTATAATCTGGCTTGTTGAGGGGACACATTTCACTGCGACACAGAAATCTAACAAATTTGGGACAAAAGAGGAAACACAAACTGTTTCACACAGATCTCTGAAATTATTTAGATTATTAGAAACTGAAACAAACAAATATGAGACTTTGGTGTTCAGAGACGTAACATAAGAGGAAAACTATTTATGCTCCGATATTGACCTGAAATAATATTTGATTTCGATGTCGGGCTGCGACTCACAATTATTTAATTCTGTATAAATCTATCAGGCATTTTCTATTGATTAATCGTTCAAGCTGAAATCTTCAAATGACAAAAAAAACAAACAGTTTATTATCTTAGAAAAGTCAGAAAATAAAGAAATGTTCATAATTCAGAAGCTGGAATTGTTTTTCTTTCATTCAAGTTTAAAGAACAACTCAAGGTCGTTCCATCTCCCAGAAGGTCGTTTCATCTCCCAGAAGGTCGTTTCATCTCTCAGAAGGTCGTGTCATTTCCCAGAAGGTCGTGTCATCTCTCAGAAGGTCGTTTCATCTCCCAGAAGGTCGTGTCATCTCTCAGAAGGTCGTTTCCTCTCTCAGAAGGTCGTGTCATCTCTCAGAAGGTCGTGTCATCTCTCAGAAGGTCGTTTCCTCTCCCAGAAGGTCGTGTCATCTCCCAGAAGGTCGTGTCATCTCTCAGAAGGTCGTGTCATCTCTCAGAAGGTCGTTTCATCTCTCAGAAGGTCGTGTCATCTCTCAGAAGGTCGTGTCATCTCTCAGAAGGTCGTGTCATCTCACAGAAGGTCGTGTCATCTCTCAGAAGGTCGTGTCATCTCTCAGAAGGTCGTTTCCTCTCCCAGAAGGTCGTTTCCTCTCTCAGAAGGTCGTTTCCTCTCTCAGAAGGTCGTGTCATCTCTCAGAAGGTCGTGTCATCTCTCAGAAGGTCGTGTCATCTCTCAGAAGGTCGTGTCATCTCACAGAAGGTTGTTTCCTCTCTCAGAAGGTCGTTTCATCTCTCAGAAGGTCGTGTCATCTCTCAGAAGGTCGTGTCATCTCCTAGAAGGTCGTGTCATCTCTCAGAAGGTCGTTTCATCTCTCAGAAGGTCGTGTCATCTCCTAGAAGGTCGTGTCATCTCCCAGAAGGTCGTGTCATCTCCCAGAAGGTCGTTTCCTCTCCCAGAAGGTCGTTTCCTCTCTCAGAAGGTCGTTTCCTCTCTCAGAAGGTCGTGTCATCTCTCAGAAGGTCGTGTCATCTCTCAGAAGGTCGTTTCCTCTCCCAGAAGGTCGTTTCCTCTCTCAGAAGGTCGTTTCCTCTCTCAGAAGGTCGTGTCATCTCTCAGAAGGTCGTGTCATCTCTCAGAAGGTCGTGTCATCTCTCAGAAGGTCGTGTCATCTCTCAGAAGGTCGTGTCATCTCTCAGAAGGTCGTGTCATCTCACAGAAGGTTGTTTCCTCTCTCAGAAGGTCGTTTCATCTCTCAGAAGGTCGTGTCATCTCTCAGAAGGTCGTGTCATCTCCTAGAAGGTCGTGTCATCTCTCAGAAGGTCGTTTCATCTCTCAGAAGGTCGTGTCATCTCCTAGAAGGTCGTGTCATCTCCCAGAAGGTCGTGTCATCTCCCAGAAGGTCGTTTCCTCTCCCAGAAGGTCGTTTCCTCTCCCAGAAGGTCGGCGGGTCTTCAGCCCATGTAGGAGTACCTCCAGTCCGTGAGCGGGACGTGGGTCTGCTTCACCACCTGCGGCGACGTCCATCTCAGGACGTAGTGCGGACCTCCGGGTTTGTCGTTCGTTCCTGGAGGAGAGGAAAGTTTCAGCTTCACACAAAAACAGGAAGCTCTCGTCCGTTTGTTCCGTTTGAATCGAGAGTTAAAAACCAACATCTACATCAACGTAGAGAATTCAACCACAGACTTTATCATAGCAGAGAAACATATCCTCATGAACTGGAAATCAAGACACAAAAATCTGCATTTACACTTAATGAACACTTATGAATGGAAACATGATCCGCCTCAATAATACAAATTACGCAGATTTTTTTGTATTGTTATTGTTTAATATAATAATTATATTAGTAATTATTATTATTATAATTATTTTAATTCTCATTTTAATAATAATTGAAATTTTTATTCTAATTATTCTTCTATTTATTATTATAAATATATATTTTTTTTGATTATTCTTTTTATTATTATTACAATTATAATAAATATTATTAATATATTTCTTTTGTTTCATTATTATTATAATTCTTCTACTTTTTATCATTATAAATATTTTTATTTTTAATATTATTTTATTATTACGATTATAATAAATATTATTAATATATTTCTTCTTCTTTTTATCATTATAAATATTTTTATTTTTTTATATTATTTTTATTTTTATTATTATTATAATAAACATAATACATATATTTCTTCTTTTTATCATTATAAATATATATATATATTTTGTATATTATTATTACAATTATAATAAATATTATTAATATATTTCTTCTTTTTATCATTATAAATATTTATATTTTTTATATTATTATTTTTATTATTATTATTATAAATATTATTAATATATTTCTTTTTCTTTTTATCATTATAAATATTTATATTTTTTATATTTTTATTATTATTACAATTATAATAAATATCATGAATACATTTCTTCTTCTTTGTATTATTATAGTTATTAAACCTTTCTATCTTCTCTGTCTCACCTGAAGCTCTGGCGCCTCCAAACGGTTGCTGGGCGACCACGGAGCCGGTGGACTTGTCGTTCACGTAGTAATTACCAGCAGCGTTCCTCAAGGCTGCAGCCGCCTCGTCCATCACACTCCTGTAACACACACACACTTTAGATCACACTCCTGTAACACAAACACACTTTAGATCACACTCCTGTAACACACACACACACTTTAGATCACACTCCTGTAACACACACACACTTTAGATCACACTCCTGTAACACACACACACTTTAGATCACACTCCTGTAACACAAACACACTTTAGATCACACTCCTGTAACACACACACACTTTAGATCACACTCCTGTAACACACACACACTTTAGATCACACTCCTGTAACACACACACACTTTAGATCACACTCCTGTAACACAAACACACTTTAGATCACACTCCTGTAACACACACACACTTTAGATCACACTCCTGTAACACACACACACTTTAGATCACACTCCTGTAACACACACACACACTTTAGATCACACTCCTGTAACACAAACACACTTTAGATCACACTCCTGTAACACACACACACTTTAGATCACACTCCTGTAACACAAACACACTTTAGATCACACTCCTGTAACACACACACACTTTAGATCACACTCCTGTAACACAAACACACTTTAGATCACACTCCTGTAACACAAACACACTTTAGATCACACTCCTGTAACACAAACACACTTTAGATCACACTCCTGTAACACAAACACACTTTAGATCACACTCCTGTAACACAAACACACTTTAGATCACACTCCTGTAACACAAACACACTTTAGATCACACTCCTGTAACACAAACACACTTTAGATCACACTCCTGTAACACACACACACTTTAGATCACACTCCTGTAACACACACACACTTTAGATCACACTCCTGTAACACAAACACACTTTAGATCACACTCCTGTAACACAAACACACTTTAGATCACACTCCTGTAACACACACACACTTTAGATCACACTCCTGTAACACAAACACACTTTAGATCACACTCCTGTAACACACACACACTTTAGATCACACTCCTGTAACACAAACACACTTTAGATCACACTCCTGTAACACAAACACACTTTAGATCACACTCCTGCAACACAAACACACTTTAGATCACACTCCTGTAACACAAACACACTTTAGATCACACTCCTGTAACACACACACACTTTAGATCACACTCCTGTAACACACACACACTTTAGATCACACTCCTGTAACACAAACACACTTTAGATCACACTCCTGTAACACAAACACACTTTAGATCACACTCCTGTAACACAAACACACTTTAGATCACACTCCTGTAACACACACACACTTTAGATCACACTCCTGTAACACACACACACTTTAGATCACACTCCTGTAACACACACACACTTTAGATCACACTCCTGTAACACAAACACACTTTAGATCACACTCCTGTAACACAAACACACTTTAGATCACACTCCTGTAACACACACACACTTTAGATCACACTCCTGTAACACAAACACACTTTAGATCACACTCCTGTAACACACACACACTTTAGATCACACTCCTGTAACACAAACACACTTTATATCACACTCCTGTAACACACACACACTTTAGATCACACTCCTGTAACACAAACACACTTTAGATCACACTCCTGTAACACACACACACTTTAGATCACACTCCTGTAACACAAACACACTTTAGATCACACTCCTGTAACACAAACACACTTTAGATCACACTCCTGTAACACAAACACACTTTAGATCACACTCCTGTAACACACACACACTTTAGATCACACTCCTGTAACACACACACACTTTAGATCACACTCCTGTAACACACACACACACTTTAGATCACACTCCTGTAACACACACACACTTTAGATCACACTCCTGTAACACAAACACACTTTAGATCACACTCCTGTAACACACACACACTTTAGATCACACTCCTGTAACACAAACACACTTTAGATCACACTCCTGTAACACACACACACTTTAGATCACACTCCTGTAACACAAACACACTTTAGATCACACTCCTGTAACACACACACACTTTAGATCACACTCCTGTAACACAAACACACTTTAGATCACACTCCTGTAACACAAACACACTTTAGATCACACTCCTGTAACACAAACACACTTTAGATCACACTCCTGTAACACAAACACACTTTAGATCACACTCCTGTAACACAAACACACTTTAGATCACACTCCTGTAACACAAACACACTTTAGATCACACTCCTGTAACACAAACACACTTTAGATCACACTCCTGTAACACACACACACTTTAGATCACACTCCTGTAACACACACACACTTTAGATCACACTCCTGTAACACAAACACACTTTAGATCACACTCCTGTAACACAAACACACTTTAGATCACACTCCTGTAACACACACACACTTTAGATCACACTCCTGTAACACAAACACACTTTAGATCACACTCCTGTAACACACACACACTTTAGATCACACTCCTGTAACACAAACACACTTTAGATCACACTCCTGTAACACAAACACACTTTAGATCACACTCCTGCAACACAAACACACTTTAGATCACACTCCTGTAACACAAACACACTTTAGATCACACTCCTGTAACACACACACACTTTAGATCACACTCCTGTAACACACACACACTTTAGATCACACTCCTGTAACACACACACACTTTAGATCACACTCCTGTAACACAAACACACTTTAGATCACACTCCTGTAACACAAACACACTTTAGATCACACTCCTGCAACACAAACACACTTTAGATCACACTCCTGCAACACAAACACACTTTAGATCACACTCCTGTAACACAAACACACTTTAGATCACACTCCTGTAACACAAACACACTTTAGATCACACTCCTGTAACACACACACACTTTAGATCACACTCCTGTAACACAAACACACTTTAGATCACACTCCTGTAACACAAACACACTTTAGATCACACTCCTGTAACACACACACACTTTAGATCACACTCCTGTAACACAAACACACTTTAGATCACACTCCTGTAACACACACACACTTTAGATCACACTCCTGTAACACACACACACTTTAGATCACACTCCTGTAACACAAACACACTTTAGATCACACTCCTGTAACACAAACACACTTTAGATCACACTCCTGTAACACACACACACTTTAGATCACACTCCTGTAACACACACACACTTTAGATCACACTCCTGTAACACACACACACTTTAGATCACACTCCTGTAACACAAACACACTTTAGATCACACTCCTGTAACACAAACACACTTTAGATCACACTCCTGTAACACACACACACACTTTAGATCACACTCCTGTAACACAAACACACTTTAGATCACACTCCTGTAACACACACACACTTTAGATCACACTCCTGTAACACACACACACTTTAGATCACACTCCTGTAACACACACACACTTTAGATCACACTCCTGTAACACACACACACTTTAGATCACACTCCTGTAACACAAACACACTTTAGATCACACTCCTGCAACACAAACACACTTTAGATCACACTCCTGTAACACAAACACACTTTAGATCACACTCCTGCAACACACACACACTTTAGATCACACTCCTGTAACACACACACACTTTAGATCACACTCCTGTAACACAAACACACTTTAGATCACACTCCTGTAACACACACACACTTTAGATCACACTCCTGTAACACACACACACTTTAGATCACACTCCTGTAACACAAACACACTTTAGATCACACTCCTGCAACACAAACACACTTTAGATCACACTCCTGTAACACACACACACTTTAGATCACACTCCTGTAACACACACACACTTTAGATCACACTCCTGTAACACACACACACTTTAGATCACACTCCTGTAACACAAACACACTTTAGATCACACTCCTGTAACACAAACACACTTTAGATCACACTCCTGTAACACACACACACTTTAGATCACACTCCTGTAACACAAACACACTTTAGATCACACTCCTGTAACACACACACACTTTAGATCACACTCCTGTAACACACACACACTTTAGATCACACTCCTGTAACACAAACACACTTTAGATCACACTCCTGTAACACAAACACACTTTAGATCACACTCCTGTAACACACACACACTTTAGATCACACTCCTGTAACACAAACACACTTTAGATCACACTCCTGTAACACACACACACTTTAGATCACACTCCTGTAACACACACACACTTTAGATCACACTCCTGTAACACACACACACTTTAGATCACACTCCTGTAACACACACACACTTTAGATCACACTCCTGTAACACAAACACACTTTAGATCACACTCCTGTAACACAAACACACTTTAGATCACACTCCTGTAACACACACACACTTTAGATCACACTCCTGTAACACAAACACACTTTAGATCACACTCCTGTAACACAAACACACTTTAGATCACACTCCTGCAACACAAACACACTTTAGATCACACTCCTGTAACACAAACACACTTTAGATCACACTCCTGTAACACAAACACACTTTAGATCACACTCCTGTAACACAAACACACTTTAGATCACACTCCTGTAACACACACACACTTTAGATCACACTCCTGTAACACAAACACACTTTAGATCACACTCCTGTAACACACACACACTTTAGATCACACTCCTGTAACACACACACACTTTAGATCACACTCCTGTAACACACACACACTTTAGATCACACTCCTGTAACACACACACACTTTAGATCACACTCCTGTAACACAAACACACTTTAGATCACACTCCTGCAACACAAACACACTTTAACGAACGAATCAGAACTTTTATTTCAGTTAAAACCTGAACTTAAAAAAGTAAAAACAAATAAAAATGGCCGCTGCAGGTCGTCACCGCTGATCTGTTCTCTATTTGTGATTTACATGTGTGTGTGTGTGTGTGTGTGTGTGTGTGTGTGTGTTTCTGTGTGTGTGTGTGTGTGTGTGTGTGTGTGTGTACCTCCTGGTTGAAGCGACAGTTGAGTGTGCACCACCCGATCTGCATCAGACCCTGGGAGGAGATCAGCACCTCGTAGGCCCATTTCCCTGCAGAAACAGGAAGTAATAAATGTTGTTTAAACATTATTCTGATGCGCCACACGGCGCCGTCGGTAGAGCCGAGCACTGAGAAGTACTTTGGGTTCATTATGAAACCGCGTTCACCACGTTAACTATGAGAGAACGTCATCTGGACAGGATTCACCTTTGTAAACGCACGTGGTGGCTCTGATGGAGCTGAAGTTGCTGTGGCCGATGACCTGAAACCACAGAAAGAAGAATTAGAATCGTTCTCCTATACTACCAGCTGCCATTATAATTATATATAATATTATATATAATCCTGCACAACAACAACGGGATGGATTAAAGCATCTTACTTTATTTATTCAACCAGGAGAGTCTTATTGAGATCTATTTTTCAAAGGCGTCCCAGTCAAGACAGCAGCACAAGGACCAGTTTTAGACACAAAAACACACTAATAGCAATTTAAAATGAAATATTACGTCTAAACGGCCAGATGTGCCTGCACGTCATTTTAGATCCAGAGAGAACCAACTCACCATGATGCAGGAGGTTGTTGTTTAACAGCTGAAGTCTTAATTCAGTCGAGACAACGTTGTCAGAGATTAATGTTATAGTTTTATTTATTTAAATCAGGCATGGTCTACCGTCCGTCTCAAAATGTATTTTTCATCATCCCTGATCATTTTTTCCCGCCCTTGGGTCCTGGATATGTTGAATACGTCTCAGTGCTCCTTGAGAAGATGCACGTAAAGACCCTTTAAGACCCGGTCGAATGCTGCTGCTGCTGCTGTTGTTGTTGTTGTTGTTGTTGTTGTTTGGTGCCACGTTTGAGAAGATGAACTGTGATTCGAGGCTCTAGCGAAGCTTTTCAGAGATGGAAAGAGAATGTTGCCGATACCAGTGAAGCATGGTGGGATTATGAAGCTAGCTAGTGGGCGGCTAGCTACTTAGCTAGCTTGCTAATCACTGGTTAAAAAAACGATTCAGCACAAAAGTGATCACTTTTTCGCGTGGTAGTGACGTGCTTTCCTGCGCCGTGACGGATGACGGAGCATTCTGGAGTTACATTTGACTCATTCAGCGGCGGGCTAGTTAGCTAGCTAGCTAGCTACCTTGCTAATTCCACCGGGCTTTCATGCTGATGAAAGCCCGGTGGAATTAGCACGGTAGAGACAGAAAATGTCGGCAGTGAAGGAGTCTACGGATGTGGGGCTTAAATCAGAGAACTCATGGATTACAGTTCCCAGATACTTGAACTGAAATACAGAATAAATCTCACAGGTTCAGTGCCTTTAAATGTACGTTTCACAACACCGTGAGCTTTGTTATTATTAACTCATCTCCATTAAATCCTCGTGCTCAACACCATGCAGACGTTCCCATCGCTACAGAATCGCGTGTTCACGAATGAATCGTTCAATAAAGCATTTCCTCTGATGCAGGAAGCCGTGGAGTTCTCAGACAAAAGAAGATCTAATAAAACACGGTGCTTGATCTCACCCCCAGCAGGTCGTCGTCCACGAAGAGAAGTCCTTCGAAGCCGCTGGTGTGATCCAGGACGACCGGCTGAGGACCCAGACGGCCTTCAACGGGCTGATCTGCAGACGTTAAACATCTTGTTCAGTTTCTGTGTGCCGATCACCATTTTAAAAACGCTTAACTCAATATGAAGGTAGACTTGTGTCTTTACAGGGTTCAGACACATTCTGACCAGTGGATTTCATGACTTCTCCATGACTTTAAACCAAATGTCCATGAGCAAACATTTAGTGAAATCTGGGTGTAAACAGTAAAAAGTGAGTAAATGTAGTATTTAAACTAACAATGAGAATACAAAGCATACAGTAAACCTTAAATGACTCAAATGAATGAGACAATAGTTTGATTAAAAGAATAAACATTTATATAGATGCCTGTATGTATGCCTGCTTATATTCTGAGCGTCTTTCTTTTAAAAGCAGATTAATTATTTCAAACTCAGCGTAAATGAACGACATGAACACATGAATATAACACATTTACATGACTTTTGGGAAAAATTCAGGCCTGGAAATAATTCCAGGACTGGAAATAACCATTTTAAAATGCCATGACTTTTCCAGGTGTTCCATGAGCGTATGAACCCTGCTTTATTACGCAAAAAAAATAATCTGGTTTGTAAGTAAAACAATATATATTTTGAGAGCAGAGATTTTTTATTTGCAGCCAAAAATTATAGTTTCATAAACAAAACTAACAAATAATTTACTTACAAACGAGAAATTAGCTCTCAATTTTTTTTTTGCGTAATAAAGACACAAATCTACCTTCAGAACTCAAACTGAGCTTTTGACGACATCACAGGTTTAAAAGGAGGATTATTAACATTTTAAATAAATCCTATAACTCTTTCGTGCTACCGCCAATTTCTTCCATTTTTTCCCCCGTGCATTTGTTGTTTGTGTGTTTGTTTTGCTTCTAAAGCACTTTTCCTAATCAATAAACGGATGTTGTTAAATAATGTCTATTAAAGCGAGCAGGAGGAGACGTTAGCTTCACCTCTGCTGTCCTCAGCGGGTTCTCCCTCAGACAACAGTCTCTCCAGGTGAGCGCCGAGATCCTGGAAGCCAAGAGGCTTCCTGCAGGAACAGGAAGAGGAAACAGGAAGTGCGTGATTAGGCCGAAAGCAAACAACAACAAAAAGAGAAATATGGGAAAACCATCCTTTTGTCAAGTATTTATATTTATTCTTTGAAATTGTGTGTACTACGCTTTTGAAACGTCCATCAGGAGGTCATACTCAAACAGAGCATGAAAACCTATCACTCGTTCATAGCTTCTAGAAAAGCATTACTGTCAGTGAAATAATTAAGTATTAAAGTCATAAAACGTAATGATAGATATCTTTGTATGTGCCAGTTTCAGTGGTTCCAGTTTACCACAGAGTGAGGGTGGCTTTATTTTTACACATCAGCTCGGCTGTGTGGCCTCCAGACCTCGTCAACACGAGAAACACTGTGTGTGTGTGTGTGTGTGTGTGTGTGTGTGTGTGTGTGTGTGTCTATGTATAGAGCTGCTAGGTAACATGAATCTGTCTGGCTTAAGTAAAGAAGCCGTGTCAGGGTGCAACACTCGGGTAAGAACACAAACACATGTACTGAGTTTCACCAGCTGTGGCGTCGCGTCGCCAGACCTTTCCTCCACAGCGCTGTGTCTGGATGCGTTTCAGGAGAAATGTTTTCAAAATACCGTTTTTAAATTGACTATTGTCTATATTCTGCAGACATATGGGAAGAAAAAGAAAAAAGAAAAATCACACCGGAATCATATTAACCTGGTTTTCAATTAAAATTGGTTGTATAGAAGTCTATGCTTCATGTGTTAAAGCTGCATTCTCTCTCCTGACCACCAGGGGGCGACTCCTCTGGTTGTATAGAAGTCTATGCTTCATGTGTTAAAGCTGCATTCTCTCTCCTGACCACCAGGGGGCGACTCCTTTGGTTGTATAGAAGTCTATACTTCATGTGTTAAACCTTCATTCTCTCTCCTGACCACCAGGGGGTGACTCCTCTGGTTGTATAGAAGTCTATGCTTCATGTGTTAAAGCTGCATTCTCTCTCCTGACCACAAGGGGCCGACTCCTCTGGTTGTATAGAAGTATATGCTTCATGTGTTAAAGCTGCATTCTCTCTCCTGACCACCAGGGGGCGACTCCTCTGGTTGTATAGAAGTATATGCGTCATGTGTTAAAGCTGCATTCTCTCTCTTGACCACCAGGGGGCGACTCCTCTGGTTGTATAGAAGTCTATGCTTCATGTGTTAAAGCTGCATTCTCTCTCCTGACCACCAGGGGGCGACTCCTCTGGTTGTATAGAAGTCTATGCTTCATGTGTTAAAGCTGCATTCTCTCTCCTGACCACCAGGGGACGACTCCTCTAGTTGTATAGAAGTCTATACTTCATGTGTTAAAGCTGCATTCTCTCTCCTAACCACCAGGGGGCGACTCCTCTGGTTGTATAGAAGTATATGCTTCATGTGTTAAAGCTGCATTCTCTCTCCTGACCACCAGGGGGTGACTCCTCTGGTTGTATATAAGTATATGCTTCATGTGTTAAACCTTCATTCTCTCTCCTGACCACCAGGGGGTGACTCCTCTGGTTGTATAGAAGTCTATATAAATGACTCTACTTCTCTTGATGTATTCCCTCAGTAAACATTGTAAACATGAGTTTATGTCTCAATCTCTAGTTTCAAGTCTTCTTCAATACAGCATGATGTTCATTTAGTAAATTATGGTCCTTTAGAGTCAAACAGACCATAAAGCAGAGGACGCTTTAGGGGCGGGGCTTACTGTGATTGACAGGTCGCTACCACGGCTTTGTCCCGTCTGGGAGTTGTCGCTGTTTTTTTGTTTTGGAACTTTATCCCTTTCACGTTGTTTTTTTAAGCGGAGGAAAGTTAATTGTAAAATGTTTCGTTCAGCATCCGTGTCACTTCTGGTTGCCAGAACCAAGATGGCGACGACCAAAACAGAACCAGAGAGCCTTGGTCCACTTTTTAAAAAACAGTCCACGGACACCAGCTGTGACCTAGTTATCATTTGTTGCTCAACACGCCGGGAAGAAATTCAAACTGATAAACACATTTGTTTATCCGACAGGTTTCCACACACTAGACGTTGAGACATTTCACCACACGTGTGGACCTCATGGGGGCGCTAGAGGGGGCGGTTCAGAGGATGTGTCCACGTCTCGAAGAACAGCAAATATTAAAGCATTTCCTGTAACGGCTTTCACAATAAAAGTCCCTGAACACAGCTCTGACACCCGGAGACGGTCAAATAAAAGAACAGAAACACAGAGATTCAGTTAGAAGACACAAAGTGAGGTGAGAGAGGACAGGTGTTACCTGAGGGAGGCCAGCGCAGGTCCCGGTTTGGTGGAGGGAAACACATGGTGCAGGTAGTCACTCAGCAGCTTCTCGTTCACGATACCTGACAGACAGAGAGACCATCATTAACCCCGAAAATGTGTCTGTACCTGTGTCCTCATCTCACCTGTGTCTGTACCTGTGTCTTCATCTCACCTGTGTCTGTACCTGTGTCTTCATCTCACCTGTGTCCTCATCTCACCTGTGTCTGTACCTGTGTCTTCATCTCACCTGTGTCTGTACCTGTGTCCTCATCTCACCTGTGTCTGTACCTGTGTCTTCATCTCACCTGTGTCCTCATCTCACCTGTGTCTACATCTCACCTGTGTCTACATCTCACCTGTGTCTTCATCTCACCTGTGTCTTCATCTCACCTGTGTCTACATCTCACCTGTGTCTACATCTCACCTGTGTCTACATCTCACCTGTGTCTACATCTCACCTGTGTCTACATCTCACCTGTGTCTACATCTCACCTGTGTCTTCATCTCACCTGTGTCTTCATCTCACCTGTGTCTGTACCTGTGTCTTCATCTAAACTGTGTCTGTACCTGTGTCTTCATCTCACCTGTGTCCTCATCTCACCTGTGTCTACATCTCACCTGTGTCTTCATCTCACCTGTGTCTTCATCTCACCTGTGTCTACATCTCACCTGTGTCTACATCTCACCTGTGTCTACATCTCACCTGTGTCTACATCTCACCTGTGTCTTCATCTCACCTGTGTCTTCATCTCACCTGTGTCTACACCTGTGTCTTCATCTCACCTGTGTCCTCATCTCACCTGTGTCTACACCTGTGTCCTCATCTCACCTGTGTCTACACCTGTGTCCTCATCTCACCTGTGTCTGCATCTCACCTGTGTCTGTACCTGTGTCTTCATCTCACCTGTGTCCTCATCTCACCTGTGTCTACACCTGTGTCTTCATCTCACCTGTGTCTTCGTCCCCTTGTGTTTGTACCTGCATCTTGTGTTGTTAGAAGTAAATAAATGGATGTTGTTGTTGTTGTTGTGACAGGTACACAGAGTCTTGCAGCAGCAGGTCTCACCTGTGGCTCTGGGTTTGTCTGTGTCTGAAGCCAGTCTGTAGTTGCGGCGGGTCAGAGCGGTGCCTCCTCCTTTAGAGCTCATGCTGACTGGCTGGAGTCACCTGGACACCTGGACACCTGGACACCTGGACACCTGGTCACCTGGACACCTGGTCACCTGCAGGGGGGAAATATATATGAAGCTTATAATACTTGTGTACTTGTACTACTGACACGTTAACTACACAAAGCTGAGAACACTTGTGTACTTTTGTGTACTGCTACTGCTTTTAGTCAGTAACCTGAAGTTAAAGGACAACATTAGGTTACATCTTGTCTTAATGAAAAAGCTATATATATATATATATATATATATATATATATATATATATATATATATATATATGTAAATAAATAACTTAGCATATAGTAGGACACTGTAGCTATATAAACATGTAACGTTGTATATACACGTATATAACTTAGCATATAGTAGGACACTGTGGCTATAGATACATAGACATATGCATTATATATATATATATATGTATATACATATATATATATATATATATATATATATGTATATACATATACATATACATATATGTATATAACTTAGCATATAGTAGGACACTGTAGCTATATAAACATGTAACGTTGTATATACACGTATATAACTTAGCATATAGTAGGACACTGTGGCTATAGATACATAGACATATGCATTATGTATATATATATATATATATATATATATATATATATATATATATATATATATGTATATACATATACATATATATACATATATATATATATATATATATATATATATATATATATGTATATACATATACATATACATATATGTATATAACTTAGCATATAGTAGGACACTGTAGCTATATAAACATGTAACGTTATATATACACGTATATAACTTAGCATATAGTAGGACACTGTGGCTATATAAACATGTATGTTAGCCACAGTTTGCTAACTTTAGCACCAACATTAAGTGTCCTTTTCTTTCCATAGAACACTGGACCGGACCAGGCGGAGGCCGTGCTTCAGTCACGTCGTGCCCGTTTAAAGCGCCACAAAGCGGCAGCAGCTGTCCCGTGTAGCCGGCCGGCTAACGGGCTCCGGGACACAAACAGCTAGCTAGCAGCGGCGGACTGCGCGCGAGCGGCCGACGGCAACACCTGGCCTACCTGCCGCTGTCTTCCGGTGCTAACGAGCCTCTGCTGCCGCGCTGCTCCGCTCCTGTTTCGGTGTAATTCAGAATAAAGGAGATACAGTAATGTGTCACACAGGCGGCTGTCGGGAGGAGAGGAAAATAAAAGCTCCTTTCCACCATAACAGTCAACGCCTCTCCAGCTACGGTGCGCCAGTTGGTTCAAAATAAGAAGCGAAGGCTAAAACGAGACATCCAGTGGTGGAAGAAGGATTCAGTCCTATGTAATTACAAATATATGTGTATTACCGCGATGTCACGTATTACATTAGATATTAAAGACTGTATTTATATTGCATCTCATTCCACTCTTCTTACTGTCTATATTGTTATACTACTTCTACTACTCATACTGTTATTGTTCTTTTATTTATTAGTATTTATCTAGCACATTTCACTGCACCTTTACTGCTTGTTTGCCCTTCTGGTCAGATGATAAAACTGCATGTTGTTGCCCATGTACTTGTACTATTGTGCAATGACGATAAAGTTAAATCTGAATCTGAATCTAAAAACGTAATTATTTATGCAGAGTGTCAAATCAAAGAATAGTTGTACAACATATGATTACATAGATTATTTTTTGTATATATTGTGCATTTTTCTTATTATTCTATTCTATTTTTATATATATTGTGCATTTTTTATATTGTATTGCTTACCTGTTTACATAAATGCTGCTGTAGCAAAAACATTTCCCATTGCAGGATTAATAAAGTAACTATCTATCTATTGATGCATTACTGTACATTATCATCGCAGCTGGTAAAATTGATGAAGCTTATTTTAACAATTTGAAATACTGCTGGGTAATTTAATCTATACTAATAAATCATAATGTATTTGTTGATTATATTTTCTCTTAGTAATCTGAAAAGTACAATATGTGCCTCTGTTCACTCAGAACTGTAGAACAGTGAAACTGAGCTCATAAAGCAACTGATCCATCAACAGAGCGAGAAAGCACCACAATGCACTGCAGTTTAGGGAAAGAGAAGACGAAGGCGAGGGAGGAAGAGTGAGTTAGGTAACTCGTGACAACACCACAGGAGAAGAATTCTGTATTTTTCTATCACTAAAATTAGACCTGATGGTGGCGCAGGAGGAAACGTTGCACGTCTGAACAAAATGTCAGTTCATGAAATGACAAGACGTTTAATTTAAAACCATGAGTATGAACCTCATGGTGGCACTGTGATGTTCACGGTGAGAACGACGCCACCTGGCGAGCATAGATATGCATGACATAGGCGAGTGAGCAGACAGCATATAATGTGTACAGTGGTCCCTCGTTCATCGCGGGGGATACGTTCTAAAAATAACCCGCAATAGATGAAATCCGTGAAGTAATCAGCTTTATTTGTTACAATTATTATACATGTTTTAAGGCCGTAAAACCCCTAACCACACACTTTTATACACTTTTCTCAGACAGGCATTAACATTTTCTCATCATCTTGCTCCTCGCTGTCAGCAAAGGTTTCATAAAGTTTTTTAGCTTTTGTGCGGATGATGTTGGTGTCCAGCGGAATGTTCTATTTCCTGCTGTCACTGATCCACAGAGCTAAAGCAGACTCCATCCTTACGATGGTCTTGTTGCGGACAGTTACAACCCTTTTTGCATCGCTGTTAAAACGTATTGCTGCTGTCGTCCTTATGTTATTTTCCTCCTTCTTTATGTGACGAACCGAAGATTCATTTATTCCGTAATGGCGCCCTACAGCCGCGTAACTTCTACCTTCCTTTAGCATGCAAGTTATAAATCTAAACTTTCCCTCAGTCAAACTGATGTAACGTTACTGTGAATAAATAATAAACTAATAAAGATTGCTCGTTAGATCCTCAAAACCGAATTATATCTCATGTTTAACCGCTACAGAGACTCAATAACAGTAGTATTCAGAGAACGTCAACTTTCAGTTGTGTTTTCTCATCCGCCATTGTTCCCAGTGTGCCGGTGAGAAATGCATTCCAGCCAATCCGAAGCCGAGGATTGTAACCAATTAGATGTAGAGATACGATAATGACTGGGTCCGCCCACTTACTGTCAAAAAGAAAATCTACTCGAGCGCGAGCAGGTTAAAGCTTCGCGAGCGAGCAGGTTCCAACTTTGAGAGCAACTTTTGCTCGCGTAGTGATGTAAAAGCGCTCGTCAAAGTACATTACGCGCGCGGCTGTTTGATTTGCGCGCTCTCGTGGAGCTCATTTGCGCTCTCTACTTTTGGTATTGATTTGCCTCCATACTCAGCTACAAAACATCCAAAGCACTGGGACTGATTAAAATAGTCACCGCAGTATCATCCACACAACAGTGTCGCACAGTCGCAGATGAGCTGGTGGAAAGTCATCCTGAATAGTGACACTTTAATCTTATCTGTTTTTCTGTGATATTTGCACTAAATTATAACATCACACTCCTGAAGAACAAACAGGTAAAAGCTCCATCACAGCTGCTCGGCTGAATGATATTTAATGAGCTCCATGAAGGTGAAACCGTTCCTCCTGCAGATGAAATGAGGTAAAACCTGTTAACCTGAGCTGTAGAGGTGTGGAGGTGTTTGTGGAATGAAACACACCTCTCTGTTACAGGCAGTGGTGTATAAAGTACCCAAAAGCCATACTTGAGTAAAAGTAAAGATACCTTACTAAAGTTAAAGTCACCTTAGAATACTACTTGAGAGTCTTAAAGTCTAAAAGTCTAAAAGTCTTAAATTATCTGATATTTACTGTACTTAAGTATCAAAAAGTAATTTTCTGATATTAAATGTACTTAAGTATTGAAAGTAAAAGTACAAGTAAATGCTGTTAATAAAAAAGCAAAGGGTCAGAATTTTGAGAATTATGAAGTTTATTTATTGTCAGGAGTCGGGACAAGGACTTGTACACAGAGTCAAAATACAGGTTTAGCAAGGCGGTGACAGATGCTAAACGACTGTACTCTGAGAAACTGCAACAACAGCTCTCAGCAAGTGACTCTGCCTCTGTTTGCAGAGGTCTCAGACAGATCACCAACTACAAGCCTAAAAACTCCCACGCCATGAATGACCTCCGCCTGGCAGACGAGCTGAACGAGTTCTACTGTCGCTTTGAAAGACAATGGAGCAGTCCTGACCCCTCTGTACCAACCTTCACTCCCCCACCCTGAAGAAATTCAACCTGCCAAAGAAAAAGATGGCGCACTTCTACACTGCCATCATTGAGTCCATCCTCTGCTCCTCCATCAGCGTCTGGTACGCTGCAGCCACTGCCAAGGACAAGGCCAGGCTGCGGCGCATCATCCGCTCTGCTGAGAGGTGATTGGCTGCAATCTGCCGTCCCTCCAGGACTTGTTTGCTTCCAGGACTCTGAAGCGAGTTAGAAAGATTGCAGCTGACCCCTCTCACCCTGGACACAAACTGTTTGAGTCCCTCCCCTCTGGCAGGAGGCTGAGGTCCATCAGGACCAAGACCTCACGCCACACTAACATCATCAACAGAGTCACTCCCAGACAATCTCCTACCGTTCACTCCCCTCCACAACCCTCCATACCTCATATTTAAATACACTTTACCACTTTACTTTACACTTGTCACCTTCACATACCACTTACATCCCACCTTAAAGCACTGCTATCTGTTGACCGTGCACTTTATTTGAACTTTAATGTTATTTTAACTTTAATTAAAATTTTATATTTTATATTTTATTGTATTCTACTGTATTCTACTGTATTCTACTGTATTCTACTGTAGATTTAGATTGAATTGTAAATATTATTGCACTCTGTTTACTGTTAAATGTTTATTGTCTAAATGTTAAATGTATGCACATTCCGCCAGGACAAATTCCTTGTATGCGTAAGCACATGGCAATAAATGGTTCTGATTCTGATTCTGATTTATTCTTTTAAGTGCTGTGGCCACCATGACCAAGGACAAGGAGTTGTGTGGAAAATAATTTGGTTGGCTGTGATCCATCCAGGAGCAACAATGTTCAACATAATATATTGTACATAAGTATACTTTTGCATCTACTATGAACTTATCATCATAATTCTCCAAAAAGCAATATGACACTATGAAGGAGTTGTAACAGTGCGTTTATAAGTATGCTCATTCTGCCCGGAATGAAACACACCTCTGTGTTCCAGGTAAAGCGTTTAGCAGAGGAGGAGGGACAAAGCTCCGCCCCTCACCTGACTCACCTGAGACAAACATTTTGTGCTTCTTCTTCACTAAAAGCTGTAAACCTAGGGGAAACACTGTATCAGTTCAGCAAGAGGAACACTTTGTGTTTTAATCCAGTTTAATAATTAACATTTAAAAGTATCTCATCTATCAGATTAATCTAATGAGAACATCCAGAAGATATTATTAAAATACAACTATTATTAAGATCTCATGAGTATAATTGAAGTTATGATTGATACTTTATTCGTGATAGAACAGCTGATAACAGTGGTGACATTGCTGTGACGTTGCTCGTCTTTCTTTCACATGATTTAAAACAAACAAAGTTCAAACTGACAGAAACAACAGTGAACATTAATTCACTCTGTTCGTGTTTTCTTTGTGTTTTATCATGAAAGTTAAGTCGACTTAGAGACGTGATCTCAGAGCAGAGTGATGGATCTTATTGATCATATTTATCATCTGTTCCCTTTTCAGATGAAACTCATCTGAGGGCCGACAGAGCTCCGCCCCTTATATGACGTCATCAGAGAGAAACAGGAAACAGTTTGTTGATATTTAATGAGCTCCAACGAAAACGTTCCTCCTGCAGATAAAATGAGGTAAAACCTGTTAACCTGAGCTGTAGAGGTGTGGAGGTGTTTGTGGAATGTAACACACCTCTGTGTTCCAGGTGAAGCGTTCAGCAGAGGAGGAGTCACAAAGCTCCGCCCCTCACCTGACTCACCTGAGACAAACAGTTTGTGCTTCTTCTTCACTAAAGAGACACACAGACTGAAAGAGACGATCAGATTCACCTTCAGACCAAACTAACAACTTCCTCTGAGTGAGTTCAGCTGCAGGAGAGAAAAGAGGAACACTACAACACTGCTGCTTCAACCTGCTGACACTCCACACCCTGAATGTGAGTTTGACTCAACACAGTTAAGTTATAGAGGAGGAGGGAGCCATGACTCATGTACTTTCTGTGTTTCAGCTTCACTCATTCTTATATGATATTGAGTAGAAACAGAATACATCACAACTGTTATCACTTTCATTGACGACAGTTAGAATAAAATAATAAATGTTTTTATGCTAAAAGTTGTGGAATGTAACTATGTATATTTACTCAACTTAAAAAAAAGAAACATGTTTTAAACTTCAGTAAAATATCTGTAAGGTATCCTGAAAATATTGTATTAATATCAGTTCAGCAAGAGGAACACTTTGTGTTTTAATCCAGTTTAATAAGTAACATTTAAAAGTATCTCATCTATCAGATTAATCTAATGAGAACATCCAGAAGATATTATTAAAATACAACTATTATTAAGATCTCATGAGTATAATTGAAGTTATGATTGATACTTTATTCGTGGTAGAACAGCTGATAACAGTGGTGACATTGCTGTGACGTTGCTCGTCTTTCTTTCACATGATTTAAAACAAACAAAGTACAAACTGACAGAAACAACAGTGAACATTAATTCACTCTGTTCGTGTTTTCTTTGTGTTTTATCATGAAAGTTAAGTCGACTTAGAGACGTGATCTCAGAGCAGAGTGATGGATCTTATTGATCATATTTATCATCTGTTCCCTTTTCAGATGAAACTCATCTGAGGGCCGACAGAGCTCCGCCCCTTATATGACGTCATCAGAGAGAAACAGGAAACAGTTTGTTGATATTTAATGAGCTCCAACGAAACCGTTCCTCCTGCAGATGAAATGAGGTAAAACCTGTTAACCTGAGCTGTAGAGGTGTGGAGGTGTTTGTGGAATGAGACACACCTCTGTGTTCCAGGTGAAGCGTTTAGCAGAGGAGGAGTCACAAAGCTCCGCCCCTCACCTGACTCACCTGAGACAAACAGTTTGTGCTTCTTCTTCACTAAAGAGACACACAGACTGAAAGAGAGACGATCAGATTCACCTTCAGACCAAACTAACAACTTCCTCTGAGTGAGTTCAGCTGCAGGAGAGAAAAGAGGAACACTACAACACTGCTGCTTCAACCTGCTGACACTCCACACCCTGAATGTGAGTTTGACTCAACACAGTGAAGTTATAGAGGAGGAGGGAGCCATGACTTTCTGTGTTTCAGCTTCACTCATTCTTATATGATATTGAGTAGAAACAGAATACATCACAACTGTTATCACTTTCATTGACGACAGTTAGAAAAAAATAATAAATGTTTTATGCTAAAAGTTGTGGAATGTAACTATGTATATTTACTCAACTTAAAAAAAAGAAACATGTTTTAAACTTCAGTAAAATATCTGTAAGGTATCCTGAAAATATTGTATTAATATCAGTTCAGCAAGAGGAACACTTTGTGTTTTAATCCAGTTTAATAAGTAACATTTAAAAGTATCTCATCTATCAGATTAATCTAATGAGAACATCCAACAGATATATGATTAAAATACAACTATTATTAAAATCTCATGAGTATGATTGAAGTTATGATTGATACTTTATTCGTGATAGAACAGCTGATAACAGAGGTGACATTGCTGTGACGTTGCTCGTCTTTCTTTCACATGATTTAAAACAAACAAAGTACAAACTGACAGAAACAACAGTGAACATTAATTCACTCTGTTCGTGTTTTCTTTGTGTTTTATCATGAAAGTTAAGTCGACTTAGAGACGTGATCTCAGAGCAGAGTGATGGATCTTATTGATCATATTTATCATCTGTTCCCTTTTCAGATGAAACTCATCTGAGGGCCGACAGAGCTCCGCCCCTTATATGACGTCATCAGAGAGAAGCAGGAAACAGTTTGTTGATATTTAATGAGCTCCAACGAAAACGTTCCTCCTGCAGATGAAATGAGGTAAAACCTGTTAACCTGAGCTGTAGAGGTGTGGAGGTGTTTGTGGAATGTAACACACCTCTGTGTTCCAGGTAAAGCGTTTAGCAGAGGAGGAGTCACAAAGCTCCGCCCCTCACCTGACTCACCTGAGACAAACAGTTTGTGCTTCTTCTTCACTAAAGAGACACACAGACTGAAAGAGAGACGATCAGATTCACCTTCAGACCAAACTAACAACTTCCTCTGAGTGAGTTCAGCTGCAGGAGAGAAAAGAGGAACACTACAACACTGCTGCTTCAACCTGCTGACACTCCACACCCTGAATGTGAGTTTGACTCAACACAGTGAAGTTATAGAGGAGGAGGGAGCCATGACTCATGTACTTTCTGTGTTTCAGCTTCACTCATTCTTATATGATATTGAGTAGAGACAGAATACATCACAACTGTTATCACTTTCATTGACGACAGTTAGAATAAAATAATAAATGTTTTTATGCTAAAAGTTGTGGAATGTAACTATGTATATTTACTCAACTTAAAAAAAAGAAACATGTTTTAAACTTCAGTAAAATATCTGTAAGGTATCCTGAAAATATTGTATTAATATCAGTTCAGCAAGAGGAACACTTTGTGTTTTAATCCAGTTTAATAAGTAACATTTAAAAGTATCTCATCTATCAGATTAATCTAATGAGAACATCCAGAAGATATTATTAAAATACAACTATTATTAAGATCTCATGAGTATAATTGAAGTTATGATTGATACTTTATTCGTGGTAGAACAGCTGATAACAGTGGTGACATTGCTGTGACGTTGCTCGTCTTTCTTTCACATGATTTAAAACAAACAAAGTAAAAACTGACAGAAACAACAGTGAACATTAATTCACTCTGTTCGTGTTTTCTTTGTGTTTTATCATGAAAGTTAAGTCGACTTAGAGACGTGATCTCAGAGCAGAGTGATGGATCTTATTGATCATATTTATCATCTGTTCCCTTTTAAGATGAAACTCATCTGAGGGCCGACAGAGCTCCGCCCCTTATATGACGTCATCAGAGAGAAGCAGGAAACAGTTTGTTACGTTCAGTTCTCAGTGAGAAGAGACTCACCCACAGACACGCGGTAAGATTTACTTTATTTACAAAGCTGAGACTTCACCTGAGGACAGTTACAGGAGGAAGTACTACAGTACTACAGTATAAAGTACTACAAGTACTGAAGTATTACAGGTACTACAAGTACTACAGTACTGAAGTAATGAAATAATGGAAGTAATGAAGTACTGCAGTACTATAGTACATTAAACATTTGCTGAATGATATTTAATGAGCTCCAACGAAAACGTTCCTCCTGCAGATGAAATGAGGTCAAACCTGTTAACCTGAGCTGTAGAGGTGTGGAGGTGTTTGTGGAATGAAACACACCTCTGTGTTCCAGGTGAAGCGTTTAGCAGAGGAGGAGTCACAAAGCTCCGCCCCTCACCTGACTCACCTGAGACAAACAGTTTGTGCTTCTTCTTCACTAAAGAGACACACAGACTGAAAGAGACGATCAGATTCACCTTCAGACCAAACTAACAACTTCCTCTGAGTGAGTTCAGCTGCAGGAGAGAAAAGAGGAACACTACAACACTGCTGCTTCAACCTGCTGACACTCCACACCCTGAATGTGAGTTTGACTCAACACAGTGAAGTTATAGAGGAGGAGGGAGCCATGACTCATGTACTTTCTGTGTTTCAGCTTCACTCATTCTTATATGATATTGAGTAGAAACAGAATACATCACAACTGTTATCACTTTCATTGACGACAGATAGAAAAACAGTAATAAATAAATGTATTTATGCTAAAAGTTGTGGAATGTAACTAAGTACATTTACTCAACTTAAAAAAAAGAAACATGTTTTAAACTTCAGTAAAATGTCTTCAAAGTGTCTGGAAAATATTGTATTAATATCTCAGTGTTTCCCCCACCGTTATAATTGGGGGCGGGGCGCCCCCCTGAAGAAACCCCCCGCCCCCCTGTAATGTTCTCTATAGCTCCAGATCACAAGTCTTCATTTAAGTTTCTCTTTCCTATAGAACAGGTCTACACCTCGTTCTGTTATTAAACTAAACGGCCGTATTTTATTATCTTATCCACACACAGCTTGTCATTTCTGTCTCTACATGTTTAACACTTCTCCTCTGCTCTGCATCGCGCACGGTGGAGTTCTGCCCTGATGCGCACAGACACGTGCGCGCGCACACACACACACACACACACACACACACACACACACACACACACACAGGTGAGCGCTGAACACAGAGCAGCTCTCTGATCACAGAGCTGCTCTCTGATCACAGAGCAGCTCTCTGAACACAGAGCAGCTCTCTGATCACAGAGCAGCTCTCCTGCTCAGGTGAAAGAGACAAAGTGCTCGTGTCTTCTACCAACAATGAGCTGCTGGCTTCACATATTACAGAAGTACAAAGTACACGGACATAAACTAAGTCATTAATAAATACATGGAGACATGCTGTACTTTCGGGTAAATGTTTACGTTATCCGTTAACAGGTTACGCTGCTCATGCGCGACTCGACTCTTGTCTCTTTGCCAGAAGTCTCCGTGACGTCATTTCTGCTGCTGCGTCTCAACAGAAAACAGATCTCAGATCAACGTTGAACATGAATTGTATCAAATCTACAACCCGTTTATAAAGATGTGTAGAGGCTCACTGCTCCACTAATACTGATGCAACCTGATGCTCACATATCTGCACTCATTCTGTTTTGTTTGGCAAAAAAAATAAAAAATAGCTTAGTTTTCCACAATGAGCTATTTAGTAGTAACTACATATTATTTATTTTTTTGCACAGATATAACTTTATTTTCATTGTTCTAAGTGATTGCAATTTAAAAATAAAAAAAATTGTCTGATGGAGCAATCTGAACACATATAGAGGAGGAGGGAGCCATGACTCATGTACTTTCTGTGTTTCAGCTTCACTCAGAGACAACATGGCTTCCAGATCAGAGGAGGATCTCTGCTGTCTGCACTGTGAGAAACTCAGACTCTTCTGTCTGAACCATCAGCAGCCAGTCGTCTGCAGAGACTTAAAAACACACAATGACCACAGAATCAGACCCATCGATGAAGCTGCTCAGGATCTCAAAGAGGAGCTCCAGAGATCCCTGGAGCCCTTAAAGGAGAAGTTAAAGGTCTTTGAACAAGTTAAAGTGAAGTCTGATCAAACAGCAAAACACATGAAGGTCCAGGCCCGACGCACAGAGAGGAAGATTAAGAATCAGTTTAAGAAGCTTCACCAGTTTCTAGAGGAGGAAGAGAAGGCCAGGATGGCTGCACTGAGGGAGGAAGAGGAGCAGAAGAGTCAGATGATGAAGGAGAAGATGGAGGCTCTGAGCAGAGAGATAGCAGCTCTTTCAGACACAGTCAGAGCCACAGAGGACGAGCTGAGAGCTGAAGACGTCTCATTCCTCAACAACTACAAGGCTGCAGTGGAACGAGTCCAGCAGCGCCCCCTGCTGGAGGATCCACAGCTGCTCTCAGGAGCTCTGATAGACGAGGCCAAACACCTGGGCAACCTGACCTTCAACATCTGGAACAAGATGAAGGACCTGGTCTCCTACACTCCTGTGGTTCTGGACCCAAACTCTGCTAATCCAGACTTCATCCTGTCTGAAGATCTGACCAGTGCGAGAGGAGGAGAGAGACAGAAGCTTCCTGATAATCCAGAGAGGTTTGATACATTCGGTTCTGTTCTGGGCTCTGAGGGATTTAACTCTGGGACTCACAGCTGGGATGTCGAGGTAGGAGACAGTATATACTGGACACTGGGTGTGTTAGCAGAGTCTGTCCAGAGGAAGGGACTCATACGGTCTGGATTATGGAGAATAATGTTCTATAAAGGTGTATACTCATCATGGTCACCATCAACTCCAGAAACTGATCTCGTCGTGCAGAAGAATCCTCAGAGGATCAGAGTGAATCTGGACTGGAACAGAGGAAAGCTGTCGTTCTCTGATCCTGATACTAACACACACATACACACCTTCACACACACTTTCACTGAGAGGATGTTTCCATACATTAACACTCGGAAAGAAGTGACGATATCACCACTGAAGGTCTGTGTGTCAAAGCAACAGGTCTGATAGAGACTTTAGTTTGAAGGAGGTGATTAGTAAACAACTCTTCACTTCTTAAAAGTGAATCAGTTTCAATCTATTTTTGTAGATTGTGTACAAAAACAAATGATGAACTCAGTTTAAACTTTATTGATCTGTTTGTCTCTCAGATATTTTCAGCAGCAAACAGAAACAGGAAATAAAGGGAGAACGAGCAGAATAACATTCAGTAAAACTGAGTTACCAAAATAAGACAATCAAGAGAACATATAATATAAATATATAATGACGTCTGGCACTGTGAAATCAGGTGACCCCCCCTTTTTAATGTTTTCCTGCTCTTCTAGGTGGATGATAGTTTTGTTGTTTGTTTGTATACGTTAATAAAAATGGAAATATCAGTGAAAGTACGTGTTTACTGTATTATGTTTGTCAATATTTCCAAAGAAAAGAAAAGAAAATTAATGAATAATCCAAACCAAGAAACAAAAACACATTATGTTAATAATTTAATATTCATTGTCAAAAATTAACTATCTATAATTCTCAGAGTTATAAGGCAGAATCGTTCTGATAATAACATTCTGCTGCATTTGTTTGAGGACAAGCGAGAGATTAAAATACAAAATACTCTTCAGAAAATATCCGTTCCTCCTCCAGTTTGATAAAAGACAAATCAGCAGAAATTCAAGTCATTATGAACATTTTCAGCACTCAAAAAAAATGCAGAGACATTTCAAAATGTAACGAGGGAAATCACAGCAGGTTATACATATTAAAAGTCATCTGCATCAAATCTTCAAGACAGTTTCACAGCTGACATTTTTCTTTTATAATCTGGCTTGTTGAGGGGACACATTTCACTGCGACACAGAAATCTAACAAATTTGGGACAAAAGAGGAAACACAAACTGTTTCACACAGATCTCTGAAATTATTTAGATTATTAGAAACTGAAACAAACAAATATGAGACTTTGGTGTTCAGAGACGTAACATAAGAGGAAAACTATTTATGCTCCGATATTGACCTGAAATAATATTTGATTTCGATGTCGGGCTGCGACTCACAATTATTTAATTTTGTATAAATCTATCAGGCATTTTCTATTGATTAATCGTTCAAGCTGAAATCTTCAAATGACAAAAAAAAAAAACCACAGTTTATTATCTTAGAAAAGTCAGAAAATAAAGAAATGTTCATAATTCAGAAGCTGGAATTGTTTTTCTTTCATTCAAGTTTAAAGAACGACTCAAGTTATTTATCTACTCGCGAAAAATGTAGTGGATCATTTTTGACAAGTCGATTAAATCACTAGTTAAGCTCAGATTTTATATATATATATGTATTTATAGCAGGAATAGACGGTTTGTCTTTGATCACAAACATCATTGGACGGCAACTAATTACCGGGCGGATAAAGCGTGCGGAGCTCCAGATGGACGGATGGAAGACTTCCTCACCACTTCTGCTCCAGTCGGATGCATTCACGTCCACCAGACTCCTCGTGTCCTCTCTCAGAAGGTCGTGTCATCTCTCAGAAGGTCGTTTCATCTCTCAGAAGGTCATGTCATCTCCCAGAAGGTCGTGTCATCTCTCAGAAGGTCGTGTCATCTCACAGAAGGTCGTGTCATCTCCCAGAAGGTCGTGTCATCTCTCAGAAGGTCGTGTCATCTCACAGAAGGTCGTGTCATCTCTCAGAAGGTCGTGTCATCTCTCAGAAGGTCGTGTCATCTCACAGAAGGTCGTGTCATCTCACAGAAGGTCGTGTCATCTCACAGAAGGTTGTTTCCTCTCTCAGAAGGTCGTTTCATCTCTCAGAAGGTTGTTTCCTCTCTCAGAAGGTCGTGTCATCTCTCAGAAGGTCGTGTCATCTCACAGAAGGTTGTGTCATCTCTCAGAAGGTCGTGTCATCTCTCAGAAGGTTGTGTCATCTCTCAGAAGGTCGTGTCATCTCTCAGAAGGTCGTATCATCTCTCAGAAGGTCGTGTCATCTCTCAGAAGGTTGTGTCATCTCTCAGAAGGTCGTGTCATCTCTCAGAAGGTCGTGTCATCTCCCAGAAGGTCGTTTCATCTCTCAGAAGGTCGTGTCATCTCTCAGAAGGTCGTTTCCTCTCTCAGAAGGTCGTGTCATCTCCCAGAAGGTCGTTTCATCTCTCAGAAGGTCGTGTCATCTCTCAGAAGGTCGTTTCCTCTCTCAGAAGGTCGTGTCATCTCTCAGAAGGTCGTTTCCTCTCTCAGAAGGTCGTGTCATCTCTCAGAAGGTCGTGTCATCTCCCAGAAGGTCGTTTCCTCTCCCAGAAGGTCGGCGGGTCTTCAGCCCATGTAGGAGTACCTCCAGTCCGTGAGCGGGACGTGGGTCTGCTTCACCACCTGCGGCGACGTCCATCTCAGGACGTAGTGCGGACCTCCGGGTTTGTCGTTCGTTCCTGGAGGAGAGGAAAGTTTCAGCTTCACACAAAAACAGGAAGCTCTCGTCCGTTTGTTCCGTTTGAATCGAGAGTTAAAAACCAACATCTACATCAACGTAGAGAATTCAACCACAGACTTTATCATAGCAGAGAAACATATCCTCATGAACTGGAAATCAAGACACAAAAATCTGCATTTACACTAATACAAATTTTAAAAAGGCAGATTGTATTTTTATTTTGTATTTGTATTGTTTATTATCATTATTATATTAGTAATTATTATTATTATTATCTATATTACAATTATAATTATTATAATTATATATCTTCTTTTTATTATTATGAATATTACATTTTTTTATATTATAATTCTTCTTCTTCTTTTATTATTATTACAATTATAATGAATATTATTAATAAATGTACTCTTTTGTCATTATTAGTATGAATGAATGAAAGAATTTATTTCGATCAGCAAGAAAAAAAAAAAATATATATATATATACAACCAAAAAGAAGATAGATACCTGTGGCTGACCGAAAGGGTTAAGGCTGAAGCTATCTAGCTTATAATTGCCCTAACCTGAGACTGCTTTAACATTTGTTCCAAAGAGCCTAGTATATTAAACAAAAACAAACAAACAAAAATATAAACAAACAAACAAACAAAAATAAACAAACCACAAATTCAAGCAGTTGTCCCCATAATCGTTACTTCTCATGCTCCGTCAATACCTTCAAGTCTATACTTCTCCAGAGTCATGTTTTTAAACTTTTTTTTGAATTGCACCAGATTTTTACTTTCTTTGATGTCGTCAGTTAAATTATTCCACTGCTTCACCCCACAGACAGATATGCACATGCTTTTCAGAGTTGTATGAGCAATTGGTTGTCTCAAATTCCATCTCTTAAGTAATACTCCCCTTCTCTATTTCTAAACATTTCTTGGATATTGCCAGGAAGTAAATTATGTTTTGCTTTATACAGAATTTGTGCTGTTTTGAACTCTACTAAATCCCTGAATTTTAGTGTACGTGAATTTAAGAACAGTGCATTGGTGTGCTCACGATATCCTACATTATTCACTATTCTTATTGCTCTCTTTTGCATAATGCATATTGACTGTAGGGTGCTTTTGTAGGTATTCCCCCACACTTCAACACAATATGTCATATATGGTAGAATGAGAGTACAATATAGTGTCTGCAATGATTTATAATTCAGTATGTGCCTTGTTTTGCATATTATCCCCACAGTACGAGCTAACTTGGACCTGACATACTTGATATGTGGTTTCCAGCTAAAGTTGTGGTCAATTATCACACCTAAAAATATGTTCTCGTATACTCTTTCCAGCATAACACTATCAATCCTTAATTCTACCGGAGTATTCAGATGTTTATTTTGTTTACCAAAAACGATAAATTTGTTTTTTTTTATGTTTACTGATAATGTATTTACATCGAACCACAACTTTAACTTGCTCAATTCTGCCGTGACAACCTCCAACAGCTGCTGAAGATTCTCCCCTGCACAGAATACATTTGTGTCATCAGCAAAAATAACATAATTTAATATTTTAGAAACATTGCATATATCATTAATATACAGTAAAAGTATGATTCTTCTTATTTTATTATTATAAATATTATTATTTTTATATTATAATTATCATTATTTTATACTATAATTATCATTATTACAATTCCTCTTTTTATTATTATTGTAATTATAATTATCCATCCATTATCAGCCGCTTATCCGGGGTCGGGTCGCGGTGGCAGCAGGCCCAGCAGGCCGACCCAGGCTTCCCTCTCACCCGCAACACTTTCCAGCTCATCCTGGGGGACCCCGAGGCGTTCCAAGGCCAGCCGGGAGATATAATCCCTCCAGCGTGTCCTCGGTCTTCCCCGGGGTCTCCTACCAGTTGGACGTGCCTGGAAAACCTCTAATGGGAGGCGTCCAGGAGGCATCCTGACTAGATGCTGAACCACCTCAGCTGACTCCTTTCGACACGAAGGAGTAGCGGCTCAACTCCAAGCTCCCTCCTGATGTCCGAGCTCCTTACCCTATCTCTAAGGCTGAGTTAACAATGAGCAACGCCCCCCTTTTGAATGCAGGCTGTGCACAAAGGTGAAAGGTCAACTGTGTGTGTTGGTGGCTCTCTGGTCAAATACGGTAGAAAAGCAATGGTTAAAATAAAAGTAAAACAAAACATATGTTTTCTTTCATGGCCGCGAATTGTTTCAGGTTTTAGTAGTTCGTTACACAAACAAAAATGTCCAATAAGTAGTTAACTACACATGAATCATATGTAAGTATGAATGTAGTTGAACGACCAGTAAGCTACTTGCTTTAAAATCTTTGTGTGATGTTCGGGTCTGTTAGACCTGTTTTCATTTTTTATCAAAAGAAAAATAATACGATTAATTATCTTTTCAGAACACATTTTTTCAGAACACATTTTCAATGACCACACCCTGTACACCCCCCTACACATTTATATTACATACAGGGGTCCACTGGACACAGGGCCAATAAAAGTGTGGAAATTGTAGATCCTGTGTACCTTCACTCTGTCTGGGCCTGCTGTTTATGTGTGTGTGTGTGTGTGTGTGTGTGTGTGTGTGTGTGTGTGTGTGCGTGTGTGTGTGTGTGCGCGAGTGCATGATAGTTTTGTTTTTACGACCCTGTCGTTTCAGCCCAAGATTGCAACATTGTTGATAAATTGAAGTACCAACACCTGTCTGCTCCCACGTTCCCGCACATTTTAGCCTCTGTCTTGCGGGAACCAATCTTTTTTTGTTCAGACTCCACCCCAGCTGCAAATTGGGGGCGGGACACAATAAATATAGTTTTGCCCGTGTGGTTCCTTATCACAACTGATCAAGATGGCCTAAAGAGTCTCTCCTCAGAGGGCCCTGCAATTGATTTTGGAAGAGAGAGAAGCGTTTGATGATGATGTCGAGGAAGAGTTTCAAATGTGAGGATCACATTTCTGAAAATTCAGAGTCTGACAGTAACTTTGAAGAAGAGGATGAGATTGAGCATCAGTTCCAAAATGAAGACGAGCACCAGGAGCAGAACAAGCCCGTCATCAGCTAGCAGGTGAAGAAATATGGATGTCAATTTTTTTTTTAATTGAATCGTTTTCTTGCCCAATAAATTAGCCACGCCCCGCATGGCTGCCAATGTAATAAGAATGCAACTGGGGCCAACACAGATGACAGTTACTCATGTGCAGGACATCACGTTTTCTTTTGAGCTTTTCATCCCAGATTCCATCCATAAAATTATTCTGGATTGCACTAATTTAGAAGGAAGGTCTGTTTTTGGAGAGAGGTGGAAGGAGATGGACCATTTACATGCCTACTTTGGGGTTCATATACTTGCTGGAGTTTTCAGGTCCAAAGGAGAATCCACAGAATCCCTGTGGGATAAAGAAACTGGCAGAGAACCTTTCGGTGCAACAATGACTCTGGAAAGCTTCCACATAATTTCCAGGATTATCCGCTTTGATTACCAAAACGACAGACCAGCTTGATGGCAGAGAGACAAGCTAGCTGCCTTCAGGACAGTGTGGGACAAGTGGGTGCACCCCCTCACCCTGTTTTACAACCCTGGGCCTAATGTCACCATTGATGAGCAGCTAATGCCATTTAGGGGCTGCTGCCTCTTTAGGCAGTATATACCATTTAAACCTGCAAAATATCGCATAAAGATCTGAGCTGCCTGTGATGCCACTTCCTCATATGCTTGGAATTTACAACTCTACACAGGGAAGCCTGATGGAGGAACCCCTGAGAAAAATCAAGCACTGAGAGTTGTCTTGGTCACTTGGTGTGTTAGCAGAGTCTGTCCAGAGGAAGAGACGCACACTATCTGGATTATGGAGAATAATGTTCTATAAACATAAATACTCAGCACGGTCACCATCAGCTCCATCCACTGATCTCGTCGTGCAGAAGAATCCTCAGAGGATCAGAGTGAATCTGGACTGGAACAGAGGAAAGCTGTCGTTCTTTGATCCTGATACTAACACACACATACACACCTTCACACACACTTTCACTACGAGGATGTTTCCATACATTTCCACTCCAGTTAAAGTGAAGATCTCACCACTGAAGGTCTGTGTGTCAAAACAACAGGTCTGATAGAGACTTTAGTTTGAAGGAGGTGATTAGTAAACAACTCTTCACTTCTTAAAAGTGAATATGTTTCAAACTATTCATGTAGATTGTGTACAAAAACAAATGATGAATTTATTGTTCTCTGTTTGTCTGTCTGATATTTTCAGCAGCAAACAGAAACAGGAAATAAAGTGAAAAAAGAGTAGGGCAGAATAATGAGAGTTAACTAAATAAGACAATCAAGAGAACACATAAAAGGAATCTGTGGTTTTAAGTTTTTTCAACGTTTTACACAGTTCCTACAGCAATTTACAGGAAGATAGAAATAAACACAATGAGATACAAATACACATTTAACTATAATGTACATACAAGGTGAAAAAATAGACAAGTAAATAAATACATAAAAAGACACAAAATAAAATGTCTACATAAAAATCAGGTGTTTCAATAAATTGTAACTCTATTGTGAAATTTTAACGACACCCAATTGAAATTGTTGATATATTTTACTTTGAAAACCATCAACCTGAATTGCCATCTTTGATATTTTCAGTCGGTCATTTTAAGACTTCAAAAATTGATGATTTGTGTTTGATAGAAAAACGTTAAACGTGAACATACGATGCTACCAGTGATCATCAATCAATCAGACCTCTGATCAGGTTACGTAACATAGAAACATGATGTTGAGAATTTTAAAGTTTAAATAGAAGAAGACAAGTTTTATGTTTTAACTCGATGGTTTTCAAAGTAAAATATTAACTAATATTTAATCATGTTTCTAAGAATAAAATGGTTTTGATCTTGGTTTGCTTTCATAATAAAGGGATCAACAAAACTAAAGTGTTTTATTGTTTCATGTTGTACACAGACTCATCAGGTGGAGCGGTTCATCCACTCATATCAGGGAGATATCGGTTTGATTTCCGATATCTCCTGTCCTCGATTACGAACATTTAGAACTGCATTATTACCAAAATGTAAATGGTTGTTAAGTAGCCAATTGAGATCCAAAATATGTTATTAAAGGCTTATAAGTCATCTATAAAACAATATTTATTACCATCCATCCATCCATTTTCATCCTCTTAATCCAGGGTCGGGTCGTGGTGGCAGCAGGCCCAGCAGGCTGACCCAAGCTTCCCTCTCACCCACAACATTTTCCAGCTCATTCTGGGGGATCTCAAGGTTTTCCCAGGCCAGCTGGGAGATATAATCCCTCCAGCGTGTCCTGGGTCTTCCCCGGGGTCTCCTACTGGACGTGCCTGGAAAACCTCTAATGGGAGGCGTCCAGGAGGCATCCTGACTAGATGCCCGAAACCACCTCAGCTGACTCCTTTCGACACAAAGGAGTAGCGGCTGAATTAGTGCTAGTGTCCTCAGTCCTCAGTTCAGGGGGGAGGTGCTATACATTTGACAGCCTGTGGGTAAAAGCTGTTTCGTAGTCTATTTGTGCGTGTTTTAATTGTCCTGTATCTCCTTCCAGATGGAAGGGGAGCAAACAGTGCATGTCCAGGGTGGGTGGGGTCTTTGGAGATACAGCTGGCTTTTTTACAGAGCCGACCAGCGTATAGGTCACTGAGGGGGGGTAATGTGGTCCCAATCACTCTTTCTGCCATCCTCACCACCCGCTGCAGATCCCTCCTGTCCTCCACTGTGCAGCTAGCAAACCACACAGTGCAGCAGTAGGTCAGGAGGCTCTCAATGGTTGCCCGATAGACGTTTATCAGCAGGTGTTGAGGAAGGTGAGCCTGCTTCAGCTTCCTGAGGAAGTAGAGCCTCTGCTGGGCCTTCCCCACCTGATGGGAGATGTTTTTGGACCAGGTGAGGTCTGATGAAATGTGGACTCCGAGGTATGTGAAGCAGTCCACCCTCTCCACCTCCTCTCCACATACACGGAGGGCAGCGTGCTCCACCCGCCTTGCTCTCCTGAAGTCTATTATCATTTCTTTTGTTTTTGTTGTGTTTAAGTCCAGGTTGTTATGTGAACACCATTGTGTCAGATGTTGGATCTCCTCCCTGTAGGCTGTCTCGTTGTTGTTGGTTATCAGTCCTACTACAGCAGTGTCGTCTGCAAATTTGACCATGGTGTTAATGGGGTGAATAGCTGTGCAGTCATATGTGAAGAGGGAATAGAGAAAAGGACTGAGGACGCACCCCTGTGGTGTTCCAGTCCTCAGGGTCAGAGTGGTTGAGGTGTGGTCCCCCATCCGGACACACTGGGGTCTGTTCCTGAGGAAGTCCAGCACCCATTTCTCAGTGAACTGCCCAAGCCCAAGTTGCTCAATATTTGAACTGAAATCAACAAACAGCATCCTTACATATGTGTTGTTGTGATCCAGGTGTGTAAGGGCTGCGTGAAGAGCTGTTGTGATTGCATCATCTGTTTGTCCGATAAGCAAACTGGTGTTGGTCAAGATCGGCAGGGATGACAGTTTTAATGTGGGAGAGAACTAGTCTCTCGAAACATTTTGTGATTATGGGTGTTAGAGCAACTGGCCGATAGTCATTCAAGCAGTTCACTTTGGTTTTCTTGGGTACAGGGACGATGGTGGTTGTCTTAAGGCATGTGGGAACAACAGACTGTTCAAGTGAGAGGTTGAAGATGGTGGTAAATACCCCTGTTAGCTCGTCTGCACAGGCCTTAATGATTTTTCCGGAGTAACCTGGTGTTGTTGGAGCGTTATCAGTTGGTCCTTCTCTGGTAGAACAGGCTGGATGTTGGTTTCCTTGATTTCCCTATCGAACCGAGCGAAGAAGTGATTCAGGGTATCAGGAAGAGTGTTGTCTGTGGGGCTTAAGGCTGTGCAGTTGTTGTTTTTTGTAACCAGTGATGGTTTTTATCCCCTGCCACATGCACTTGGAGTCGTTGTTCTTAAAGTGCTCCTCTATGCGCTGTTTATTTCTGCGTTTGGCCTCCCTGATCCCTCTCCTCAGTCTCTTTTGCGCCTCTTTGTATTCCTGCGACGTCCCAGATTTAAAGGCAGAGTCCCGTGCTCTGAGCAGGGTCCGCACCTCGCCGTTGAGCCACGGTTTCTGATTTGGAAAGACTTTGATGGTTTTTGTCCCAGCTACACCTTCAGCACAAAAGTTTATGTAGGAGAGGACAGCCGTTGTGTGTCCCTCCAGATCTGTCTCCTCGGCAAATATTTCCCAGTCTGTGGCATCAAAACAGTCCTGTAGGGCTGAGGTGGCTTCCTCAGTCCACACCTGGACTGTTTTAATGGGTGGTTTCTGTCTACAGATCAAGGGTCTGTATGCTGGAGTCAGAGACATGGACAGATGGTCTGATAGTCCAAGATGTGGGAGTGGAGTGGCTCTGTAGGCATCTGGAATGCTGGTGTAGACCTGGTCCTTACCCTATCTCTAAGGCTGAAATGAAGAAACCCTATGAAACTCACAAGTCCCCGGCTGGGCGCCGCTGTGTTGGAGTTTTCCCCAGGGAACGAGAGGGTCGCCTCCCTGCTAAAGTAAATCTCTGACTGTTGTTCGTGCTTATGCACCGAACAGCAGTTCGTAGTATCCAGACTTCTTGGAGTCGGTGGGAGGGAAACCCTATGGAGAAAACTCATTTCGGCCGGTTTTATCCGCGGCTTCGTTCTTTCGGTCATGACCAAGAGTTTGTGACCATAGGTGAGGCTTGGAACGTAGACCGACCAGTAAATTGAGAGCTTCACCAAGACTGTCCGGTGCAGCGCCTGTTTTACTGCTGCAGACGCACCGATCCGCCTGACGATCTCCTACTCCATCTTACCCTCACTCGTGAACAAGACCCCGAGATACTTGAACTCCTTTGCTTGGGATAGGCATTCTGTCCCCACCTGGAGGGAGCAATCCACCCAGTCGAAAGCCTTCTCCAAGTCCACAAAGCAAAATGTAGACTGGTTGGGCAAACTCCGAGGAACCATGCAGTAGTCTTGCGAGGGTAAAGAGCTGGTCCACTGTTCCACGTGTCAGCCAAGACAGCCCAACAATGTCCAGCGCCTTCAGCATCTCAGGGCGGATCTCATACACCCCCGACGCCTTGCCAACAAGGAGGTATTTGATTATCTTAGCGGCCTGTGCCAGGGATATGGGTGTGACCCCCCCCCCAAGTCTTCAGGTGCTGGCCCCTCTCCAGGGGACATGTTGGCCGGGTTTAGGAGTTCCTCAAAGTGCTCCCACGTCCGGGACAGCAGCTCACTACGACAGGCACCGATGACCTTCCGACAAGAGCTCCTAGCAGATGCGTCCACAATAGAGACTTTGAACATGGTCCACTCGGATTCCATGTCCCCAACCTCCCTCGGGATGTGTGAGAAGTCCTTCAGGAGATGGGAGTTGAAGACATTCCGAACAGGATCCTCAGCCAGACGTTCCCAGTTCACCCCCACTACACATTTGGGCTTGCCAGGTCTTTCTGTTCTGGTACCAGGTACACTTATGAACATGGTGTTCGTTATGCACAAACCATGGCTTGCACAGAAGTCCAAAAACGAAGATCGGGCAATTCATTCCTCCCAATCACCCCCCGCCAGGTTTCTCTGTCATTGCCCACGTGAGCGTTGAAGTCTCCCAGGAGAACTATGGAGTCGGCAGGCGGTGCCCTTTCCAGGACCCCTCCCACCGACTCCAAGAAGTCTGGATACTACGAACTGCTGTTCGGTGCATAAGCACAAACAACAGTCAGAGCTTTACTTTAGCAGGGAGGCGACCCTCTCGTTCCCTGGGGAAAACTCCAACACAGCGGCGCCCAGCCGGGGACTTGTGAGTCCACTCCCGCCCGGCGCCTCTCACCCAGGGCAACTCCTGAAGAGGACAAAGTGCAACCCTTCTCCAGGAGCTTGGTTCCAGAGCCTGTGCTGTGCGTGGAGGTGAGCCAAACTATATCTAGCTGGTACCGCTCCACCTCCTGCACCAGCTCCGGCTCTTTCCCCGATAGCGAGGTGGCTTTCCACGTCCCTAGAGCTAGTCTATGCTTTTGGCGATAGGCTCGCCCAGTTCCCCTGCCCGGCCCGCCGCCCTGTGAAGGATGTCTTATTGTTAAGTGGAACCAACATCTTTATCCACAGGTAAAATTGTAACAATAGCTCTCAAATTAATAAATATAGTGCAGTATAGTATAATATAAAGTAACGGCAAACACATACACTAGAAGAAGCTGAACTTCAGCAAAGTTAGGGAGAAATCTAGTTTAATTAATTATAATTGTATTTATTTATTAACAATGAGCAACGGCCTCCTTTTGCACATGCAGGCTGTGCACAAAGGTGAAAGGTCAAGTGTGTGGTATTGGTAGCTCTCTGGTCAAATACAGTAGAAAAGCAATGGTTAAAATAAAAGTAAAACAAAACATACGTTTTCTTTCATGGCCCCGAATCGTTTTAAGTTTTAGTAGTTCGTTACACAATAAAATGACCAATAAGTAATTAACTACTTAAATAATATGTAAATGAATGTAGTTGAACGACCAGTAAGCTACTTGCTTTAAAACCCTTGTGTGATGTTCGGGTCTGTGGGACCCGTTTTAATTTTTTATCAAAAGAAAAATGATACGTTAATTATCTTTTCCAACTCAGACTCATTGGCTTTGGCTCATTTTCTGTGAAGAACATATTTCGGAACACATTTTCAATGACCACACCCTGTACACCCCCCTACACATTTATATTACATACAGGGGTCCACTGGACACAGGGACAAAAAAAGTGTGGAAATTATAGGTCCTGTGTACCTTCACTCTGTCTGGGCCTGCTAATTGTGAGTGTGTGTGTGTGTGTGTGTGTGTGTGTGTGTGTGTGAGAGAGAGAGAGAGAGAGAGAGAGAGTGTGTGTGTGTGTGCGAGTGTGTGTGTGTGTGCGAGTGTGTGTGTGTGTGCGTGTGTGTGTGTGTGTGCGAGTGTGTGTGTGTGCGTGTGTGTGCGTATGTGCATGCGTGCGTGCGTGCGAGTGTGTGTGCGAGTGTGTGTGTGTGTATGTGTGTGCGTGAGGGTGTGTGTGTGTGTATGTGCGTGCGAGTGTATGCGTGAGTGTGTGTGTGTGTGTGTATGTGCGTGCGAGTGTATGCGTGAGTGTGTGTGTGTGTGTGTGTGTGTGTGTGTGTGTATGTGCGTGCGTGCGGGTGTGTGTGTGTGCGAGTGTGTGTGTGTGTATGTGCGTGCGTGAGGGTGTGTGTGTGTGTGTGTGTATGTGCGTGCGAGTGTGTGTGTGTGTGTGTGTGTGTGTGTGTGCGTGAGGGTGTGCGTGTGTGTGTGTGTGTGTGTGTGTGTGTGTGTATGTGGGTGCGTGCGTGCGTGCGTGTGTGTGCGTGTGTGTGTGTGTGTGTGTGCATGATAGTTTTGTTTCTACGACCCTGTCGTTCCAGCACAAGGTTGCAACATTGTTGATAAATTCAAGTACCGACACCTGTCTGCTCATACGTTCCCGCACATTTTAGCCTCTGTCTGCAGGAACCAATCTTTTTTGCTCAGACTCCACCCCAGCTGCAAATTGGGGGCGGGACACAATAAATATAGCTTTGCCCGTGTGGTTCCTTATCACATCTGATCAAGATGTCCTAAAGCAGGGGTCACCAACCTTTTTGAAGCCGAGAGCTACTTCAAGGGTACAAAATAATACGAAGGGCTACTTGTTTGATACAAACTTCCTGAACAACAAAGTTGCACAGATCACTATCTATTTAACCCCTATCTAACTATCTAACTATCTAACTCTATCTAACTCTATCTAACCCCCTTCAGAAATGGTCGGAGTTAGGGATGGGCGGTATGGCCAAAAATTAATATCACAGTATTTTGTAAGATTCTGGCGTATTTTTTTTCTTCAGTAAACGCATTCATTCATTGATGCTGAAAAGGACCGCAGGCCAACTGAACAGCTGTTTTTACGTTGGTACATAGAGGGTGTTAGGAAGCTAAACCTGGAGGGACTTAGGACCCAGGGGAATGTAGGTGAAAAAAAACAGGAAGGGTCTGTCTCTTCCTGCGACGGAGTTTCTTCTTGGTGTGATAGTGGGCGAGCTGTACCCAGCATGCTCGGTGGTGTAATTTTATAAATGTACAATTATTAGTGTTACAAATTGTTAATAAGTCACAAACTGTTGTGTCTTGGTGTTTTACCCTGTTAAAATGTGTTAGTTGTGGGTTATTAATTGTTGTTATAAAGTTTTAACCGCGACTAAAGTCAGAACCATGATACAAGTTAGAACCATGACACGTAAGTAGCTCCGACCGCTGCGAGCAAGCCAGTGAATATTTTTTAATTTTTATTCTTTTTCTTGTGAAAGCTCATAAGCGTGTTCTATTTTTAGAAAACGCTTCGCGGGCGACTAGCGCGGTCTCTGCGGGCGACCAGGTGCCCGCGGGCACCGTGTTGGCTACCCCAGTCCTAAAGAGTCTCTGCTCAGAGGGCCTTGCAATGGATTTTAGAAGAGAGAGAAGCGACGATGATGTAGAGCACTGGTGTCAAACTCAAGGCTGAATCCGGCCCGCCACGTCATTTTATTTGGCCCGCGACGGCTTGAAAGCCATGAAATCACGGACACGTTTTCAGTCGTTCGCGGTCGGTCACGGGCCTTTGCATGGGCAAAAAAAAATCCTGTGCTTTTATTTTGAAGGGAATTTTTAATGCAGCAGAGTGCCGTTTATTCAATTCAATTTCTGTCATATTCATGTAATGTGCTGTAACTCTGTTACGTTATTCATTCTGGTCACATGACATCTATTGCTTCTGTCCATCCGGGGAGAGGGATCCTCCTCTGTTGCTCTCATGAAGGCTTCTTCCCTTTTTTCCCTGTGAAAGGGTTTTTACTATCTTCATTTGGGGAGATTTTCCTGATCCGATGTGAGGTCCCGGGACAGTATGTGTACAGATTATGAAGCCCTCTGAGGATAATTTTAATTTGTGATTCTGGGCTATATAAAATAAACTGAATTTAATTGAATATTCACACACTCCTCAATGCTGCATTCACAACACACTTTACTTGTGTGAGTTTACACACCGGACTATTTGTGATAGTTTGCTTCATTCCCAACCTTTTGTTATGTTATGTTTAAAAAGGCTGAAGTTATAAAAATGATTATGTGTGTCCATTACCATTGTGTCCTTAAGATGCACTTTCGGGTTTTTAATTGAGTGTAAAAGGAAATATTTCTGTGTTTGGCATACTATGCTGTACATGCTGTACTATCTCAGTTTCAAACTGCACCATATTTTCATTAAATCAAATTGAGAAGTTGAAAATGTTCCTTTGTTTGGATCTCGGCGGAACATTCAGGGGTGATGGTGAGTCCTGCAGCCAGACCAGTTGGACCAGTGACCCAGACCACATGCATGTTCTTATTAGAGTTATGTCCTTCTCAACTGTGACAGCGGATCCACTGAATGCGGAGGTAGAAAATCCACAGCCCGCCACTGTACAGTTTCAACCGGCCCTTTGAGGGCGACCATGATGCTAATGTGGCTCAGGGGGGAAATGAGTTTGACACCCCTGATGTAGAGGAAGAGTTTTCAAATTGTGAGGATCACATTTTTGAAAATTCAGAGTCTGACAGTAACTTTGAAGAAGAGGATGAGATTGAGCATCAGTTAGTTCCAAAATGAAGACGAGCCCCAGGACCAGAACAAGCCCGTCATCAGCTAGCAAGTGAAGAAATATGGATGGCAAAAAATTGTGAAATTGAATGGTCTTCTTGGCCAAGAAATGAGCCACCCCCCGCATGGCTGCCAATGTAATAAGAATGCAACCGGGACCAACACGGATGGCAGTTACTCATGTGCAGGACATGTCTCTGGAAAGCTTCCACATCATTTCCAGGACTTTGACTACCGAGACGACAGACCAGCTTGATGGCAGAGAGACAAGCTAGCTGCCTTCAGGACAGTGTGGGACAAGTGGGTGCACCGCCTCCCCCTGTTTTACAACCCTGGGCCTAATGTCACCATTGATGGACAGCTGATGCCATTTAGGGGCCGCTGCCCCTTTAGGCAGTATATACCATCTAAACCTGCGAAATATGGCATAAAGATCAGGGCTGCCTGTGATGCCACTTCCTCATATGCTTGGAATTTACAAGTATACACAGGGAAGCCTGATGGAGGAGCCCCTGAGAAAAATCAAGGACTGAGAGTTGTCCTGGACATGAATCCGGGACTCAGTGGACACAACATTACATGCAACAATTGTTTTACCTCTGGGACAGGAGCTCCTAAAGTTTATGCACCTTCGGCCATAAAAAAAATCCTTGTTTGTGTAAACTTCTGATTCTGAAGTGGAAGCTGACCATGGTGGGAACGATACGGAGAAAGAAGTCTGAGCTCCCCCCAACTGCTGACTAGAAAGTACCGGCCTGTCAACTCTTCCAAGTTTGTGTCTCCCATGTTCCAAAGAAAGGCAAGAATGTGGTACTCATGAGTACACTACACAGGGATGGGAGAATCTGTGGCCAGGACCATCACTCATATCTTGATTATATTTTCTTTTTTTATTACATTTTTTTTCTTTTTTTAAACGAGTTCCACATTCATTCATAAATGTGATCTAACAAAGGTAAAGAGACACTATTAATCATAAAAGGTGTTTGTATTGCTTGTTATTGGGATGAAATAAACATCTGATGAGTATTTTAACATACAATTGTTTGATTGTGTTGAATTAAAAAACCCAAAATGCAGCGGGTCCAACAGACCCACGAACACTCTCTGAATAACAAAAATATGAACACCACACAATAATTTTAAGGTTTAAGGTTAGAACTTGTTAGGGTGAGATTGCATGAGTTGATGTTAAGCCAAAGTTAAGAGGGGTCCAGTTAAACAAAGCAAAGAATAGAGTAGGGTCTCGATGGACTGCAGAACAGGATACAGGGGTCTCTATAGGCCGCAGAACAGGACAGTGCGGGTCTAGAAACACAACAGCAAAGTCTGGTGGGATTTTAAAAGATCCCAGAAATGATAGTGGGGGTCTCGACAGACCGCAGGAAAGGATAGGTGGTGGTCATGTTAGACCGCAGACTAGATGCGATGCTCAGCGAGCAGTGATTGTCTGAGTTCCTTCTGGAAGTCCGATCTACGCAACCGATCTCTAAAGGTGAGTCCAGACACCCTTTCAAGGAAATTAATTTCAGCTGCTGGGATCCCTGATGGTTTGGAACGATAATCAAAAGGTAAATCCAGAGCTTCAAGAACTCCCGTCTCAACCTCACGCTCCTCGTGTACAACACACCGAGATACTTGAACTCCTTCAGTTGTAGCAGTGAGGCTTCCCGCTCTCATCTCAACCATTTCAGAATCTGTGGGAAACTGTTCAAGGACTCACTAGAAGTCACGGTCTGATAAAGCCAGCAGAACCAGGTGATCCACAAAAAGCAAAGCTGCAATCATCAGGTCACCAAGCTGGCACTCTCAACTCATTGGCTTCACCCTTTGTGAAGATCACAAACTGAATCTGGAACTGAGTCTGTGTCAAGGCACGACCCGGGTGTAACCCAACGCATATTATATAATCCTTAACTTAAATGCTGAAAATAAAGGCCCTGGTATCACATAATCCTACCGTACCCTTTGGATACACAGAGGGACAGGTCATAAACCTTCTCCAGGTTCATAAAATCTTTTACCTTCGCCTCTGTCAGTGAATTAGAAAAGAAGGTTACAACTGTTCCTCAAGGTGATCCTTCTAACATCAGACAATATCTTTAGTCCAAGTCTGCAGATCTCCTTTTTTGAGAAACAGCGTGGGCAAAGCCCTGCCTCCCCCTCTTGAGTCCTCCGAAAGTTAGCTTGAACCTCTTTGAGGCCAACTGAAAGTCTTTCTCCATGGTCTTCCCAAACTTCTCTTCTTTCATTGAACATCTTCCTCCTGCCACCTGTCTGTGGCTTCAGGAGTCCAATAGACCAATGAAGCATTAAATAACTCCTTCAGCTTGACGGCCTCGTTCACAAGCAGCTTCAACAGGCAGCAAAGACCTTCTGACCAAAACTCTGGACAACTGACTCCCCAATGGAGGCTCTAAACATGGCCCACTTGTATTCCATGTCCCCAGCCTCAATGGGAATGAAGAACGTGTAAGTTGAAGGCCTGAAGAACAGGTTCCTCATCCAGACCAGTTCTCCTTCAGTATTCATTCATGTTTTCAGATCTCTTCTGCCTCTCCCTTCACCTGATCCAGCTCAGGTGATTTGCCAAACGAGGGGCAGGTGAAGACGGGAGCTGATTCAACAACTGGTTCTGGATCAGTCCACTTTCAACTAAACCACAGATATGACCTAGTTGTAATACATGTTTATATTTATGTATATTGTGTATTTTCACCTCAACTGTTCTTTGATACATAATTACAAGATCTTTCAACAGGCAGTTTTAAATCTACATTTACAGCAAATTGAAATGTCCTGTTTCTGTAACAGAAAAGACACTTTAATCTCATCTGGTTTTGAGTGATCTTTGCTCGACATTATTACATTACACTCCTTTATTATTGAAGGCAAATGTGCCAAATAACCTTTGCACTCAAACTCCTGCAACACTTTAATATTTTATGAGCTCCATGAAGATTAAAATGTACCAATACAGATGAAATGTTGTTAATCAGTAATCTCTAGAGGTTTGGTAGGTGTTCTTTTGGACTTTGCAATGAAACACACCTCTGTGTTCCAGGTGAAGCGTTTAGCAGAGGAGGAGTCACAAAGCTCCGCCCCTCACCTGACTCACCTGAGACAAACAGTTTGTGCTTCTTCTTCACTAAAGAGACACACAGACTGAAAGAGAGACGATCAGATTCACCTTCAGACCAAACTAACAACTTCCTCTGAGTGAGTTCAGCTGCAGGAGAGAAAAGAGGAACACTACAACACTGCTGCTTCAACCTGCTGACACTCCACACCCTGAATGTGAGTTTGACTCAACACAGTGAAGTTATAGAGCAGGAGGGAGCCATGACTCATGTACTTTCTGTGTTTCAGCTTCACTCATTCTTATATGATATTGAGTAGAGACAGAATACATCACAACTGTTATCACTTTAATTGACGACAGTTAGAAAAACAGTAATTAATACATGTATTTATGCTAAAAGTTGTGGAATGTAACTATGTATATTTACGCAACTTAAAAAAACAAAACATGTTTTAAACTTCAGTAAAATGTCTGCAAAGTGTCCTGAAAATATTGTATTAATATCAGTTCAGCAAGAGGAACCCTTTGTTTTTAAATCCGGTAAAATTAGTAACATTTAAAAGTATCTCATCTATCAGATTAATCTAATGAGAACATCCAGAAGATATTATTAAAATACAACTATTATTAAGATCACATGAGTATGATTGAAGTTATGATTGATACTTTATTCGTGGTAGAACAGCTGATAACAGTGGTGACATTGCTGTGACGTTGCTCATCAGACACGTGGTAAGATTGACCTTCTTTACAAAGCTGAGACTTCACCTGAGGACAGTTACAGGAGGAAGTACTACGAGTACTACAGTATAAAGTACTACAAGTACTACAGTATAAGGTACTACAACTACTACAGTACGACAAGTACTGAAGTATTACAGGTACTACAAGTACTATAGTACTGAAGTAATTAAATAATGGAAGTAATGAAGTACTGCAGTACTATAGTACATTAAACTTTTGCTGAATGATATTTAATGAGCTCCATGAAGGTGAAACCGTTCCTCCTGCAGATGAAATGAGGTCAAACCTGTTAACCTGAGCTGTAGAGGTGTGGAGGTGTTTGTGGAAAATGAAACACACCTCTGTTTTCCAGGCAGGGGCGTTGTTAGGCCTGTCGTTAGGCTGAAGCCCCCCTAAAATGTAAAAAAAAATATATATATATATTGTTTCTCACATGGACAAGTTATTTATAACTCTAAAATGCTACATATGTGCGTTCTGGTTTGTATGTTTTCTCCCCCTTCAAATTACAATCCAATAGCCTACTTACCTATAGGCACTAGGACCTATAAGAAGAACCCTTTGTTTTTTAATCCAGTTTAATAATTAACATTTAAAAGTATCTCATCTATCAGATTAATCTAATGAGAACATCCAGAAGATATTATTAAAATACAACTATTATTAAGATCACATGAGTATAATTGAAGTTATGATTGATACTTTATTCGTGGTAGAACAGCTGATAACAGTGGTGACATTGCTGTGACGTTGCTCATCAGACACGCGGTAAGATTTACCTTCTTTACAAAGCTGAGACTTCACCTGAGGACAGTTACAGGAGGAAGTACTACGAGTACTACAGTATAAAGTACTACAACTACTACAGTACGACAAGTACTGAAGTAATTAAATAATGGAAGTAATGAAGTACTGCAGTACTATGGTACATTAAACATTTGCTGAATGATATTTAATGAGCTCCATGAAGGTGAAAACGTTCCTCCTTCAGATGAAATGAGGTAAAAACCTGTTAACCTGAGCTGTAGAGGTGTGGAGGTGTTTGTGGAATGAAACCACAGAAAAAAATATATACATATATATATTGTTTCTCACATGGACAACTTATTTATAACTCTAAAATGCTACATATGTGCGTTCCGTTTGTATGTTTTCTCCCCCTTCAAATGAGAGCAGCGGCCGCAGCAGGAGGCGTTGACAAGAAACTGCCATCCAGTCGGACAGTTTTAGGCTGCCTTCAAAGTACACACAGGAAGTCACAGAAAAAATGACTTCCTGTTAGTTCCGAACTTTTGTCTACTTGTAGTTGACAGATCACGTTTGGATTTATTCATATGTGTTTGTAAATATATATTTATGTAGAAACGTGTGTGTAGCTGCATCCTTTGTTCTTTTTATGTCTGCCTGTGAAATACATTACTACTGGTTTAGATATGTGTTGTAGAAATAAGATTTTCTATTAACAACCACACAAGATATGTTTTAAGATTAAACATGAGACTAATAGTCAACAATCAAGCGTTAAGTATTACAACTACACATAAAATAAGGATTTTCTAGAACACATGGTGTTTGCTGTCAAATCTAAGAGCCAATCAGCTCTCTGATGTGGCGACAGCCAGGCGTTTCCCATCATGCACTGGGCCACGCAGTCCATGGAGAGCTACTGCGGCGCCTGGCTGTAGATTCGACTACCGGCTTGCTCTCGTGAGAGTATCGTTGACCACGTGTGCGTGACGTCAGAGCAAGTCGGACACAAATCTACCCAGCATGCATTGCGCGCCGATCGCCGCCGATCGATTCTGCGCAGAACTGGCTCATCTCGAACGAACCTAATGTCTCTCTTCAACCACAGCAGGATTACACCAAGGAGTTTATCTCACAGTAAACTATACCAAGGAGTTTATCTCCATTAAACTACACCAAGGAGTTTATCTCACAGTAAACTACACCAAGGAGTTTATCTCACAGTAAACTACACCAAGGAGTTTATCTCATAGTAAACTACACCAAGGAGTTTATCTCACAGTAAACTACACCAAGGAGTTTATCTCACAGTAAACTACACCAAGGAGTTTATCTCATAGTAAACTACACCAAGGAGTTTATCTCACAGTAAACTACACCAAGGAGTTTATCTCATAGTAAACTACACCAAGGAGTTTATCTCACAGTAAACTACACCAAGGAGTTTATCTCACAGTAAACTACACCAAGGAGTTTATCTCATAATAAACTACACCAAGGAGTTTATCTCATAGTAAACTACACCAAGGAGTTTATCTCACAGTAAACTACACCAAGGAGTTTATCTCACAGTAAACTACACCAAGGAGTTTATCTCATAGTAAACTACACCAAGGAGTTTATCTCACAGTAAACTACACCAAGGAGTTTATCTCACAGTAAACTACACCAAGGAGTTTATCTCATAGTAAACTACACCAAGGAGTTTATCTCATAGTAAACTACATGAAGGAGTTCATCATAACATATATAACATTAAATATCAGAGGAAATAAACGTCAGAACACTAACTTTAAAAATAGTCACACCATCACTAACGTTGGGTGAATTTCACCCGATATAATGTACCTGATAAAATAAACTTATCATTGAAATATATTCAAACACAACAATACAAGGCAAGTTGAAGTACTCTTCTTTTATTTTACCCTATAGAACTTCTCGTAAAACCAAAAACAGGTATCATGGGGACCTCAAAATCCGGTGAAAAATTTGGGAATCGTCAATAAAACATGATTACAAATATAAATAAAGGAGCTATGAACTTTTTATTTGGTCCACATGTTCCTGGGACATGCAAGTATTGTTCTGTGAAGGAAAAGTTAATTAATGTAAAAAGTCAATGTTAAAACCCATCCGGAAAAAAATAGTCACACCATCACTATAACGTCGGGTGATAATCACCTGAACAGGTGCCTGTAGAAAAAAACAGTGATCGGAGCAGGAAGACACGCCCTCCTTCAATAAGACACGCCCACTTTCAATCACGTCTGTGAGCAGCATGAAGCTACAGAAGGACCCACACAACTCAGACAAAAGCAACACAATGAAATAACGTAACAACAATCGCTCGGGTGAAAATCACTCAACGTTAGTGTTCTAGGGTTAAATACATCTGTATCAAGAACCTAGTTAATTAACAAAGACACAGGTAAATGTAACTAAATGTATGGTTTACATACACGTATACTGCCACCTGCTGGTAGAAAGGTGAACATGCACTCTGGTCTCCTCAGAGGCTCTGCTCTGTGTTCACTCAAGAAACGGCACAATGAGGTGGAAATATAGATATGATGCTAACAGCAACAACTCTACACACACATGACTTTGATTAAACCATATGAAGAACTGTGTTGCATTAAACAATGCAACGATTAATTGAAAAGTTGATTCGTGCTGTGTACATAATATATACAGGGGGCAGTAACTGCAGAACGATACGTGCGGTGCTTTCACGTCGGTCTCCAAGACACCAGAAAGTCTCTAATAAGACCCAAAAAAAAGTCTCTAGATTTGTCGCTAGTCGCTTTTGACAAAAAAAGTCTCCAAGAGGGTTTGGAAAGTCGCCAGATATAGCAGGAAAGTCTCCAAGTTGGCAACACTGGTCTCATGGACGCCTGACTCCAACACCGCCAACTACTGATAGCTTCCGGGTCACAACACAAAAACCTTTTTCGTATCCATTCATGTTTTCAGATCTCTTCTGCCTCTCCCTTCACCTGATCCAGCTCAGGTGATTTGCCAAACGAGGGGCAGGTGAAGACGGGAGCTGATTCAACAACTGGTCCTGGATCAGTCCACTTTCAACTAAACCACAGATATGACCTAGTTGTAATACATGTTTATATTTATGTATGTTGTGTATTTTCACCTCAACTGTTCTTCGATACATAATCACAAGATCTTTCAACAGGCAGTTTTAAATCTACATTTACAGCAAATTGAAATGTCCTGTTTCTGTAACAGAAAAGACACTTTAATCTCATCTGGTTTTGAGTGATCTTTGCTCGACATTATTACATTACACTCCTTTATTATTGAAGGCAAATGTTCCAAATAACCTTTGAACTCAAACTCCTGCAAGACTTTAATCTTTTATGAGCTCCATGAAGATTAAAATGTACCGATGCAGATGAAATGTTGTTAATCAGTAATCTCTAGAGGTTTGGTAGGTGTTCTTTTGGACTTTGCAATGAAACACACCTCTGTGTTCCAGGTGAAGCGTTCAGCAGAGGAGGAGTCACAAAGCTCCGCCCCTCACCTGACTCACCTGAGACAAACAGTTTGTGCTTCTTCTTCACTAAAGAGACACACAGACTGAAAGAGAGACGATCAGATTCACCTTCAGACCAAACTAACAACTTCCTCTGAGTGAGTTCAGCTGCAGGAGAGAAAAGAGGAACACTACAACACTGCTGCTTCAACCTGCTGACACTCCACACCCTGAATGTGAGTTTGACTCAACACAGTGAAGTTATAGAGGAGGAGGGAGCCATGACTCATGTACTTTCTGTGTTTCAGCTTCACTCAGAGACAACATGGCTTCCAGATCAGAGGAGGATCTCTGCTGTCCGGTCTGTCAGGAAGTCTTTAGAGATCCTGTTGTTCTGTCATGTAGCCACAGCTTCTGTAAAGACTGTCTGAAGAGATGGTGGAGAGAGAAACCAACTCAGGAGTGTCCAGTTTGTAAGAGAAGATCTTCAAGGTCAGAACCACCTTGTAACCTGGTGCTAAAGAACCTGTGTGAGTCCTTCTTACTGGAGAGAGACCAGAGAGCTCCAGAGACTCTCTGCAGTCTGCACTCTGAGAAACTCAGACTCTTCTGTCTGGACCATCAGCAGCCAGTGTGTGTCGTCTGCAGAGACTCAAAAACTCACAATAACCACAGATTCAGACCCATCGATGAAGCTGCTCAGGATCTCAAAGAGGAGCTCCAGAGATCTCTGGAGCCCTTAAAGGAGAAGTTAAAGGTCTTTGAACAAGTTAAAGTGAAGTCTGATCAAACAGCAAAACACATGAAGGTCCAGGCCCGACGCACAGAGAGGAAGATTCAGGATCAGTTTAAGAAGCTTCACCAGTTTCTAGAGGAGGAAGAGGAGGCCGGGATGGCTGCACTGAGGGAGGAAGAGGAGCAGAAGAGTCAGATGATGAAGGAGAAGATGGAGGCTCTGAGCAGAGAGATAGCAGCTCTTTCAGACACAGTCAGAGCCACAGAGGACGAGCTGAGAGCTGAAGACGTCTCATTCCTCAACAACTACAAGGCTGCAGTGGAACGAGTCCAGCAGCGCCCCCTGCTGGAGGATCCACAGCTGCTCTCAGGAGCTCTGATAGACGAGGCCAAACACCTGGGCAACCTGACCTTCAACATCTGGAACAAGATGAAGGACCTGGTCTCCTACACTCCTGTGGTTCTGGACCCAAACACTGCTCATCCAGGACTCATCCTGTCTGAAGATCTGACCAGTGCGAGAGGAGGAGAAGAACAGAAGCTTCCTGATAATCCAGAGAGGTTTGATACAGCCTGTTGTGTTCTGGGCTCTGAGGGATTTAACTCTGGGACTCACAGCTGGGATGTCGAGGTAGGAGACAGTACACTCTGGTTACTGGGTGTGTTAGCAGAGTCTGTCCAGAGGAAGGGAGACAAACTGTCTGGATTATGGATAATAGAGTTCGATGAAGGTAAATACTCATCATGGTCACCATCAGCTCCATTCACTGCTCTCGTCGTGCAGAAGAAGCCTCAGAGGATCAGAGTGAATCTGGACTGGAACAGAGGAAAGCTGTCGTTCTCTGATCCTGATACTAACACACACATACACACCTTCACACACACTTTCACTGAGAAGATGTTTCCAATCATTAACACTGGTGATAATCTGAAGATTTCACCACTGAAGGTCTGTGTGTCAAAGCAACAGGTCTGATAGAGACTTTAGTTTGAAGGAGGTGATTAGTAAACAACTCTTCACTTCTTAAAAGTGAATCTGTTTCAATCTATTTTTGTAGATTGTGTACAAAAACAAATGATGAACTCAGTTTAAACTTTATTGATCTCTGTTTGTCTCTCAGATATTTTCAGCAGCAAACAGAAACAGGAAATAAAGGGAGAGCGAGCAGAATAACATTCAGTAAAACTGAGTTACCAAAATAAGACAATCAAGAGAACACATAATATAAATATATATGACGTCTGGCACTGTGAAATCAGGTGACCCCCCTTTTTTTTATGTTTTCCTGCTCTTCTAGGTGGGTGAGAGGTTTGTTGTATACGTTAATAAAAATGGAAATATCAGTGAAAGTACGTGTTTACTGTATTATGTTTGTCAATATTTCCAAAGAAAAGAAAAGAAATGAATGAATAATCCAAACCAAGAAACAAAAACACATTTAGATGTTAATAATTTAATATTTATTGTCAAAAATTAACTATCTATAATTCTCAGAGTTATAAGGCAGAATCGTTCTGATAATAACATTCTGCTGCATTTGTTTGAGGACAAGCGAGAGATTAAAATACTAAATACTCTTCAGAAAATATCCGTTCCTCCTCCAGTTTGATAAAAGACAAATCAGCAGAAATTCAAGTCATTATGAACATTTTCAGCACTCAAAAAAAATGCAGAGACATTTCAAAATGTAACGAGGGAAATCACAGCAGGTTATTCATATTAAAAGTCATCTGCATCAAATCTTCAAGACAGTTTCACAGCTGACATTTTTCTTTTATAATCTGGCTTGTTGAGGGGACACATTTCACTGCGACACAGAAATCTAACAAATTTGGGACAAAAGAGGAAACACAAACTGTTTCACACAGATCTCTGAAATTATTTAGATTATTAGAAACTGAAACAAACAAATATGAGACTTTGGTGTTCAGAGACGTAACATAAGAGGAAAACTATTTATGCTCCGATATTGACCTGAAATAATATTTGATTTCGATGTCGGGCTGCGACTCACAATTATTTAATTTTGTATAAATCTATCAGGCATTTTCTATTGATTAATCGTTCAAGCTGAAATCTTCAAATGACAAAAAAAAAAAAAAAGTTTATTATCTTAGAAAAGTCAGAAAATAAAGAAATGTTCATAATTCAGAAGCTGGAATTGTTTTTCTTTCATTCAAGTTTAAAGAACGACTCAAGTTATTTATCTACTAGCGAAAAATGTAGCGGATCATTTTTGACAAGTCGATTAAATCACTAGTTAAACTCAGATTTTATATATATATATGTATTTATAGCAGGAATAGACGGTTTGTCTTTGATCACAAACATCATTGGACGGCAACTAATTACCGGGCGGATAAAGCGTGCGGAGCTCCAGATGGACGGATGGAAGACTTCCTCACCACTTCTGCTCCAGTCGGATACATTCACGTCCACCAGACTCCTCGTGTCCTCTCTCAGAAGGTCGTGTCATCTCCCAGAAGGTCGTGTCATCTCCCAGAAGGTCGTGTCATCTCTCAGAAGGTCGTGTCATCTCTCAGAAGGTCGTTTCCTCTCTCAGAAGGTCGTTTCCTCTCCCAGAAGGTCGGCGGGTCTTCAGCCCATGTAGGAGTACCTCCAGTCCGTGAGCGGGACGTGGGTCTGCTTCACCACCTGCGGCGACGTCCATCTCAGGACGTAGTGCGGACCTCCGGGTTTGTCGTTCGTTCCTGGAGGAGAGGAAAGTTTCAGCTTCACACAAAAACAGGAAGCTCTCGTCCGTTTGTTCCGTTTGAATCGAGAGTTAAAAACCAACATCTACATCAACGTAGAGAATTCAACCACAGACTTTATCATAGCAGAGAAACATATCCTCATGAACTGGAAATCAAGACACAAAAATCTGCATTTACACTTAATGAACACTTATGAATGGAAACATGATCCGCCTCAATAATACAAATGAAAAAAACACAGATTCTATTTTTATTTTGTATTGTTATTGTTTAATATAATGATTATATTAGTAATTATTATTATAATTATTTTAATTCCTATTCTAATAATAATTCTTATAATTATTATTCTATTTATTATTATAAATATTTTAATTTTTTTAATTATTCTTTTTATTATTATTACAATTATAATAAATATTATTAATATATTTCTTCTTTTTATTATTCTATTTATCATTATAAATATTTTTATTTTTTATATTATTCTTTTTATTATTATTATAATAAATATAATTAATATATTTCTCATTTTTTTATCATTATAAATATTATTATTTTTATTATTACAATTATAATAAATATCATGAATACATTTCTTCTTCTTTGTATTATTATAGTTATTAAACCTTTCTATCTTCTCTGTCTCACCTGAAGCTCTGGCGCCTCCAAACGGTTGCTGGGCGACCACGGAGCCGGTGGACTTGTCGTTCACGTAGTAATTACCAGCAGCGTTCCTCAAGGCTGCAGCCGCCTCGTCCATCACACTCCTGTAACACACACACACTTTAGATCACACTCCTGTAACACACACACACTTTAGATCACACTCCTGTAACACACACACACTTTAGATCACACTCCTGTAACACACACACACTTTAGATCACACTCCTGTAACACACACACACTTTAGATCACACTCCTGTAACACACACACACTTTAGATCACACTCCTGTAACACAAACACACTTTAGATCACACTCCTGTAACACAAACACACTTTAGATCACACTCCTGTAACACAAACACACTTTAGATCACACTCCTGTAACACACACACACTTTAGATCACACTCCTGTAACACACACACACTTTAGATCACACTCCTGTAACACACACACACTTTAGATCACACTCCTGTAACACAAACACACTTTAGATCACACTCCTGTAACACACACACACTTTAGATCACACTCCTGTAACACACACACACTTTAGATCACACTCCTGTAACACACACACACTTTAGATCACACTCCTGTAACACACACACACTTTAGATCACACTCCTGTAACACACACACACTTTAGATCACACTCCTGTAACACAAACACACTTTAGATCACACTCCTGTAACACAAACACACTTTAGATCACACTCCTGTAACACAAACACACTTTAGATCACACTCCTGTAACACACACACACTTTAGATCACACTCCTGTAACACACACACACTTTAGATCACACTCCTGTAACACACACACACTTTAGATCACACTCCTGTAACACAAACACACTTTAGATCACACTCCTGTAACACACACACACTTTAGATCACACTCCTGTAACACAAACACACTTTAGATCACACTCCTGTAACACACACACACTTTAGATCACACTCCTGTAACACACACACACTTTAGATCACACTCCTGTAACACACACACACTTTAGATCACACTCCTGTAACACACACACACTTTAGATCACACTCCTGTAACACACACACACTTTAGATCACACTCCTGTAACACAAACACACTTTAGATCACACTCCTGTAACACAAACACACTTTAGATCACACTCCTGTAACACACACACACTTTAGATCACACTCCTGTAACACAAACACACTTTAGATCACACTCCTGTAACACAAACACACTTTAGATCACACTCCTGTAACACACACACACTTTAGATCACACTCCTGTAACACACACACACTTTAGATCACACTCCTGTAACACAAACACACTTTAGATCACACTCCTGTAACACACACACACTTTAGATCACACTCCTGTAACACAAACACACTTTAGATCACACTCCTGTAACACAAACACACTTTAACGAACGAATCAGAACTTTTATTTCAGTTAAAACCTGAACTTAAAAAAGTAAAAACAAATAAAAATGGCCGCTGCAGGTCGTCACCGCTGATCTGTTCTCTATTTGTGATTTACATGTGTGTGTATGTGTGTGTGTTTGTTTCTGTGTGTGTGTTTCTGTGTGTGTGTGTGTGTGTGTGTGTGTGTGTGTGTGTGTGTGTGTGTGTGTGTGTGTGTGTGTGTGTGTGTATATGAGTGTGTGTGTGTGTGTGTGTGTGTGTGTGTGTGTGTGTGTGTGTGTGTGTGTGTGTGTGTGTGTGTGTGTGTGTGTGTGTGTGTGTGTATATGAGTGTGTGTGTGTGTGTGTGTGTGTGTGTGTGTGTGTGTGTGTGTGTGTGTGTGTGTGTGTGTGTGTGTGTGTGTGTGTGTGTGTGTGTGTGTGTGTGTGTGTGTGTGTGTGTGTGTGTACCTCCTGGTTGAAGCGACAGTTGAGTGTGCACCACCCGATCTGCATCAGACCCTGGGAGGAGATCAGCACCTCGTAGGCCCATTTCCCTGCAGAAACAGGAAGTAATAAATGTTGTTTAAACATTATTCTGATGCGCCACACGGCGCCGTCGGTAGAGCCGAGCACTGAGAAGTACTTTGGGTTCATTAAATAAAACATTTGAAACGTATCCCAGTCTTCAACAAAGAGGCATATTGAACTAATGTTTACAGTTCAACTCACAGTACAGTATACAGTTACCTTGTGAATAGCACCAACAGCATCTACAGCATCAGTAACCGCCTAAGCAGTGCACTGGTTTCAGCCACTGTATCTATAACTGTGTTGTTGCTTATAGACATGAGGATTTCCTTCTCTGTGCACATTAACATGAACGCCTCCAAGTTTTTCTTTAGCATTCCAACGCATTTTTCTGCATGAGTATTATATAGTGGTGATTTACTCCTTTACTACACCCACTTCTGAGCAAACAATGCATATTGGTTCATCAAGTACTGTCATATACTGCTCTTTCTTACAATATATAACTTTAATTCATATTGTTTCCTCTGTTATCCTCTCTACCTGTCCCTGTAGTCATGGCCTCCTCATTGCAAATGTCGGGCTCATCATTTTCAGCAGGAGACTCTTATCTGTTGCTCCGAAGCTACAAAGAACATATTACTGCATACTTCAATATCAATATTTGCATAATATTTGCAAAGTCTATGGATGGCCATATTTTGGGTGATATAAAAAGGCTAATATTTTAATTAAATTTAATATTTTGCTTGGGAATAGGTTGACAACGCTACAACGATATGAATCAAGGCTACAACGTTAGCCGAATAGTGACGTTGCTAATCATTAGGCCTTTGTCTCTCTTTACCAGTTCCCACTTGTGTTTGTCCTCTTGAAAATAAATCGGTAAGCGTGGCACATTTGGCAGCATCCTCCTCCAAGGCCTTTCTTTTTTTCAACCTGGCTTTTTCAGCCCCTCCTGCCCTCTTCCTCCGTCCATCCTCCCTGACGCGTATCGTTGCGGTCGGGCCGGCCCAGCTATCGTAGCCTATCTGAGAAAACCTTTTGGAAAAGACGGGCTACGGACCGAACCAACTCTATTTGGGAGGGGAGAACTTCCTCGCATGGTACACCGGTTGTACCATACGAGGCAGTTCTCCCCTCCCAAATATAGTTGATTGGTTCCATAATGGACCGAACCAACTCTATTTGGGAGGGGTGAACTTCCTCGCATGGTACAACCCATGCAGAGGCTGCGGTGTCAGAATGCAGAACGTGTGTAGCCCACTTTAAGAGAAGATGGACTAACGTGACAAACGTCAACAAATAAAATTCTCGACCGGCCCAGAAGTGAAGCGGCCCACCGGGAACTCTCCCGATTCTCCCGATTACCCACCCCGGGCCTGGTTCATTATGAAACCGCGTTCACCACGTTAACTATGAGAGAACGTCATCTGGACAGGACTCACCTTTGTAAACGCACGTGGTGGCTCTGATGGAGCTGAAGTTGCTGTGGCCGATGACCTGAAACCACAGAAAGAAGAATTAGAATCGTTCTCCTATACTACCAGCTGCCATTATAATTATATATAATATTATATATAATCCTGCACAACAACAACGGGATGGATTAAAGCATCTTACTTTATTTATTCAACCAGGAGAGTCTTATTGAGATCTATTTTTCAAAGGCGTCCCAGTCAAGACAGCAGCACAAGGACCAGTTTTAGACACAAAAACACACTAATAGCAATTTAAAATGAAATATTACGTCTGAAACATCGACGGCCAGATGTGCCTGCACTTCATTTTAGATCCAGAGAGAACCAACTCGCCATGATGCAGGAGGTTGTTGTTTAACAGCTGAAGTCTTAATTCAGTCGAGACAACGTTGTCAGAGATTAATGTTATAGTTTTATTTATTTATTTAAATCAGGCATGGTTTACCGTCCGTCTCAAAATGTATTTTTCATCATCCCTGATAATTTTTTCCCGCCCTTGGGTCCTGGATATGTTGAATAAGTCTCAGTGCTCCTTGTGAAGATGCAAGTAAAGACACGCAAGTAGTTAACCCTCTGTCCACTGAGCCCGCGGTTTCGCGTGGTGACACTCGAAACGTTTCTCTAAGTTTCTAAAATATTCACAGCACCGCGATAATACATCACAGAAATATAATTTTACGTCTGGCGGAAAGAGAAGACTTCCTGCTTCCGTGTGCCTGCCCAGGCAGAGCCCAGCATAATTTTAACATCATCAAGCAAGCAAAAGGGCAGCAGTGTGTCATCTGACGCTGGTAAAAAAAATAAAAAATCCTTCTCCGTGATTTGTTGAATCATATGTCCGTCGCCATTTCGTGAACTAAACAACCAATGTACACTCAGGAAATCTCAATGGACTACATACCTGAGCATATAAACACACTACAGTTTTCAGTCAGAGAAAAGCGACATCATGACCAAATGAGTTAGAAACAGCCAACCAGTTTGTATGGAATTCACCCGAGCAACTGGTCTTTTATTCTCCTGCTGAGCATATGTCACTGTTTTTCACTCTTTTGATTCCTCTAATATCAATGATTTTTATTTTTACTGAGGCGGAAACGTTTCTTCAACTTCTGAGTAAATATGTAAATATGACAGAATGCTGCACAGAGTTAATGCAATTATAAAAACAATCAAACAGGCTAGTCCAATTCTTGCTTCGGATGTGAGTGGACAGATATTTCTTATCTGTCTTTGCTCCAAGAAAACGTTCTGAGCGGCGCACCAGCTGCAGGTGGATGTGTCTCGTGGATAGAGGTAGCACAGAACTTGTCTTACAGCAGGCCTCTATTTATCCCTCGAAGGTAGACACAGGGTGGAGACTTTGCGTCTGTGTCTACTGGTGCTCCCACGGAGGTGACGCAGCAGATGGCTGTCCGTCACTCGGACTCAGGTGCTGTCTTCTCGGTGTCCTCTGGAACTGGGGCTGGAGCAGGGACCTTTTTGCAGTGTGACGCGTGGACCCAAGTGGCTCTCTCAGCTACCTTCACGGCCGTGTGAGTAACGAGGAGGATTTGGAACGGTCCTTGCCAGCGCTTAGCTTTCCAGCTCTTTCTCCTGAAGTCTTTGACCACCACAAAATCACCAGGCTGCAGGCTGTGGAGTGCTCCTGTGGCTTCCTTCGGTAGTGCAGCAGAAACCTGTTTTCTTATGTCAGACAAGGCAGAGGAGAGTCGTGCACAATATGTTAACATTACATTTTCGCATGCTGTGGTTGAGGGGAGAGCCTTCTGTGGAGCCTCCGTCCCGACATGGGGAGGAGCTCCAAACAGGATCTCAAACGGACTGAGATTGCTCCTTGTCCGCTTCCTCATTCGCATATACATCAACACCAGCGGTAATGCCTTTACCCAACTGAGTTTTGTATCCTCACAACATTTGGCTAGTTTTGTTTTTAGAGTGCCATTTTCCCTTTCCACTGCCCCACCACTAGCTGGGTGGTAGGCACAGTGTGTTCTTAGATCAATGCCTATGTAAGCACTTAGCTGTTGGACGGCTTCGTTGACAAAGTGGGATCCATTGTCACTTGAAATCTTTGTTGGTATTCCCCATCTGGGAATAATCTCTGAGATGAGAGCCTTGGCCACCACTGCAGCAGTCTGTTTGCTTGAGGGAAACACTTCAACCCATTTGGACCACATGTCCACCATTACCAAACAGTGCTTCTTACCTTCGCAGGGTGAGAGCTCTACAAAGTCCATCATCAGATGTTGAAAGGGTCTGGTGGGAGGAGGGTGTGCAGCTTGTTGGGCGACTGTCACTGGTTGACCAATGTTGTGAGTTGCACAGGTTACGCAAGATTGACAAAAAAATTGTGCATAAATTGTGAAGCCCTTCGTGAACCATATAGCATTAATGCTACTTACCATTCCTCCTTTTGACACATGATCCTTCCCGTTTCAATTTTGCATAATGCGGAAAGAAATGCTTTGGCAGGCAGGGCCTGCCGTTGCACATCCAGACGCCATAATGCAAGATGGCTCCTTCTCGAGACAGACCGTTCGTTCCGGTTGGGTGGAGAAAGTCTGCACTGCACAGAGTGTGTCAGGAAAAGAAAGGGCAGGGATGTGGGGGATATGTACATACTGTGGGGTGACCGTGAGGGGGGCGTGGATGGCAGCGCGCTTTGCAGCCGCGTCAGCTCGGCCATTTCCACGAGAAACGTCATCAGATCCCGATGTGTGTGCAGCACACTTGCAGACAGCAATAGCTGTAGGCAGGAGGATGGCTTCTAGTAACTCAGAAATCAGAGTGTGATGCAGAACAGGTTTGCCATCAGATTTCAGAAAATTGCAGTGTTTCCAAAGAGCGCCAAAATCATGAACAACGCCAAATGCATAACGAGAATCAGTGTGAATCGTAACAGACTTACCACTGGCTGATCTGCACGCTTCTGTCAGAGCCACAAGTTCAGCAGCTTGTGCCGAGAAATTGGCTGGAAGGCTGCCAGACCTAACCAATGCAGAATCTGAGACCACAGAGAAACCCACACGATTGGCACCTGAGTCAGGGTCACGTGAGGCAGACCCATCAACGTACAGGACAATGTCAGGGTTGGAGAGTGGACTGTCCAAGAGATCAGGTCTTGGTGTGCACTGATGCTGGAGATCTGCAACACAGTCATGCTCATCACCATCTCCTTCTATGGGCATGAGGGAAGCAGGATTCAACACATTACATCGCTTTATGGTAACATTAGGCATATCTAGGAGACAGGTGTGATATCTCAGATATCATGCAGCAGATAGGTGTGATGATTTCTGTTCAAGGAGGATCAGTGAGACCGAATGTGGAACCAAGACTGTCAGTGGAGCGTAACCCACAATGTCACGAGACGCAGTGAGTGCACGTTCTGCAGCTGCAACTGCTCTGAGACACTGAGGGAGGCCCGCAGCGACAGGATCAAGTTTTGCAGAGAAATAGGCGACTGGGCGGAGCTTATCGCCGTGTGACTGTAGTAACACAGACGTCATACAACCTGATTTTTCATCAACCGTCTGGGTGAATGGCTTCTTGGGGTCAGGGAGTCCCAGAGTGGGAGGAGTCTGCAATGCCTTTTTCATGTCGACAAATGCATCCTCAGCTTCCTGAGTCCAGGTAATCCGGTCAGCTGACGTAAGGGATTTCCCATGGATCAGGGAAGACAGAGGTGCCTCCAAATGGGAGTAGTTAGGCATAAAAGAACGACAGTAGGAACACATTCCCAGAAAAGACATCATTTGTTTATTTGTGGTGGGCTTTGGAATAGACATGATGGACTTAATTCGTGATGATGAGAGTGTCTTACCCTCCGCAGAAATGTCATGACCAAGGAAATGGATAGACTGTGAAACAAACTGCAGTTTGTTGAGGCTGACTTTGTGACCTTCTTTAGCCAGATGACAGAGGAGGGACACCGTGTCCTTCTCGCAGATGTCTCTGGTGGGGGCAGCAACGAGGAGATCATCTACATACTGGAGCAAAGCAGTACCTGGGGAGAGAGTCAAACTTTCGAGGCTTTCTCTAAGTGCCTCATTGTAGATGGTGGGAGACTCTGTGTAACCCTGACATAAACGAGTAAACGTAAATGGTTTTCCATTGAAATTGAATGCAAACCAGAACTGACTGTCTTTGTCCACTGGGACACTGAAAAATGCATTTGATAAGTCAACCACTGAAAACCATCTAGCCGCTGATGGAACCTGTGTCATAATGGTGTAAGGGTTAGGAACATTAGGTGCTCTGGCGTGTACGGCAGCATTTACAGCCTTCAAATCCTGTACAAAACGCCATTCAGTAGGCTTTCCTGCAGCTCGTATTTTCTTCATTGGAAAAATAGGTGTGCGTACTGGAGAATTAGGACATGGGATTATTACCCCTGCTTTCAACAGAGTCGAAAACCGGTGTAAGACCCTCAATCGCCTCTGGGCGAAGTGGACACTGGTGTTTGTGTGGTCGAAACTCAGACCTTCCAGTGATCACAACAGGCTGGCAGTTCCGTATCAGGCCCACATCATACTTGTGCTGAGCCCACAGCGAAGGGGGAACAGACAGTAGTGCTGGAGAGATAGCAGAAACGTCACTGTTAAATGTACCTTCTGTAGTGGGAGCAGACATTAATGATTGAATCGGGGGAGAGTCTGAGGTCTCCAAAACATAAATTGATCTGACTGCAGGTGCAACATGTGACATTGTTTGTTTATAGAAACCTGTGCTCGGGGAATGTGAGCAGGTGGAATCAGGACATGGCTCCCAGTCTGTAAGAGAGTTGCATGCTTTCACAAACGGTCCTAGATCCCTCCACCGAGACTGTGGACTCTTAGCCAGAGAAACGTGGGGATCAGAGTTGGCAATCAGGTAGAATGGGAGCTGGGGAGGAGTGAGAATCACAGAGAGTGCACACATGTGAGCAGACCAATACAACATGCATGTGCTAACATCATCATTGGTTGTATCTGGAATAAATCTGTGTCGATACTCATCGTCTCCACCAGGTGCTACGTGTGCTGTGCAATGGAGATGTTCAGGCTTCATGAAGTCTCCAGCAGGGGGCATTCGGTCTGTTGCTTTGGCTACAAGAAGTGTAGCTATCTCGTGCTCGAGCCACCATTGATAAATAAACAATGGCTGGGGGCGAAGGTCAATCAGGGCCTGTGACATCATTAGCTGGGTCGGAGCTCTCTGCCGAACCACAATGAGGCCTGAAGGAGTAGACTGTAAACTTATACCAAAAGAGAACATTAGGTCTCTGCCCATCAGATTGATAGGGCAGACAGAAGACAGTAGGAACGAATGCTTCCTGGTAATGTCTGGTACTGGGTCAGTCGGGTCAGTGTGCACACTTGTCATAGGTGTAGTAAAACATTCTTTCATAGTTGACCCTGATGCACCTTGTGAATAAACAAATCTACCACTGAGCTTGTGAGTGGGAAAATGTTTCTTCTGAATAACTGAATAAGTTGCCCCTGAGTCGACTAGAAAAGTTATCACAACACCTTCTATGCAAACATCTGTGAGTGGCATTACCTTAAAAGAGTCGTCTGAATACATTGTATATGTGTGTGTGCTGTGTTTAATTTCTTTATCTTTCTGTATCTGTAAATGTGCTATGATGCTGAGGAGAGCTGCATGCTGCTCCTCTGTGTGCGTGTGCGTGGGAGGAAGCATGTCTTCTTTGCGAGCAGAAGCTTGTGTGTGTTTTTCACCTCCCTGTCCTTGATGAATCACTGGAGCGGGGGTCATCTCCTCTCCACATGCAGTGACCTCCTCCCCCCCATCGCGTCAGTCTCCACCGTCATTGTTGTAGTGGTCGTTCTTCTTCCTGTTCTCCAGTTGGGGACAGTCTCGCACCCAATGTCCTTCTTCTCCATAGTTAAAACATGCTGTAGAGCGTGGCTTGTTGTTCTGGTAATTACCTTTTCCTTTTCCTCTTCCTCCTCCTCGGTTTCCTCCTCTGGAGCCACCAAACTTTCCTCTCCAGTTGTTGCTTTGGCCACCATTTTGGTACATCGTGGTGACGCTGTCCAACATGGTCAGCTGTGCTTTTTTAGCGGTTCTCTGGGTCTTCACCTTTTGAACAGTTACAGTCTCTACCAGGAGTTTGTGGTTGTGTTTTGCATGTCTCACCACTTCTGTGAGGCGGGCGTCTTCGAGTCCTACCACAGACCTTTCGGTGGCTTGGCGGACATCGGGGTGCAGGCCATTCAGGAAGGAGGACTTGAGATGTGATTCCCATGCTGTGGTATGTGGAGCTCCATCTCCTCCTTCTGGTTTCGGGATTCCTGCATGTAACTGGAAAACTTGCATCAGTCTCTGGTAATATTCACCTACTTGCTCATCTGGTCTTTGTTTTGTGGCGTTGATGATGGACATGTCCACTCTGGCTGGAAATCTTTCAACCATGGCAGTGCAGAGGACTCCTAGAGCGTCGCGGTATGCAAGGTTTGCAACATTACCCCAGACTGGATTTACGGGCTGGAGTTCCTGCATGGCGTCCACTTCTGCTTTGAGCTTGGCGTAGTTGATGGGACCCACATGTCGCATCAGGAGTCTCGCCATTTCTTGACCTGTCGGGAGAAACTGTCGGCAGAAAATCGAGAATTGTGTGGAGAATATTACTCCATCCGCCTGGAGGGGTGGCAGATGAGTTGTAGCCTGCAAAATGTCAGCGTCAGTCCATGGTCGGAACACGAGGGCTGCTCCGTCATGTCCTTGGACGTGTATCATTGGCAGGGAGAGCACGGTCGTCTCCTCCTCAGGATCTGGGAAGTGAGAGTTCATGAGTGATGACAAAGCTTCTTTCGCATCTTGGAGAAGAGAGGAGTTATTATGTTGGGAGCGAGGGGAGGATGATGTTATGGGTGAAAAGGCAGCAAGCAGCTGATGGGCAGCTTTACTGATCTGTCTGTATCGAGTGGTCACACCCTGTGGGACTTCAACTTTCTCTGGTGTCATCAGTTCAATTCCTGTTGCTGCTGCTGTTGGCTGGCTCACAATGGGTGCTGCTTCAGCTGCAGGAGCGTTCATGTTATCTGCAGGCGCGCTCCCGTCAGCCGCTGGCTGAGGAGGATCATAAGGTGGGGGGTGAGGCAAGCACGTGTCGAGAAGAGGCCCGCCCACTCCTGTCAGACTCGGATACAGAGAGTGAGAGGAAAACGGGTTATGTGGATTAAACATGTGCTGATCCTCTTCTCTGCTCTTCTCTTTTTTCTTTGACACCTGCACCATAGTGAGTGCTTTTTCTCTCCTTCTCTCAATAGTTTCACATTCTGCCAACCATAGTTGCAGACACTTCCTGTTTTCTTCTATTTCTGCTAAGATTTTGCCTTTAATGGTTCTCTGACTTTTCTGTTTCTTTTCTTCTTCTTCCATATCTTTCTTCAACATTGCTAACTTTTCTTTTGACGAAGACCCATTCTCGGGGAAACCGAACTTTCTATGCCAAAATGATAGATACTGAACAGACCCATCACCGTGTTTTTTCTTCATGAGCTCAACGATTGGTCCACTCGGACCTGGGACTTCTTTTCCCTGTTTACCACCCATCCTGGTGTGGTTATATAGTCGTCACTATATACTTAAATTTATTTCTCGGGGGATTTAGTTAACACCCGGGCTCGAACGTCACCCGCAAGCGGTTTCTTCGTTCAAACACGTTTGGTTTAAAGCTCATACAGTTACTAACGTCCAACGTAGATATGTAATCTTTACTTTAAACTCTGGTCTAAAGCTCATGCAGTTACTAACGTCCAACGTAGATATGTAATCTTTACTTTAAACTCTGGTCTAAAGCTCATGCAGTTACTAACGTCCAACGTAGATATGCAATCTTTACTTTAAACAAAACCGTTGACACTCATGAAATAATTACACGATGACTTCGAACTTGTACATTTATTCTAAAACCCCTTATATACCTTTTAAGAATACCTCTTCACGTTTGTGTTATATATGTTATACAGTTTTTATCTTTAGAATTAGAATTTCAACTTCTTACCCTCTGTGTGACTTTAACCGTTGTTAGAGATTCTCGCGGAGTCAGTCAGATCCCACCACCGGACGTGTGGACCCTTCGTCACGTGTCTGATGTGGTACAGGGCAGGACGGTCCTAGATGAGTCCCGGAGTGGCCTACTCCCAGACGCCGGTGGAGGTCCAACGGACCCTCGGAGAATCCCACTTCTGACTACGAAGTTGTGGTGGAAAAATTATCTCTTGGTCACTGGGGCAGAGGCAGAAGAGTTGAGAATTGTAATTTGAGCTTTCTAATGAACAGACAAAAAAAGTCTTCTCGAACACAAGTTGTAAAGAGTGATTCTTTAATGCTTGCAAGCGGGGAGCAGTTTACACAGGCACGTATCACAGTGACAGTGGAAAGACTCACACGGACTTCTGTCCGTTCCTTGGTATTTAAAAGGTTCCTTCCCTGTCTGTCAGATGAAGTTTAAGACAACCAATGAAAATGAGCAGCACACTTAAAAGAAAACCATAATACGAGTCTCACACACAGTCTTATGTTCTTGTTCGAACTATTAATTAAATGTATCAGCAGGTGCAAACTTATCTATTCACCCTCGTCCTGTATCCGGCCTTGAGGAGAAAGCAGCAGTTTTTCAAAAAATAATTGTCTGGGAACCTGGTTTGTGTTTTCACTGGGAGTATTTGGGCCTTACAGTTTTAAACTATGGCAAGATATATTTTACCATTACAATGTTTGAACAAAATGTCAGTTCATGAAATGACAAGACATTTAACTTAAAACCACGAGTATGAACCTCATGGTGGCACGAGAGGAAGAGTCAGGGGATCGCCTAAGGATTCATCGTCTGGGAGCCACGAATGTCCGGAGATCTTACTCCAAATCCTGTCCTGTTCTTTCACAGGACAAGCGAAGGGTTTACTCTGCCGGTGACGGGGTCCTCGTCCTATCAGGACCGCCGATATCTGAACAACAATTCATGGCGATCCACCCAGTAGTTGAACATTTCGAGCTGCACCAAAGAGGTGGGCTGACAGACATTGGCATCCCGAGAGCCACAACGTCATCGTTGCATACGACAAAAGGAAATAGTTGGTTCCAGTAATAGTCGTCAGTGTAGTTTTTTATACGAACAGAAAATGTGAAAACTGTCATTTTATTCCAAAGGTCATCAAGAAAACGAGGGCAGTCGGCTCCTGAAAGAACTTCAGCTTGACGGCCTCGTTCACAAGGAGGTCCTTTTGGCAGGCAGCAAAGACCTTCTGACGAAACTCGTCCGACAGTTTGCTTGAACCTCTTTGAGGACAACTGAAAGTCTTTCTCCATGGTCTTCCTAAACGTCTCTTCTTCATTCGTTCAACATCTTCCTCCTGATAACTGTCTGTGGCTTCAGGAGTCCAATGGACCAACGAAGCCTGAAAGAACTCCTTCAGCTTGACGGCCTCGTTCACAAGCAGCTTCTTTGGATGCCAACAGGCAGTAAAGACCTTCTGACCAAAACTCTGTATAACTGACTCCCCAATGGAGGCTCTAAACATGGCCCACTTGTATTCCATGTCCCCAGCCTCAATGGGAATTAAGAAGAACGTGGAAGTTGAAGGCCTCAAGAACAGGTTCCTCATCCAGACCAGTTCTCCTTCAGTATCCATTCATGTTTTCAGATCTCTTCTGCCTCTCCCTTCACCTGATCCAGCTCAGGTGATTTGCCAAACGAGGGGCAGGTGAAGACGGGAGCTGATTCAACAACTGGTTCTGGATCAGTCCACTTTCAACTAAACCACATATATGACCTAGTTGTAATACATGTTTATATTTATGTATGTTGTGTATTTTCACCTCAACTGTTCTTTGATACATAATTACAAGATCTTTCAACAGGCAGTTTTAAAACTACATTTACAGCAAATTGAAATTTCCTGCTTCTGTAACAGAATAGACACTTTAATCTCATCTGGTTTTGAGTGATCTTTGCTCGACATTATTACATTACACTCCTTTATTATTGAAGGCAAATGTGCCAAATAACCTTTGAACTCAAACTCCTGCAAGACTTTAATCTTTTATGAGCTCCATGAAGATTAAAATGTACCGATGCAGATGAAATGCTGTTAATCAGTAATCTCTAGAGGTTTGGTAGGTGTTCTTTTGGACTTTGCAATGAAACACACCTCTGTGTTCCAGGTGAAGCGTTTAGCAGAGGAGGAGTCACAAAGCTCCGCCCCTCACCTGACTCACCTGAGACAAACAGTTTGTGCTTCTTCTTCACTAAAGAGACACACAGACTGAAAGAGAGACGATCAGATTCACCTTCAGACCAAACTAACAACTTCCTCTGAGTGAGTTCAGCTGCAGGAGAGAAAAGAGGAACACTACAACACTGCTGCTTCAACCTGCTGACACTCCACACCCTGAATGTGAGTTTGACTCAACACAGTGAAGTTATAGAGGAGGAGGGAGCCATGACCAGTGTTCCCTCTAAGCTGCGCGCGTGCGCGGCCGCGCAGGCCAGTCGAAGTGGCCGCGCAATAGATTTTTCAGACCGCGCAAACGATTTTTTTTCAGGGGTTAAAAATCTTTTTTGCGCCAGTGTTTCTGAGATAGGAGTGAGCCATCTCCGCAATAGAAGATCTTTGACGCGTCGAGTCTTCTTGGCCAATCAGCGTCCCGTTTCTCGACATGCGCTCTCTGTACCTCTGCTAGCGCTCTGCCTCCGTTAGCACCCCCCACCCCCGCTGTCCTCCTCCGGGCGCCAGGAGTGAAGCTCGCCTAGAGCGCCACATGAGCTAGGGCCGGCGCTGTTTAGGCTACTCTTGGCGGGCCCTGCTCCAGCAGTTATAGATACCATGGTGAAAAGAAAGGCAGAGCAGGTGCCACATAGCCAGATAGGCCTATCTCCCTCAATGACATTCAAATTACATGTTTTGTAGCCTAGTTTGTTGCAAACCACTCCAGTTATTAAATTGTTTATATAGGCTACCTTTAGGAAAAATGACACCATGTCAATTTAATAGGCCTATAATTATTGTTAAGCACTGCATTAGCATTTTTCTTTCAATGAAGTTCCATTTAAATGTTGTACCTGCTGAGAAATGACTAAACACCTTTGATACTTTTATTTTGTATATATATCATTATCAGTCATAACCAGTGAACCAGTCATAACCTCCCCTTATTGAAGATTGAAGTTCAACAAAGATCCTTTAAGTTCAACTAAACTGACTGGTAAAACACCATCATTAAAATGTTCCCAAAGTCCAGCCATTATAAAGGATATTGAATAAATACCAACCTTGTATACATATTGATGCATTTGCTGTCATCTCTTTGAATCCCCTATGGCTAACGCAGGCTTGTGGTCATTTTCGGGAGGTCGCGAATTGCTCACAGTGCTGAAATGTGCGCTCAGAAAAAGAAAAAAATTGCTCAGTGCTGAAAAAAATTAGAGGGAACATTGGCCATGACTCATGTACTTTCTGTGTTTCAGCTTCACTCATTCTTATATGATATTGAGTAGAAACAGAATACATCACAACTGTTATCACTTTAATTGACGACAGTTAGAAAAACAGTAATTAATACATGTATTTATGCTAAAAGTTGTGGAATGTAACTATGTATATTTACGCAACTTAAAAAAACAAAACATGTTTTAAACTTCAGTAAAATGTCTGAAAAGTGTCCTGAAAATATTGTATTAATATCAGTTCAGCAAGAGGAACACTTTGTGTTTTAATCCAGTTTAATAATTAACATTTAAAAGTATCTCATCTATCAGATTAATCTAATGAGAACATTCAGAAGATATTATTAAAATACAACTATTATTAAGATCACATGAGTATGATTGAAGTTATGATTGATACTTTATTCGTGGGAGAACAGCTGATAACAGTGGTGACATTGCTGTGACGTTGCTCATCAGACACGCGGTAAGATTTACCTTCTTTACAAAGCTGAGACTTCACCTGAGGACAGTTACAGGAGGAAGTACTACGAGTACTACAGTAGAAAGTACTACAAGTACTACAGTATAAGGTACTATAACTACTACAGTACGACAAGTACTGAAGTATTACAGGTACTACAAGTACTATAGTACTGAAGTAATTAAATAATGGAAGTAATGAAGTACTGCAGTACTATAGTACATTAAACTTTTGCTGAATGATATTTAATGAGCTCCATGAAGGTGAAACCGTTCCTCCTGCAGATGAAATGAGGTCAAACCTGTTAACCTGAGCTGTAGAGGTGTGGAGGTGTTTGTGGAATGAAACACACCTCTGTGTTCCAGGCAGGGGCGTTGTTAGGCCTGTCGTTAGGCTGAAGCCCCCCTAAAATGTAAAAAAATATATATATATATTGTTTCTCACATGGACAAGTTATTTATAACTCTAAAATGCTACATATGTGCGTTCTGGTTTGTATGTTTTCTCCCCCTTCAAATTACAATCCAATAGCCTACTTACCTATAGGGCACTAGGACCTTGGGGAGGCTGCTGCGCTGAGAGCAGCGGCCGCAGCAGGAGGCGTTGACAAGAAACTGCCATCAAGTCGGACAGTTTTAGGCTGCCTTCAAAGTACACACAGGAAGTCACAGAAAAAATGACTTCCTGTTAGTTCCGAACTTTTGTCTACTTGTAGTTTACAGATCACGTTTGGATTTATTCATATGTGTTTGTAAATATATATTTATGTAGAAACGTGTGTGTAGCTGCATCCTTTGTTCTTTTTATGTCTGCCTGTGAAATACATTACTACTGGTTTAGATATGTGTTGTATAAATAAGATTTTCTATTAACAACCACACAAGATATGTTTTAAGACTAAACATGAGACTAATAGTCAACAATCAAGCATTAAGTATTACAACTACACATAAAATAAGGATTTTCTACAACACGTGGTGTTTGCTGTCAAATCTAAGAGCCAATCAGCTCTCTGATGTGGCGACAGCCAGGCGTTTCCCATCATGCACTGGGCCACGCAGTCCATGGAGAGCTACTGCGGCGCCTGGCTGTAGATTCGACTACCGGCTTGCTCTCGTGAGAGTATCGTTGACCACGTGTGCATGACGTCAGAGCAAGTCGGGAGCAAGTCGGACACAAATCTACCCAGCATGCATTGCGCGCCGATCGCCGCCGATCGATTCTGCGCAGAACTGGCTCATCTCGAACGAGCCTAATGTCTCTCTTCAACCACAGCAGGATTACACCAAGGAGTTTATCTCACAGTAAACTACACCAAGGAGTTTATCTCATAGTAAACTATACCAAGGAGTTTATCTCACAGTAAACTATACCAAGGAGTTTATCTCATAGTAAACTACACCAAGGAGTTTATCTCACAGTAAACTACACCAAGGAGTTTATCTCATAGTAAACTACACCAAGGAGTTTATCTCACAGTAAACTACACCAAGGAGTTTATCTCACAGTAAACTATACCAAGGAGTTTATCTCCATTAAACTACACCAAGGAGTTTATCTCATAGTAAACTACACCAAGGAGTTTATCTCACAGTAAACTACACCAAGGAGTTTATCTCATAGTAAACTACACCAAGGAGTTTATCTCACAGTAAACTATACCAAGGAGTTTATCTCATAGTAAACTATACCAAGGAGTTTATCTCACAGTAAACTACACCAAGGAGTTTATCTCACAGTAAACTACACCAAGGAGTTTATCTCATAGTAAACTACACCAAGGAGTTTATCTCACAGTAAACTACACCAAGGAGTTTATCTCACAGTAAACTATACCAAGGAGTTTATCTCCATTAAACTACACCAAGGAGTTTATCTCATAGTAAACTACACCAAGGAGTTTATCTCACAGTAAACTACACCAAGGAGTTTATCTCACATTAAACTACACCAAGGAGTTTATCTCACAGTAAACTACACCAAGGAGTTTATCTCACAGTAAACTATACCAAGGAGTTTATCTCACAGTAAACTACACCAAGGAGTTTATCTCCATTAAACTACACCAAGGAGTTTATCTCACAGTAAACTATACCAAGGAGTTTATCTCATAGTAAACTACACCAAGGAGTTTATCTCATAGTAAACTACACCAAGGAGTTTATCTCACAGTAAACTATACCAAGGAGTTTATCTCATAGTAAACTACACCAAGGAGTTTATTACACATTAAACTACACCAAGGAGTTTATCTCACAGTAAACTACACCAAGGAGTTTATCTCATAGTAAACTACACCAAGGAGTTTATCTCACATTAAACTACACCAAGGAGTTTATCTCACATTAAACTACACCAAGGAGTTTATCTCACAGTAAACTACACCAAGGAGTTTATCTCACAGTAAACTACACCAAGGAGTTTATCTCACAGTAAACTACACCAAGGAGTTCATCATAACATATATAACATTAAATATCAGAGGAAATAAACATCAGAACACTAACTTTAAAAATAGTCACACCATCACTAACGTTGGGTGAATTTCACCCGATATAATGTACCTGATAAAATAAACTTCTCATTGAAATATATTCAAACACAAAGTCAAAGTCAGTTTTATTTGTCACTTCTTCCATATTGTGCAAACATACAGAAGACCTGAAATTATGTTTCTCTACTGTCTGAAAAAAAAGTGAAGAGTGCAACATTTAAAAAAGTAAAAAATAGACAACATATAACATATAAACAACATATAAACATATAAACAACATATAACATATAAACAACATATAAACATATAAACAACATATAAACATAGTGCAGAAACATAAAGTAAATAGTGCACATTTAAAAAAAAAAGTAAAAAATAGACAACATATAACATATAAACATATAAACATGGTGCAGAAACGTATAAACATAGTGCAAAGACATATAAACATAGTGCAAAAACATATAACATATAGTGCAAAAACATATAACATATAGTGCAAATACTATATGTTATATGTTACAAGGCAAGTTGAAGTACTCTTCTTTTATTTTACCCTATAGAACTTCTCGTAAAACCAAAAACAGGTATCATGGGGACCTAAAAATCCGGTGAAAAATTAGGGAATCGTCAATAAAACATGATTAAAAATATAAATAAAGGAGCTATGAACTTTTTATTTGGTCCACATGTTCCTGGGACATGCAAGTATTGTTCTGTGAAGGAAAAGTTAATTAATGTAAAAAGTCAATGTTAAAACCCATCCGGAAAAAAATAGTCACACTATCACTATAACGTCGGGTGATAATCACCTGAACAGGTGCCTGTAGAAAAAAACAGTGATCGGAGCAGGAAGACACGCCCACCTTCAATAAGACACGCCCACTTTCAATAACTGTGAGCATCATGAAGCTACAGAAGGACCCACACAACTCAGACAAAAGCAACACAATGAAAATAACGTAACAACAATCTCTCGGGTGAAAATCACTCAACGTTAGTGTTCTAGGGTTAAATACATCTGTATCAATAACCTAGTTAATTAACAAAGACACAGGTAAATGTAACTAAATGTATGGTTTACATACACGTATACTGCCACCTGCTGGAGGCTCTGCTCTGTGTTCACTCAAGAAACGGCACAATGAGGTGGAAATATAGATATGATGCTAACAGCAACAACTCTACACACACATGACTTTGATTAAACCATATGACGAACTGTGTTGCATTAAACAATGCAACGATTAATTGAAAAGTTGATTCGTGCTGTGTACATAATATATACATCACATTAAACTGCCTGTAGTCACTACTGTTGCTAACATATCCAGGTTTATTTATTTATATTGATTAATTAATGTTCTTCTAACATTAATGTTCTTCTAACATTAACCTTATATGTGTATTGCATCATAGAAGACTATAAATAAGAATATTTTGTACAGGCTTTTATTTTGACATGAAAAGAATCGGCTCGTATTCCGAGTTTGGTTTTCTCGTTTTCTCGTTTTTGGTTTGAAACAGAAAACGAAGAAACCATGGTATTTCTGTGTTTCCGTATATTCGAATGAACGAAAAAACAAACGAACAAAACGTACACGGACCTATCTGATTTTCTTTGATGTGCTTAAACATGGACATCGAGAATTAAAATACTGCGTGGAAATCTTCTTTCTCAATTTTGTGAAGGTTTTTGTGTTGACAACATTGACATCCCGCTCTATAAGACGGGGCGGGATCAGCGGCGGCTTTGCGCATGCGCGATTCATGTTTAGTCTGGACGCAGAGACGTGTCTCTCTCCTCTCTGCTGGTGCTGCTGCGCGACTCGCTCGGCTCCTGTGAGGCCGCCTGTGTGCTTTGGGACGGCGGAGGGGGGCGGGGCTCACGGCGGAGGGGGCGGGGCTCACGGCGGAGGGGGCGGGGCTCACGGCAGCACCCGCTGCTTGCCGAGGACAGTAACCGCAGAACGATACGTGCGGTGCTTTCACGTCGGTCTCCAAGACACCAGAAAGTCTCTAATAAGACCCAAAAAAAAGTCTCTAGATTTGTCGCTAGTCGCCTTTGACAAAAAAAGTCTCTAGATTTGTCGCTAGTCGCCTTTGACAAAAAAAGTCTCCAAGAGGGTTTGGAAAGTCGCCAGATATAGCAGGAAAGTCTCCAAGTTGGCAACACTGGTCTCATGGACGCCTGACTCCAACACCGCCAACTACTGATAGCTTCCGGGTCACAACACAAAAACCTTTTTCGTATCCATTCATGTTTTCAGATCTCTTCTGCCTCTCCCTTCACCTGATCCAGCTCAGGTGATTTGCCAAACGAGGGGCAGGTGAAGACGGGAGCTGATTCAACAACTGGTTCTGGATCAGTCCACTTTCAACTAAACCACAGATATGACCTAGTTGTAATACATGTTTATATTCATGTATGTTGTGTATTTTCACCTCAACTGTTCTTTGATACATAATCACAAGATCTTTCAACAGGCAGTTTTAAATCTACATTTACAGCAAATTGAAATGTCCTGTTTCTGTAACACAATAGACACTTTAATCTCATCTGGTTTTGAGTGATCTTTGCTCGACATTATTACATTACACTCCTTTATTATTGAAGGCAAATGTGCCAAATAACCTTTGAACTCAAACTCCTGCAAGACTTTAATCTTTTATGAGCTCCATGAAGATTAAAATGTACCGATGCAGATGAAATGTTGTTAATCAGTCATTTCTAGAGGTTTGGTAGATGTTCTTTTGGACTTTGCAATGTAACACACCTCTGTGTTCCAGGTGAAGCGTTTAGCAGAGGAGGAGTCACAAAGCTCCGCCCCTCACCTGACTCACCTGAGACAAACAGTTTGTGCTTCTTCTTCACTAAAGAGACACACAGACTGAAAGAGACGATCAGATTCACCTTCAGACCAAACTAACAACTTCCTCTGAGTGAGTTCAGCTGCAGGAGAGAAAAGAGGAACACTACAACACTGCTGCTTCAACCTGCTGACACTCCACACCCTGAATGTGAGTTTGACTCAACACAGTGAAGTTATAGAGGAGGAGGGAGCCATGACTCATGTACTTTCTGTGTTTCAGCTTCACTCAGAGACAACATGGCTTCCAGATCAGAGGAGGATCTCTGCTGTCCGGTCTGTCAGGAAGTCTTTAGAGATCCTGTTGTTCTGTCATGTAGCCACAGCTTCTGTAAAGACTGTCTGAAGAGATGGTGGAGAGAGAAACCAACTCAGGAGTGTCCAGTTTGTAACAGAAGATCTTCAAAGGATAATCCACCTTGTAACCTGGTGCTAAAGAACCTGTGTGAGTCCTTCTTACTGGAGAGAGACCAGAGAGCTCCAGAGACTCTCTGCAGTCTGCACTCTGAGAAACTCAGACTCTTCTGTCTGGACCATCAGCAGCCAGTGTGTCTCGTCTGCAGAGACTCAAAAACACACAATAACCACAGATTCAGACCCATCGATGAAGCTGCTCAGGATCTCAAAGAGGAGCTCCAGAGATCTCTGGAGCCCTTAAAGGAGAAGTTAAAGGTCTTTAAACAAGTTAAAGTGAAGTCTGATCAAACAGCAGAACACATGAAGGTCCAGGCCCGACGCACAGAGAGACAGATTCAGTATCAGTTTAAGAAGCTTCACCAGTTTCTAGAGGAGGAAGAGGAGGCCAGGATGGCTGCACTGAGGGAGGAAGAGGAGCAGAAGAGTCAGATGATGAAGGAGAAGATGGAGGCTCTGAGCAGAGAGATAGCAGCTCTTTCAGACACAGTCAGAGCCACAGAGGACGAGCTGAGAGCTGAAGACGTCTCATTCCTCATCAACTACAAGGCTGCAGTGGAACGAGTCCAGCAGCGCACCCTGCTGGAGGATTCACAGCTGCTCTCAGGAGCTCTGATAGACGAGGCCAAACACCTGGGCAACCTGACCTTCAACATCTGGAACAAGATGAAGGACCTGGTCTCCTACACTCCTGTGGTTCTGGACCCAAACACTGCTCATCCAGACCTCATCCTGTCTGAAGATCTGACCAGTGTGAGACGAGGAGGAGAGAGACAGAAGCTTCCTGATAATCCAGAGAGGTTTGATACAGCCTGTTCTGTTCTGGGCTCTGAGGGATTTAACTCTGGGACTCACAGCTGGGATGTCGAGGTAGGAGACAGTACAGCCTGGTTTCTGGGTGTGTTAGCAGAGTCTGACCAGAGGAAGGGACTCATAGAGTCTGGATTATGGAGAATAGGGTTCTATAAAGGTAAATACTCATCACGGTCACCATCAACTCCAGACACTGCTCTCGTCGTGCAGAAGAATCCTCAGAGGATCAGAGTGAATCTGGACTGGAACAGAGGAAAGCTGTCGTTCTCTGATCCTGATACTAACACACACATACACACCTTCACACACACTTTCACTGAGAAGATGTTTCCATACATTAACACTGGTGATAATCTGAAGATTTCACCACTGAAGGTCTGTGTGTCAAAGCAACAGGTCTGATAGAGACTTTAGTTTGAAGGAGGTGATTAGTAAACAACTCTTCATTTCTTAAAAGTGAATCTGTTTCAATCTATTTTAGTAGATTGTGTACAAAAACAAATGATGAATTCAGTTTAAACTTTATTGATCTCTGTTTGTCTCTCAGATATTTTCAGCAGCAAACAGAAACAGGAAATAAAGGGAGAACGAGCAGAATAACATTCAGTAAAACTGAGTTACCAAAATAAGACAATCAAGAGAACATATAATATAAATATATATGACGTCTGGCACTGTGAAATCAGGTGACCCCCCTTTTTTTTAATGTTTTCCTGCTCTTCTAGGTGGGTGAGAGGTTTGTTGTTTGTTTGTATACGTTAATAAAAATGGAAATATCAGGGAAAGTACGTGTTTACTGTATTATGTTTGTCAATATTTCCAAAGAAAAGAAAATTAATGAATAATCCAAACCAAGAAACAAAAACACATTATGTTAATAATTTAATATTCATTGTCAAAAATTAACTATCTATAATTCTCAGAGTTATAAGGCAGAATCGTTCTGATAATAACATTCTGCTGCATTTGTTTGAGGACAAGCGAGAGATTAAAATACTAAATACTCTTCAGAAAATATTCATTCCTCCTCCAGTTTGATAAAAGACAAATCAGCAGAAATTGAAGTCATTATGAACATTTTCAGCACTCAAAAAAAATGCAGAGACATTTCAAAATGTAACGAGGGAAATCACAGCAGGTTATACATATTAAAAGTCATCTGCATCAAATCTTCAAGACAGTTTCACAGCTGACATTTTTCTTTTATAATCTGGCTTGTTGAGGGGACACATTTCACCGCGACACAGAAATCTAACAAATTTGGGACAAAAGAGGAAACACAAACTGTTTCACACAGATCTCTGAAATTATTTAGATTATTAGAAACTGAAACAAACAAATATGAGACTTTGGTGTTCAGAGACGTAACATAAGAGGAAAACTATTTATGCTCCGATATTGACCTGAAATAATATTTGATTTCGATGTCGGGCTGCGACTCACAATTATTTAATTTTGTATAAATCTATCAGGCATTAGCTATTGATTAATCGTTCAAGCTGAAATCTTCAAATGACAAAAAAAAAAAAAAAAGTTTATTATCTTAGAAAAGTCAGAAAATAAAGAAATGTTCATAATTCAGAAGCTGGAATTGTTTTTCTTTCATTCAAGTTTAAAGAACGACTCAAGTTATTTATCTACTAGCGAAAAATGTAGCGGATCATTTTTGACAAGTCGATTAAATCACTAGTTAAGCTCAGATTTTATATATATATATGTATTTATAGCAGGAATAGACGGTTTGTCTTTGATCACAAACATCATTGGACGGCAACTAATTACCGGGCGGATAAAGCGTGCGGAGCTCCAGATGGACGGATGGAAGACTTCCTCACCACTTCTGCTCCAGTCGGATACATTCACGTCCACCAGACTCCTCGTGTCATCTCTCAGAAGGTCGTGTCATCTCCCAGAAGGTCGTGTCATCTCTCAGAAGGTCGTGTCATCTCTCAGAAGGTCGTGTCATCTCTCAGAAGGTCGTGTCATCTCACAGAAGGTCGTGTCATCTCCCAGAAGGTCGTGTCATCTCTCAGAAGGTCGTTTCATCTCTCAGAAGGTCGTGTCATCTCTCAGAAGGTCGTGTCATCTCCCAGAAGGTCGTGTCATCTCTCAGAAGGTCGTTTCATCTCTCAGAAGGTCGTGTCATCTCACAGAAGGTCGTGTCATCTCCCAGAAGGTCGTGTCATCTCCCAGAAGGTCGTGTCATCTCCCAGAAGGTCGTGTCATCTCTCAGAAGGTCGTTTCATCTCCCAGAAGGTCGTGTCATCTCTCAGAAGGTCGTGTCATCTCCCAGAAGGTCGTGTCATCTCTCAGAAGGTCGTTTCATCTCTCAGAAGGTCGTGTCATCTCACAGAAGGTCGTGTCATCTCCCAGAAGGTCGTGTCATCTCCCAGAAGGTCGTGTCATCTCCCAGAAGATCGTGTCATCTCTCAGAAGGTCGTGTCATCTCTCAGAAGGTCGTGTCATCTCTCAGAAGGTCGTGTCATCTCTCAGAAGGTCGTTTCCTCTCCCAGAAGGTCGTGTCATCTCTCAGAAGGTCGTGTCATCTCCCAGAAGGTCGTGTCATCTCTCAGAAGGTCGTGTCATCTCTCAGAAGGTCGTGTCATCTCTCAGAAGGTCGTTTCCTCTCCCAGAAGGTCGTGTCATCTCTCAGAAGGTCGTTTCCTCTCCCAGAAGGTCGTTTCCTCTCCCAGAAGGTCGGCGGGTCTTCAGCCCATGTAGGAGTACCTCCAGTCCGTGAGCGGGACGTGGGTCTGCTTCACCACCTGCGGCGACGTCCATCTCAGGACGTAGTGCGGACCTCCGGGTTTGTCGTTCGTTCCTGGAGGAGAGGAAAGTTTCAGCTTCACACAAAAACAGGAAGCTCTCGTCCGTTTGTTCCGTTTGAATCGAGAGTTAAAAACCAACATCTACATCAACGTAGAGAATTCAACCACTGACTTTATCATAGCAGAGAAACATATCCTCATGAACTGGAAATCAAGACACAAAAATCTGCATTTACACTTAATGAACACTTATGAATGGAAACATGATCCGCCTCAATAATACAAATTACGCAGATCTTTTTGTATTGTTATTGTTTAATATAATGATTATATTAGTAATTATTATTATTATAATTATTTTAATTCTCATTTTAATAATAATTGAAATTTTTATTCTAATTATTCTTCTATTTATTATTATAAATATATATTTTTTTTGATTATTCTTTTTATTATTATTACAATTATAATAAATATTATTAATATATTTCTTTTGTTTCATTATTATTATAATTCTTCTACTTTTTAATCATTATAAATATTTTTATTTTTAATATTATTTTATTATTACGATTATAATAAATATTATTAATATATTTCTTCTTCTTTTTATCATTATAAATATTTTTATTTTTTTATATTATTTTTATTTTTATTATTATTATAATAAACATAATACATATATTTCTTCTTTTTATCATTATAAATATATATATATATTTTGTATATTATTATTACAATTATAATAAATATTATTAATATATTTCTTCTTTTTATCATTATAAATATTTATATTTTTTATATTATTATTTTTATTATTATTATTATAAATATTATTAATATATTTCTTTTTCTTTTTATCATTATAAATATTTATATTTTTTATATTTTTATTATTATTACAATTATAATAAATATCATGAATACATTTCTTCTTCTTTGTATTATTATAGTTATTAAACCTTTCTATCTTCTCTGTCTCACCTGAAGCTCTGGCGCCTCCAAACGGTTGCTGGGCGACCACGGAGCCGGTGGACTTGTCGTTCACGTAGTAATTACCAGCAGCGTTCCTCAAGGCTGCAGCCGCCTCGTCCATCACACTCCTGTAACACACACACACTTTAGATCACACTCCTGTAACACACACACACTTTAGATCACACTCCTGTAACACACACACACTTTAGATCACACTCCTGTAACACACACACACTTTAGATCACACTCCTGTAACACACACACACTTTAGATCACACTCCTGTAACACACACACACTTTAGATCACACTCCTGTAACACAAACACACTTTAGATCACACTCCTGTAACACAAACACACTTTAGATCACACTCCTGTAACACAAACACACTTTAGATCACACTCCTGTAACACACACACACTTTAGATCACACTCCTGTAACACACACACACTTTAGATCACACTCCTGTAACACACACACACTTTAGATCACACTCCTGTAACACAAACACACTTTAGATCACACTCCTGTAACACACACACACTTTAGATCACACTCCTGTAACACACACACACTTTAGATCACACTCCTGTACCACACACACACTTTAGATCACACTCCTGTAACACAAACACACTTTAGATCACACTCCTGTAACACAAACACACTTTAGATCACACTCCTGTAACACACACACTTTAGATCACACTCCTGTAACACACACACACTTTAGATCACACTCCTGTAACACAAACACACTTTAGATCACACTCCTGTAACACAAACACACTTTAGATCACACTCCTGTAACACACACACACTTTAGATCACACTCCTGTAACACAAACACACTTTAGATCACACTCCTGTAACACACACACACTTTAGATCACACTCCTGTAACACAAACACACTTTAGATCACACTCCTGTAACACAAACACACTTTAGATCACACTCCTGTAACACAAACACACTTTAGATCACACTCCTGTAACACACACACACTTTAGATCACACTCCTGTAACACAAACACACTTTAGATCACACTCCTGTAACACAAACACACTTTAGATCACACTCCTGTAACACACACACACACTTTAGATCACACTCCTGTAACACACACACACTTTAGATCACACTCCTGTAACACACACACACTTTAGATCACACTCCTGTAACACAAACACACTTTAGATCACACTCCTGTAACACATACACACTTTAGATCACACTCCTGTAACACAAACACACTTTAGATCACACTCCTGTAACACAAACACACTTTAGATCACACTCCTGTAACACAAACACACTTTAGATCACACTCCTGTAACACACACACACACTTTAGATCACACTCCTGTAACACACACACACTTTAGATCACACTCCTGTAACACACACACACTTTAGATCACACTCCTGTAACACAAACACACTTTAGATCACACTCCTGTAACACAAACACACTTTAGATCACACTCCTGTAACACAAACACACTTTAGATCACACTCCTGTAACACAAACACACTTTAGATCACACTCCTGTAACACACACACACTTTAGATCACACTCCTGTAACACACACACACTTTAGATCACACTCCTGTAACACAAACACACTTTAGATCACACTCCTGTAACACAAACACACTTTAGATCACACTCCTGTAACACAAACACACTTTAGATCACACTCCTGTAACACACACACACTTTAGATCACACTCCTGTAACACACACACACTTTAGATCACACTCCTGTAACACAAACACACACTTTAGATCACACTCCTGTAACACACACACACTTTAGATCACACTCCTGTAACACAAACACACTTTAGATCACACTCCTGTAACACAAACACACTTTAGATCACACTCCTGTAACACACACACACTTTAGATCACACTCCTGTAACACAAACACACTTTAGATCACACTCCTGTAACACACACACACTTTAGATCACACTCCTGTAACACACACACACTTTAGATCACACTCCTGTAACACAAACACACTTTAGATCACACTCCTGTAACACAAACACACTTTAGATCACACTCCTGTAACACACACACACTTTAGATCACACTCCTGTAACACACACACACACACTTTAGATCACACTCCTGTAACACAAACACACACTTTAGATCACACTCCTGTAACACACACACACTTTAGATCACACTCCTGTAACACAAACACACTTTAGATCACACTCCTGTAACACAAACACACTTTAGATCACACTCCTGTAACACAAACACACTTTAGATCACACTCCTGTAACACAAACACACTTTAGATCACACTCCTGTAACACACACACACTTTAGATCACACTCCTGTAACACAAACACACTTTAGATCACACTCCTGTAACACACACACACTTTAGATCACACTCCTGTAACACACACACACTTTAGATCACACTCCTGTAACACATACACACTTTAGATCACACTCCTGTAACACAAACACACTTTAGATCACACTCCTGTAACACAAACACACTTTAGATCACACTCCTGTAACACACACACACTTTAGATCACACTCCTGTAACACACACACACTTTAGATCACACTCCTGTAACACACACACACTTTAGATCACACTCCTGTAACACAAACACACTTTAGATCACACTCCTGTAACACAAACACACTTTAGATCACACTCCTGTAACACACACACACTTTAGATCACACTCCTGTAACACACACACACTTTAGATCACACTCCTGTAACACATACACACTTTAGATCACACTCCTGTAACACAAACACACTTTAGATCACACTCCTGTAACACAAACACACTTTAGATCACACTCCTGTAACACACACACTTTAGATCACACTCCTGTAACACAAACACACTTTAGATCACACTCCTGTAACACAAACACACTTTAGATCACACTCCTGTAACACACACACACACTTTAGATCACACTCCTGTAACACACACACACTTTAGATCACACTCCTGTAACACACACACACTTTAGATCACACTCCTGTAACACAAACACACTTTAGATCACACTCCTGTAACACAAACACACTTTAGATCACACTCCTGTAACACAAACACACTTTAGATCACACTCCTGTAACACAAACACACTTTAGATCACACTCCTGTAACACACACACACTTTAGATCACACTCCTGTAACACACACACACTTTAGATCACACTCCTGTAACACAAACACACTTTAGATCACACTCCTGTAACACAAACACACTTTAGATCACACTCCTGTAACACACACACACTTTAGATCACACTCCTGTAACACACACACACTTTAGATCACACTCCTGTAACACAAACACACACTTTAGATCACACTCCTGTAACACACACACACTTTAGATCACACTCCTGTAACACAAACACACTTTAGATCACACTCCTGTAACACAAACACACTTTAGATCACACTCCTGTAACACAAACACACTTTAGATCACACTCCTGTAACACACACACACTTTAGATCACACTCCTGTAACACACACACACACACTTTAGATCACACTCCTGTAACACAAACACACACTTTAGATCACACTCCTGTAACACACACACACTTTAGATCACACTCCTGTAACACAAACACACTTTAGATCACACTCCTGTAACACAAACACACTTTAGATCACACTCCTGTAACACAAACACACTTTAGATCACACTCCTGTAACACAAACACACTTTAACGAACGAATCAGAACTTTTATTTCAGTTAAAACCTGAACTTAAAAAAGTAAAAACAAATAAAAATGGCCGCTGCAGGTCGTCACCGCTGATCTGTTCTCTATTTGTGATTTACATGTGTGTGTATGTGTGTGTGTGTGTTTGTTTCTGTGTGTGTGTTTCTGTGTGTGTGTGTTTCTGTGTTTCTGTGTGTGTGTGTGTGTGTGTGTGTGTGTGTGTTTCTGTGTGTGTGTGTGTGTGTGTGTGTGTGTGTGTGTGTGTTTCTGTGTGTGTGTTTCTGTGTGTGTGTGTGTGTGTGTGTGTGTGTGTGTGTGTGTGTTTCTGTGTTTCTGTGTGTGTGTGTGTGTGTGTGTGTGTGTTTCTGTGTTTCTGTGTTTCTGTGTGTGTGTGTGTGTGTGTGTGTGTGTGTGTGTGTGTGTGTGTGTGTGTGTGTTTCTGTGTTTCTGTGTGTGTGTGTGTGAGTGTGTGTGTGTGTGTGTGTGTGTGTGTGTGTGTGTGTGTGTGTGTGTGTGTGTGTGTGTGTGTGTGTGTGTGTTTCTGTGTGTGTGTGTGTGTGTGTGTGTGTGTGTGTGTGTGTGTGTGTGTGTGTGTGTGTGTGTGTTTCTGTGTGTGTGTGTGTGTGTGTGTGTGTGTGTGTTTCTGTGTGTGTGTGTGTGTGTGTGTGTGTGTGTGTGTGTGTGTGTGTGTGTGTGTGTGTGTGTGTGTGTACCTCCTGGTTGAAGCGACAGTTGAGTGTGCACCACCCGATCTGCATCAGACCCTGGGAGGAGATCAGCACCTCGTAGGCCCATTTCCCTGCAGAAACAGGAAGTAATAAATGTTGTTTAAACATTATTCTGATGCGCCACACGGCGCCGTCGGTAGAGCCGAGCACTGAGAAGTACTTTGGGTTCATTAAATAAAACATTTGAAACGTATCCCAGTCTTCAACAAAGAGGCATATTGAACTCATGTTTACAGTTCAACTCACAGTACAGTATACAGTTACCTTGTGAATAGCACCAACAACATCTACAGCATCAGTAACCTCAGCAGTGCACTGGTTTCAGCCACTGTATCTATAACTGTGTCGTTGCTTATAGACATGAGGATTTCCTTCTCTGTGCACATTAACATGAACGCCTCCAAGTTTTTCTTTAGCATTCCAACGCATTTTTCTGCATGAGTATTATATAGTGGTGATTTACTCCTTTACTACACCCACTTCTGAGCAAACAATGCATATTGGTTCATCAAGTACTGCTCTTTCTTACAATATATAACTTTAATTCATATTGTTTCCTCTGTTATCCTCTCTACCTGTCCCTGTAGTCATGGCCTCCTCATTGCAAATGTCGGGCTCATCATTTTCAGCAGGAGACTCTTATCTGCTGCTCCGGAGCTACAAAGAAAAATGAAGAGTCATATTACTGCATACTTCAATATCAATATCAATATTATATATCAATATTTGCATAATATTTGCAAAGTCTATGGATCGCCATATTTTGGGTGATATAAAAAGGCTAATATTTTAATTAAATTTAATATTTTGCTTGGGAATAGGTTGACAACGCTACAACGCTATTAATCAAGGCTACAACGTTAGCCGAATAGTGACGTTGCTAATCATTAGGCCTTTGTCTCTCTTTACCAGTTGCCACTTGTGTTTGTCCTCTTGAAAATAAATCGGTAAGCTTGGCACATTTGGCAGCATCCTCCTCCAATGCCTTTCTTTTTTTCAACCTGGCTTTTTCAGCCCCTCCTGCCCTCTTCCTCCGTCCATCCTCCCTGACGCGTATCGTTGCGGTCGGGCCGGCCCAGCTATCGGTAGCCTATCTGAGAAAACCTTTTGGAAAAGACGGGCTACGGACCGAACCAACTCTATTTGGGAGGGGGGAACTTCCTCGCATGGTACAACCCATGCAGAGGCTGCGGTGTCAGAATGCGGAACGTGTGTAGCCCACTTTAAGAGAAGATGGACTAACGTGACAAACGTCAACAAATAAAATTCTCGACCGGCCCAGAAGTGAAGCGGCCCACCGGGAACTCTCCCGATTCTCCCGATTACCCACCCCGGGCCTGGTTCATTATGAAACCGCGTTCACCACGTTAACTATGAGAGAACGTCATCTGGACAGGACTCACCTTTGTAAACGCACGTGGTGGCTCTGATGGAGCTGAAGTTGCTGTGGCCGATGACCTGAAACCACAGAAAGAAGAATTAGAATCGTTCTCCTATACTACCAGCTGCCATTATAATTATATATAATATTATATATAATCCTGCACAACAACAACGGGATGGATTAAAGCATCTTACTTTATTTATTCAACCAGGAGAGTCTTATTGAGATCTATTTTTCAAAGGCGTCCCAGTCAAGACAGCAGCACAAGGACCAGTTTTAGACACAAAAACACACTAATAGCAATTTAAAATGAAATATTACGTCTGAAACGGCCAGATGTGCCTGCACGTCATTTTAGATCCAGAGAGAACCAACTCGCCATGATGCAGGAGGTTGTTGTTTAACAGCTGAAGTCTTAATTCAGTCGAGACAACGTTGTCAGAGATTAATGTTATAGTTTTATTTATTTATTTAAATCAGGCATGGTTTACCGTCCGTCTCAAAATGTATTTTTCATCATCCCTGATAATTTTTTCCCGCCCTTGGGTCCTGGATATGTTGAATAAGTCTCAGTGCTCCTTGTGAAGATGCACGTAAAGACACTTTAACCCTCTGTCCACTGAGCCCGCGTTTTCGCGTGGTGACACTCGAAACGTTTCTCTAAGTTTCTAAAATATTCACAGCACCGCGATAATACATCACAGAAATATAATTTTACGTCTGGCGGAAAGAGAAGACTTCCTGCTTCCGTGTGCCTGCCCAGGCAGAGCCCAGCATAATTTTAACATCATCAAGCAAGCAAAAGGGCAGCAGTGTGTCATCTGACGCTGGTAAAAAAAAATAAAAAATCCTTCTCCGTGATTTGTTGAATCATATGTCCGTCGCCATTTCGTGAACTAAACAACCAATGTACACTCAGGAAATCTCAATGGACTACATACCTGAGCATATAAACACACTACAGTTTTCAGTCAGAGAAAAGCGACATCATGACCAAATGAGTTAGAAACAGCCAACCAGTTTGTATGGAATTCACCCGAGCAACTGGTCTTTTATTCTCCTGCTGAGAATATGTCACTGTTTTTCACTCTTTTGATTCCTCTAATATCAATGATTTTTATTTTTACTGAGGCGGAAACGTTTCTTCAACTTCTGAGTAAATATGACAGAATGCTGCACAGAGTTAATGCAATTATAAAAACAATCAAACAGGCTAGTCCAATTCTTGCTTCGGATGTGAGTGGACAGATATTTCTTATCTGTCTTTGCTCCAAGAAAACGTTCTGAGCGGCGCACCAGCTGCAGGTGGATGTGTCTCGTGGATAGAGGTAGCACAGAACTTGTCTTACAGCAGGCCTCTATTTATCCCTCGAAGGTAGACACAGGGTGGAGACTTTGCGTCTGTGTCTACTGGTGCTCCCACGGAGGTGACGCAGCAGATGGCTGTCCGTCACTCGGACTCAGGTGCTGTCTTCTCGGTGTCCTCTGGAACTGGGGCTGGAGCAGGGACCTTTTTGCAGTGTGACGCGTGGACCCAAGTGGCTCTCTCAGCTACCTTCACGGCCGTGTGAGTAACGAGGAGGATTTGGAACGGTCCTTGCCAGCGCTTAGCTTTCCAGCTCTTTCTCCTGAAGTCTTTGACCACCACAAAATCACCAGGCTGCAGGCTGTGGAGTGCTCCTGTGGCTTCCTTCGGTAGTGCAGCAGAAACCTGTTTTCTTATGTCAGACAAGGCAGAGGAGAGTCGTGCACAATATGTTAACATTACATTTTCGCATGCTGTGGTTGAGGGGAGAGCCTTCTGTGGAGCCTCCGTCCCGACATGGGGAGGAGCTCCAAACAGGATCTCAAACGGACTGAGATTGCTCCTTGTCCGCTTCCTCATTCGCATATACATCAACACCAGCGGTAATGCCTTTACCCAATTGAGTTTTGTATCCTCACAACATTTGGCTAGTTTTGTTTTTAGAGTGCCATTTTCCCTTTCCACTGCCCCACCACTAGCTGGGTGGTAGGCACAGTGTGTTCTTAGATCAATGCCTATGTAAGCACTTAGCTGTTGGATGGCTTCGTTGACAAAGTGGGATCCATTGTCACTTGAAATCTTTGTTGGTATTCCCCATCTGGGAATAATCTCTGAGATGAGAGCCTTGGCCACCACTGCAGCAGTCTGTTTGCTTGAGGGGAACACTTCAACCCATTTGGACCACATGTCCACCATTACCAAACAGTGCTTCTTACCTTCGCAGGGTGAGAGCTCTACAAAGTCCATCATCAGATGTTCAAAGGGTCTGGTGGGAGGAGGGTGTGCAGCTTGTTGGGCGACTGTCACTGGTTGACCAATGTTGTGAGTTGCACAGGTTACGCAAGATTGACAAAAAAATTGTGCATAAATTGTGAAGCCCTTCGTGAACCATATAGCATTAATGCTACTTACCATTCCTCCTTTTGACACTTGATCCTTCCCATGTGTCAATTTTGCATAATGCGGAAAGAAATGCTTTGGCAGGCAGGGCCTGCCATTGCACATCCAGACGCCATAATGCAAGATGGCTCCTTCTCGAGACCAGACCGTTCGTTCCGGTTGGGTGGAGAAAGTCTGCACTGCACAGAGTGTGTCAGGAAAAGAAAGGGCAGGGATGTGGGGGATATGTACATACTGTGGGGTGACCGTGAGGGGGGCGTGGATTCGCAGCCGCGTCAGCTCGGCCATTTCCACGAGAAACGTCATCAGATCCCGAAGTGTGCAGCACACTTGCAGACAGCAATAGCTGTAGGCAGGAGGATGGCTTCTAGTAACTCAGAAATCAGAGTGTGATGCAGAACAGGTTTGCCATCAGATTTCAGAAAATTGCGGTGTTTCCAAAGAGCGCCAAAATCATGAACAACGCCAAATGCATAACGAGAATCAGTGTGAATCGTAACAGACTTACCACTGGCTGATCTGCACGCTTCTGTCAGAGCCACAAGTTCAGCAGCTTGTGCCGAGAAATTGGCTGGAAGGCTGCCAGACCTAACCAATGCAGAATCTGAGACCACAGAGAAACCCACACGATTGGTACCTGAGTCAGGGTCACGTGAGGCAGACCCATCAACGTACAGGACAATGTCAGGGTTGGAGAGTGGACTGTCCAAGAGATCAGGTCTTGGTGTGCACTGATGCTGGAGATCTGCAACACAGTCATGCTCATCACCATCTCCTTCTATGGGCATGAGGGAAGCAGGATTCAACACATTACATCGCGTTATGGTAACATTAGGCATATCTAGGAGACAGGTGTGATATCTCAGATATCGTGCAGCAGATAGGTGTGATGATTTCTGTTCAAGGAGGATCAGTGAGACCGAATGTGGAACCAAGACTGTCAGTGGAGCGTAACCCACAATGTCACGAGACGCAGTGAGTGCACGTTCTGCAGCTGCAACTGCTCTGAGACACTGAGGGAGGCCCGCAGCGACAGGATCAAGTTTTGCAGAGAAATAGACGACTGGGCGGAGCTTATCGCCGTGTGACTGTAGTAACACAGACGTCATACAACCTGATTTTTCATCAACCGTCTGGGTGAATGGCTTCTTGGGGTCAGGGAGTCCCAGAGTGGGAGGAGTCTGCAATGCCTTTTTCATGTCAACAAATGCATCCTCAGCTTCCCGAGTCCAGGTAATCCGGTCAGCTGACGTAAGGGATTTCCCATGGATCAGGGAAGACAGAGGTGCCTCCAAATGGGAGTAGTTAGGCATAAAAGAACGACAGTAGGAACACATTCCCAGAAAAGACATCATTTGTTTCTTTGTGGTGAGCTTTGGAATAGACATGATGGACTTAATTCGTGATGATGAGAGTGTCTTACCCTCCGCAGAAATGTCATGACCAAGGAAATGGATAGACTGTGAAACAAACTTCAGTTTGTTGAGGCTGACTTTGTGACCTTCTTTAGCCAGATGACAGAGGAGGGACACCGTGTCCTTCTCGCAGATGTCTCTGGTGGGGGCAGCAACGAGGAGATCATCTACATACTGGAGCAAAGCAGTACCTGGGGAGAGAGTCAAACTTTCGAGGCTTTCTCTAAGTGCCTCGTTGTAGATGGTGGGAGACTCTGTGTAACCCTGACATAAACGAGTAAACGTAAATGGTTTTCCATTGAAATTGAATGCAAACCAGAACTGACTGTCTTTGTCCACTGGGACACTGAAAAATGCATTTGATAAGTCAACCACTGAAAACCATCTAGCCGCTGATGGAACCTGTGTCATAATGGTGTAAGGGTTGGGAACATTAGGTGCTCTGGCGTGTACGGCAGCATTTACAGCCTTCAAATCCTGTACAAAACGCCATTCAGTAGGCTTTCCTGCAGCTCGTATTTTCTTCATTGGAAAAATAGGTGTGCGTACTGGAGAATTAGGACATGGGATTATTACCCCTGCTTTCAACAGAGTCGAAAACCGGTGTAAGACCCTCAATCGCCTCTGGGCGAAGTGGACACTGGTGTTTGTGTGGTCGAAACTCAGACCTTCCAGTGATCACAACAGGCTGGCAGTTCCGTATCAGGCCCACATCATACTTGTGCTGAGCCCACAGCGAAGGGGGAACAGACAGTAGTGCTGGAGAGATAGCAGAAACGTCACTGTTAAATGTACCTTCTGTAGTGGGAGCAGACATTAATGATTGAATCGGGGGAGAGTCTGAGGTCTCCAAAACATAAATTGATCTGATTGCAGGTGCAACATGTGACATTGTTTGTTTATAGAAACCTGTGCTCGGGGAATGTGAGCAGGTGGAATCAGGACATGGCTCCCAGTCTGTAAGAGAGTTGCATGCTTTCACAAACGGTCCTAGATCCCTCCACCGAGACTGTGGACTCTTAGCCAGAGAAACGTGGGGATCAGAGTTGGCAATCAGGTAGAATGGGAGCTGGGGAGGAGTGAGAATCACAGAGAGTGCACACATGTGAGCAGACCAATACAACATGCATGTGCTAACATCATCATTGGTTGTATCTGGAATAAATCTGTGTCGATACTCATCGTCTCCACCAGGTGCTACGTGTGCTGTGCAATGGAGATGTTCAGGCTTCATGAAGTCTCCAGCAGGGGGCATTCGTTCTGTTGCTTTGGCTACAAGAAGTGTAGCTATCTCGTGCTCGAGCCACCATTGATAAATAAACAATGGCTGGGGGCGAAGGTCAATCAGGGCCTGTGACATCATTAGCTGGGTCGGAGCTCTCTGCCGAACCACAATGAGGCCTGAAGGAGTAGACTGTAAACTTATACCAAAAGAGAACATTAGGTCTCTGCCCATCAGATTGATAGGGCAGACAGAAGACAGTAGGAACGAATGCTTCCTGGTAATGTCTGGTACTGGGTCAGTCGGGTCAGTGTGCACACTTGTCATAGGTGTAGTAAAACATTCTTTCATAGTTGACCCTGATGCACCTTGTGAATAAACAAATCTACCACTGAGCTTGTGAGTGGGAAAATGTTTCTTCTGAATAACTGAATAAGTTGCCCCTGAGTCCACTAGAAAAGTTATCACAACACCTTCTATGCAAACATCTGTGAGTGGCATTACCTTAAAAGAGTCGTCTGAATACATTGTATATGTGTGTGTGCTGTGTTTAATTTCTTTATCTTTCTGTATCTGTAAATGTGCTATGATGCTGAGGAGAGCTGCATGCTGCTCCTCTGTGTGCGTGTGCGTGGGAGGAAGCATGTCTTCTTTGCGAGCAGAAGCTTGTGTGTGTTTTTCACCTCCCTGTCCTTGATGAATCACTGGAGCGGGGGTCATCTCCTCTCCACATGCAGTGACCTCCTCCCCCCCATCGCGTCAGTCTCCACCGTCATTGTTGTAGTGGTCGTTCTTCTTCCTGTTCTCCAGTTGGGGACAGTCTCGCACCCAATGTCCTTCTTCTCCACAGTTAAAACATGCTGTAGAGCGTGGCTTGTTGTTCTGGTAATTACCTTTTCCTTTTCCTCTTCCTCCTCCTCGGTTTCCTCCTCTGGAGCCACCAAACTTTCCTCTCCAGTTGTTGCTTTGGCCACCATTTTGGTACATCGTGGTGACGCTGTCCAACATGGTCAGCTGTGCTTTTTCAGCGGTTCTCTGGGTCTTCACCTTTTGAACAGTTACAGTCTCTACCAGGAGTTTGTGATTGTGTTTTGCATGTCTCACCACTTCTGTGAGGCGGGCGTCTTCGAGTCCTACCACAGACCTTTCGGTGGCTTGGCGGACATCGGGGTGCAGGCCATTCAGGAAGGAGGACTTGAGATGTGATTCCCATGCTGTGGTATGTGGAGCTCCATCTCCTCCTTCTGGTTTCGGGATTCCTGCATGTAACTGGAAAACTTGCATCAGTCTCTGGTAATATTCACCTACTTGCTCATCTGGTCTTTGTTTTGTGGCGTTGATGATGGACATGTCCACTCTGGCTGGAAATCTTTCAACCATGGCAGTGCAGAGGACTCCTAGAGCGTCGCGGTATGCGAGGTTTGCAACATTACCCCAGACTGGATTTACGGGCCGGAGTTCCTGCATGGCGTCCACTTCTGCTTTGAGCTTGGCGTAGTTGATGGGACCCACATGTCGCATCAGGAGTCTCGCCATTTCTTGACCTGTCGGGAGAAACTGTCGGCAGAAAATCGAGAATTGTGTGGAGAATATTACTCCATCCGCCTGGAGGGGTGGCAGATGAGTTGTAGCCTGCAAAATGTCAGCGTCAGTCCATGGTCGGAACACGAGGGCTGCTCCGTCATGTCCTTGGACGTGTATCATTGGCAGGGAGAGCACGGTCGTCTCCTCCTCAGGATCTGGGAAGTGAGAGTTCATGAGTGAAGACACAGCTTCTTTCGCATCTTGGAGAAGATAGGAGTTATTATGTTGGGAGCGAGGGGAGGATAATGTTATGGGTGAAAAGGCAGCAAGCAGCTGATGGGCAGCTTTACTGATCTGTCTGTATCGAGTGGTCACACCCTGTGGGACTTCAACTTTCTCTGGTGTCATCAGTTCAATTCCTGTTGCTGCTGCTGTTGGCTGGCTCACAATGGGTGCTGCTTCAGCTGCAGGAGCGTTCATGTTATCTGCAGGCGCGCTCCCGTCAGCCGCTGGCTGAGGAGGATCGTAAGGTGGGGGGTGAGGCAAGCACGTGTCGAGAAGAGGCCCGCCCACTCCTGTCAGACTCGGATACAGAGAGTGAGAGGAAAACGGGTTATGTGGATTAAACATGTGCTGATCCTCTTCTCTGCTCTTCTCTTTTTTTCTTTGACACCTGCACCATAGTGAGTGCTTTTTCTCTCCTTCTCTCAATAGTTTCACATTCTGCCAACCATAGTTGCAGACACTTCCTGTTTTCTTCTATTTCTGCTAAGATTTTGCCTTTAATGGTTCTCTGACTTTTCTGTTTCTTTTCTTCTCCTTCCATATCTTTCTTCAACATTGCTAACTTTTCTTTTGACAAAGACCCATTCTCGGGGAAACCGAACTTTCTATGCCAAAATGATAGATACTGAACAGACCCATCACCGTGTTTTTTCTTCATGAGCTCAACGATTGGTCCACTCGGACCTGGGACTTCTTTTCCCTGTTTACCACCCATCCTGGTGTGGTTATATAGTCGTCACTATATACTTAAATTTATTTCTCGGGGGATTTAATTAACACCCGGGCTCGAACGTCACCCGCAAGCGGTTTCTTCGTTCAAACACGTTTGGTTTAAAGCTCATACAGTTACTAACGTCCAACGTAGATATGTAATCTTTACTTTAAACTCTGGTCTAAAGCTCATACAGTTACTAACGTCCAACGTAGATATGTAATCTTTACTTTAAACTCTGGTCTAAAGCTCATGCAGTTACTAACGTCCAACGTAGATATGCAATCTTTACTTTAAAGAAAACCGTTGACACTCATGAAATAATTACACGATGACTTCGAACTTGTACATTTATTCTAAAACCCCTTATATACCTTTTAAGAATACCTCTTCACGTTTGTGTTATATATGTTATACAGTTTTTATCTTTAGAATTTAGAATTTCAACTTCTTACCCTCTGTGTGACTTTAACCGTTGTTAGAGATTCTCGCGGAGTCAGTCAGATCCCTCCACCGGACGTGTGGACCCTTCGTCACGTGTCTGATGTGGTACAGGGCAGGACGGTCCTAGATGAGTCCCGGAGTGGCCTACTCCCAGACGCCGGTGGAGGTCCAACGGACCCTCGGAGAATCCCACTTCTGACTACGAAGTTGTGGTGGAAAAATTATCTCTTGGTCACTGGGGCAGAGGCAGAAGAGTTGAGAATTGTAATTTGAGCTTTCTAATGAACAGACAAAAAAGGTCTTCTCGAACACAAGTTGTAAAGAGTGATTCTTTAATGCTTGCAAGCGGGGAGCAGTTTACACGGGCACGTATCACAGTGACAGTGGAAAGACTCACACGGACTTCTGTCCGTTCCTTGGTATTTAAAAGGTTCCTTCCCTGTCTGTCAGATGAAGTTTAAGACAACCAATGAAAATGAGCAGCACACTTAAAAGAAAACCATAATACGAGTCTCACACACAGTCTTATGTTCTTGTTCGAACTATTAATTAAATGTATCAGCAGGTGCAAACTTATCTATTCACCCTCGTCCTGTATCCGGCCTTGAGGAGAAAGCAGCAGTTTTTCAAAAAATAATTGTCTGGGAACCTGGTTTGTGTTTTCACTGGGAGTATTTGGGCCTTACAGTTTTAAACTATGGCAAGATATATTTTACCATTAAATTGTTTGAACAAAATGTCAGTTCATGAAATGACAAGACATTTAACTTAAAACCACGAGTATGAACCTCATGGTGGCACGAGAGGAAGAGTCAGGGGATCGCCTAAGGATTCATCGTCTGGGAGCCACGAATGTCCGGAGATCTTACTCCAAATCCTGTCCTGTTCTTTCACAGGACAAGCGAAGGGTTTACTCTGCCGGTGACGGGGTCCTCGTCCTATCAGGACCGCCGATATCTGAACAACAATTCATGGCGATCCACCCAGTAGTTGAACATTTCGAGCTGCACCAAAGAGGTGGGCTGACAGACATTGGCATCCCGAGAGCCACAACGTCATCGTTGCATACGACAAAAGGAAATAGTTGGTTCCAGTAATAGTCGTCAGTGTAGTTTTTTATACGAACAGAAAATGTGAAAACTGTCATTTTATTCCAAAGGTCATCAAGAAAACGAGGGCAGTCGGCTCCTGAAAGAACTTCAGCTTGACGGCCTCGTTCACAAGGAGGTCCTTTTGGCAGGCAGCAAAGACCTTCTGACGAAACTCGTCCGACAGTTTGCTTGAACCTCTTTGAGGACAACTGAAAGTCTGTCTCCATGGTCTTCCTAAACGTCTCTTCTTCATTCGTTCAACATCTTCCTCCTGATAACTGTCTGTGGCTTCAGGAGTCCAATGGACCAACGAAGCCTGAAAGAACTCCTTCAGCTTGACGGCCTCGTTCACAAGCAGCTTCTTTGGATGCCAACAGGCAGTAAAGACCTTCTGACCAAAACTCTTTATAACTGACTCCCCAATGGAGGCTCTAAACATGGCCCACTTGTATTCCATGTCCCCAGCCTCAATGGGAATGAAGAACGTGGAAGTTGAAGGCCTCAAGAACAGGTTCCTCATCCAGACCAGTTCTCCTTCAGTATCCATTCATGTTTTCAGATCTCTTCTGCCTCTCCCTTCACCTGATCCAGCTCAGGTGATTTCCCAAACGAGGGGCAGGTGAAGACGGGAGCTGATTCAACAACTGGTTCTGGATCAGTCCACTTTCAACTAAACCACATATATGACCTAGTTGTAATACATGTTTATATTTATGTATGTTGTGTATTTTCACCTCAACTGTTCTTTGATACATAATTACAAGATCTTTCAACAGGCAGTTTTAAAACTACATTTACAGCAAATTGAAATTTCCTGCTTCTGTAACAGAATAGACACTTTAATCTCATCTGGTTTTGAGTGATCTTTGCTCGACATTATTACATTACACTCCTTTATTATTGAAGGCAAATGTGCCAAATAACCTTTGAACTCAAACTCCTGCAAGACTTTAATCTTTTATGAGCTCCATGAAGATTAAAATGTACCGATGCAGATGAAATGCTGTTAATCAGTAATCTCTAGAGGTTTGGTAGGTGTTCTTTTGGACTTTGCAATGAAACACACCTCTGGTTCCAGGTGAAGCCCCTCGTATTCCGAGTTTGGTTTTCTCGTTTTCTCGTTTTTGGATTCAGACCAGAAATGAGAAACGGAAGTGGTTTTCCGTTTTCCCGTTTTTGGTTTGAAACAGAAAACGAAGAAACCATGGTATTTCCGTAGTTCCGTATATTCGAATGAACGAAAAAACAAACGAACAAAACGTACACGGACCTATCTGATTTTCTTTGATGTGCTTAAACATGGACATCGAGAATTAAAATACTGCGTGGAAATCTTCTTTCTCAATTTTGCGTAGGTTTTTGTGTTGTGACCCGGAAGTTGCTCCCACGAGCTTGACAGTCACATTCATGTCAGCAACATACTCAAAAGGCAAAGCAGCTTTATAACAGTTCCACCCAAAGCAAGCTGCCATTAATGAGTAAAACAATTGCTATAACACTATATTCCTGTCTCCTACAGCTCCCATTACAATTATGCAAATTAGCCGATGACGTCATTTAGCGACTTCTAGCGACTTTTAGGACAGCCAATAGCGATTTCTCTTGCTGAGGAGTTGGCAACACTGGTCCCATTCATATTCACACAAGTCCAAGCCCTCACAGCCTCTCACACTCTCCACTTAGCAGCTGACGTCAGAGAGTCCCTGAGGGTTCAGGGTTTGAAGGTGAGATTGAGATTGGGCCTAGATGTTTAGCTAGGGTGACCAGACGTCCTCTTTTTCCTGGACATGTCCTCTTTTCGAGACCTAAAAAATGCGTCCGGCAGGGATTCCAAAAACGTCCGGGATTTTGCCTCGGCGGGGCGCCCCCCTGAAGAAACCCCCCGCCCCCTTGTAATTTTCTCGATAGCTCCAGATCACAAGTCGTCATTTAAGTTTCTCTTTCCTATAGAACCGGTCTACACCTTGTTCTGTTATTAAACAAACTAAACGGCCGTATTTTATTTATATTATCCACACACAGCTTGTCATTTCGGTCTCTACATGGTCGCGTTAACGCTTCTCCTCTGCATCGCGCACAGCGGAGTTCCGCCCTGATGCTCACAGACAGGTGAGCACTGAGCACACAGCAGCGGACAGAGAGCGTCGAAAAATATGTCGCGTGAAAAGCAGACCTATATATGCGTTTTAAACGCTCCCAGGTGAAGATGCAACAGCAGCTCTCATGTGAGGAGCACCGGAGCAGCTCTCTGAACCCAGAGCAGCTCTCCTGCTCCAGGTGAAAGAGACAAAGTGCTCGTGTCTTGTACCAACAATGAGCTGCTGGCTTCACATATTACAAAAGTACAAAGTACACGGACATAAACTAAGTCATTAATAAATACATGGAGAAATGCCTGTACTTTCGGGTAAATGTTTACGTTACTCCGTTAACAGGTTACGCTGCTCTTTGCCAGAAGTCTCCGTCGTCCTTCCTGCTGCTGCGTGTCTCAAAACAGAAAACAGATCTCAACGTTGAACATGAATTGTATCAAATCTACAACCCGTTCATAAAGATGTGTAGAGGCTCACTGCTCCACTAATACTGATGCAACCTGATGCTCACATATCTGCACTCATTCTGTTTTGTTTGGCAAAAAAAAATAGCTTATTGTTTTCCACAATGAGCTATTTAGTAGTAACTAAATATTAGTTATTTTTTGCACAGATATAACTTTATTTTCATTGTTCTAAGTGATTGCAATTTAAAAATAAAAAAAGTCTGATGAAGCAATCTGATTTACTTGAAAGTGATTGCAATTGTCTTTATTCTGTTATTTATAAAAGCACAGATGGAGTCACAACATGAAGTTATTTACAGAAAACGTTTGAGAACCACTACTTTAAGTGTTTGTGTCGGTGTCGTCGCCGTCGCCCCCCCCCCCCCCCCCCCCCCCCAAAGCTGTAAACCTTGGGGAAACACTGTATATAAAGTATTTATTATTTAGAATTTATTATTTGTTATCATTATTGCTTCAATATATGGACAAGACACATTAAAGAAGCACTGGACTAAATGCCACAAAAAAGATTTGTTTTACATTTGCACTTTGCAATTTTGTTAAAGTTCAATAAACAGATGTTCATATAGTCATTTGTGTCATTTCATTTGTGACATTTGTATGCATTCACATATATTCATATGCGGCATGCTATACACTACGCCCCGTTTTTCGTTTTCCGTTTTCTATTATCAAAACTATTTCTAAACGGAAATCGGGAAACAGCTCGTTTCCCGATTTTCGTTTTCTCATTTCAAAACGAAAATCCGTTGGCCGCAAAGTACGCGGACCCTCGTGAAAACACCACAGGAGAAGAATTCTGTATTTTTCTATCACTAAAATTAGACCTGATGGTGGCGCAGGAGGAAACGTTGCATGTTTGAACAAAATGTCAGTTCATGAAATGACAAGACATTTAACTAAAAACCACGAGTATGAACCTCATGGTGGCACGAGAGGAAGAGTCAGGGGATCGCCAAAGGATTCATCGTCCGGGAGCCACGAATGTCCGAAGATCTTGTTCCAAATCCTGTCCTGTTCTTTCACAGGACAAGCGAAGGGTTTACTCTGCCGGTGACGGGGTCCTCGTCCTATCAGGACCGCCGATATCTGAACAACAATTCATGGCGATCCACCCAGTAGTTGAACATTTCGAGCTGCACCAAAGAGGTGGACTGACAGACATTGGCATCCCGAGAGCCACAACGTCATCGTTGCATACGACAAAATGAAATAGTTGGTTCCAGTAATAGTCGTCAGTGTAGTTTTTTATACGAACAGAAAATGTGCAAACTGTCATTTTATTCCAAAGGTCATCAAGAAAGCGAGGGCAGTCGGCTCCTGAAAGAACTTCAGCTTGACGGCCTCGTTCACAAGGAGGTCCTTTGGATGCCAACAGGCAGCAAAGACCTTCTGACCAAACTCGTCCGACAGTTTGCTTGAACCTCTTTGAGGACAACTGAAAGTCTTTCTCCATGGTCTTCACAAACTTCTCCTCTTCATTCGTTCAACATCTTCCTCCTGATACCTGTCTGTGGCTTCAGGAGTCCAATGGACCAACGAAGCCTGAAAGAACTCCTTCAGCTTGACGGCCTCGTTCACAAGCAGCTTCAACAGGCAGCAAAGACCTTCTGACCAAAACTCTGGACAACTGACTCCCCAATGGAGGCTCTAAACATGGCCCACTTGTATTCCATGTCCCCAGCCTCAATGGGAATAAAGAAGAACGTGGAAGTTGAAGGGCTCAAGAACAGGTTCCTCATCCAGACCAGTTCTCCTTCAGTATTCATTCATGTTTTCAGATCTCTTCTGCCTCTCCCTTCACCTGATCCAGCTCAGGTGATTTGCCAAACGAGGGGCAGGTGAAGACGGGAGCTGATTCAACAACTGGTTCTGGATCAGTCCACTTTCAACTAAACCACAGATATGACCTAGTTGTAATACATGTTTATATTTATGTATGTTGTGTATTTTCACCTCAACTGTTCTTTGATACATAATCACAAGATCTTTCAACAGGCAGTTTTAAATCTACATTTACAGCAAATTGAAATGTCCTGTTTCTGTAACAGAATAGACACTTTAATCTCATCTGGTTTTGAGTGATCTTTGCTCGACATTATTACATTACACTCCTTTTTTATTGAAGGCAAATGTGCCAAATAACCTTTGAACTCAAACTCCTGCAAGACTTTAATCTTTTATGAGCTCCATGAAGATTAAAATGTACCAATACAGATGAAATGTTGTTAATCAGTAATCTCTAGAGGTTTGGTAGATGTTCTTTTGGACTTTGCAATGAAACACACCTCTGTGTTCCAGGTGAAGCGTTCAGCAGAGGAGGAGTCACAAAGCTCCGCCCCTCACCTGACTCACCTGAGACAAACAGTTTGTGCTTCTTCTTCACTAAAGAGACACACAGACTGAAAGAGATGATCAGATTCACCTTCAGACCAAACTAACAACTTCCTCTGAGTGAGTTCAGCTGCAGGAGAGAAAAGAGGAACACTACAACACTGCTGCTTCAACCTGCTGACACTCCACACCCTGAATGTGAGTTTGACTCAACACAGTGAAGTTATAGAGGAGGGAGCCATGACTCATGTACTTTCTGTGTTTCAGCTTCACTCATTCTTATATGATATTGAGTAGAGACAGAATACATCACAACTGTTATCACTTTAATTGACGACAGTTAGAAAAACAGTAATTAATACATGTATTTATGCTAAAAGTTGTGGAATGTAACTATGTATATTTACGCAACTTAAAAAAACAAAACATCTTTTAAACTTCAGTAAAATGTCTGCAAAGTGTCCTGAAAATATTGTATTAATATCAGTTCAGCAAGAGGAACACTTTGTGTTTTAATCCGGTAAAATTAGTAACATTTAAAAGTATCTCATCTATCAGATTAATCTAATGAGAACATCCAGAAGATATTGTTAAAATACAACTATTATTAAGATCACATGAGTATGATTGAAGTTATGATTGATACTTTATTCGTGGTAGAACAGCTGATAACAGTGGTGACATTGCTGTGACGTTGCTCATCAGACACGCGGTAAGATTGACCTTCTTTACAAAGCTGAGACTTCACCTGAGGACAGTTACAGGAGGAAGTACTACGAGTACTACAGTATAAAGTACTACAAGTACTACAGTATAAGGTACTACAACTACTACAGTACGACAAGTACTGAAGTATTACAGGTACTACAAGTACTATAGTACTGAAGTAATTAAATAATGGAAGTAATGAAGTACTGCAGTACTATAGTACATTAAACTTTTGCTGAATGATATTTAATGAGCTCCATGAAGGTGAAACCGTTCCTCCTGCAGATGAAATGAGGTAAAACCTGTTAACCTGAGCTGTAGAGGTGTGGAGGTGTTTGTGGAATGAAACACACCTCTGTGTTCCAGGCAGGGGCGTTGTTAGGCCTGTCGTTAGGCTGAAGCCCCCCTAAAATGTAAAACAAAATATATATATATTGTTTCTCACATGGACAAGTTATTTATAACTCTAAAATGCTACATATGTGCGTTCTGGTTTGTATGTTTTCTCCCCCTTCAAATTACAATCCAATAGCCTACTTACCTATAGGGCACTAGGACCTTGGGGAGGCTGCTGCGCTGAGAGCAGGCGGCCGCAGCAGGAGGCGTTGACAAGAAACTGCCATCCAGTCGGACAGTTTTAGGCTGTCTTCAAAGTACACACAGGAAGTCACAGAAAAAATGACTTCCTGTTAGTTCAGAACTTTTTTCTACTTGTAGTTGACAGATCACGTTTGGATTTATTCATATGTGTTTGTAAATATATATTTATGTAGAAATGTGTGTGTAGCTGCATCCTTTGTTCTTTTTATGTCTGCCTGTGAAATACATTACTACTGGTTTAGATATGTGTTGTATAAATAAGATTTTCTATTAACAACCACAGAAGATATGTTTTTAGATTAAACATGAGATGAATAGTCAACAATCAAGCGTTAAGTATTACAACTACACATAAAATAAGGATTTTCTACAACACGTGGTGTTTGCTGTCAGATCTAAGAGCCAATCAGCTCTCTGATGTGGCGACAGCCAGGCGTTTCCCATCATGCACTGGGCCACGCAGTCCGTGGAGAGCTACTGCGGAGCCTGGCAGTAGATCGCCGCCGATCGATTCTGCGCAGAACTGGCTCATATCGAACAAGCCTAATGTCTCTCTTCAACCACAGCAGGATTACACCAAGGAGTTTATCTCACAGTAAACTACACCAAGGAGTTCATCATAACATATATAACATTAAATATCAGAGGAAATAAACGTCAGAGGAAATAAACGTCAGAACACTAACTTTAAAAATAGTCACACCATCACTAACGCCGGGTGAATTTCACCTGATATAATGTACCTGATAAAATAAACTTCTCATTGAAATATATTCAAACACAACAATACAAGGCAAGTTGAAGTACTCTTCTTTTATTTTACCCTGTAGAACTTCTCGTAAAACCAAAAACAGGTATCATGGGGACCTCAAAATCCGGTGAAAAATTAGGGAATCGTCAATAAAACATGATTACAAATATAAATAAAGGAGCTATGAACTTTTTATTTGGTCCACATGTTCCTGGGACATGCAAGTATTGTTCTGTGAAGGAAAAGTTAATTAATGTAAAAAGTCAATGTTAAAACCCATCCGGAAAAAAATAGTCACACTATCACTATAACGTCGGGTGATAATCACCTGAACAGGTGCCTGTAGAAAAAAACAGTGATCGGAGCAGGAAGACACGCCCACCTTCAATAAGACACGCCCACTTTCAATAACGTCTGTGAGCAGCATGAAGCTACACAAAGACCCACACAACTCAGACAAAAGCAACACAATGAAAATAACGTAACAACAATCGCTCGGGTGAAAATCACCCGACGTTAGTGTTCTAGGGTTAAATACATCTGTATCAATAACCTAGTTAATTAACAAAGACACAGGTAAATGTAACTAAATGTATGGTTTACATACACGTATACTGCCACCTACTGGTAGAAAGGTGAACATGCACTCTGGTCTCCTCAGAGGCTCTGCTCTGTGTTCACTCAAGAAACGGCACAATGAGGTGGAAATATAGATATGATGCTAACAGCAACAACTCTACACACACATGACTTTGATTAAACCATATGACGAACTGTGTTGCATTAAACAATGCAACGATTAATTGAAAAGTTGATTCGTGCTGTGTACATAATATATACAGGGGGCAGTAACTGCAGAACGATACGTGCGGTGCTTTCACGTCGGTCTCCAAGACACCAGAAAGTCTCTAATAAGACCCAAAAAAAGTCTCTAGATTTGTCGCTAGTCGCTTTTGACAAAAAAAGTCTCCAAGAGGGTTTGGAAAGTCGCCAGATATAGCAGGAAAGTCTCCAAGTTGGCAACACTGGTCTCATGGACGCCTGACTCCAACACCGCCAACTACTGATAGCTTCCGGGTCACAACACAAAAACCTTTTTCGTATCCATTCATGTTTTCAGATCTCTTCTGCCTCTCCCTTCACCTGATCCAGCTCAGGTGATTTGCCAAACGAGGGGCAGGTGAAGACGGGAGCTGATTCAACAACTGGTTCTGGATCAGTCCACTTTCAACTAAACCACATATATGACCTAGTTGTAATACATGTTTATATTCATGTATGTTGTGTATTTACCTTCATATCTGGTCCTTTGATATATACTGCAATTACAGGATATTTCAACAGGCAGCTTAAAATATACATTTACTGCTTCAGTAACAGAATAGAGGCACTTTAATCTCATCTGGTTTTCTGTGATATTTGAACTAAATGAAACATCACACTCCTGAAGAAAAAACAGGTAAAAGCTCCATCACAGCTGCTCGGCTGAATGATATTTAATGAGCTCCATGAATGTGAAAACGTTCCTCCTGCAGATGAAATGAGGTAAAACCTGTTAACCTGAGCTGTAGAGGTGTGGAGGTGTTTGTGGAATGAAACACACCTCTGTGTTCCAGGTGAAGCGTTTAGCAGAGGAGGAGTCACAAAGCTCCGCCCCTCACCTGACTCACCTGAGACAAACAGTTTGTGCTTCTTCTTCACTAAAGAGACACACAGACTGAAAGAGAGACGATCAGATTCACCTTCAGACCAAACTAACAACTTCCTCTGAGTGAGTTCAGCTGCAGGAGAGAAAAGAGGAACACTACAACACTGCTGCTTCAACCTGCTGACACTCCACACCCTGAATGTGAGTTTGACTCAACACAGTGAAGTTATAGAGGAGGAGGGAGCCATGACTCATGTACTTTCTGTGTTTCAGCTTCACTCAGAGACAACATGGCTTCCAGATCAGAGGAGGATCTCTGCTGTCCGGTCTGTCAGGAAGTCTTTAGAGATCCTGTTGTTCTGTCATGTAGCCACAGCTTCTGTAAAGACTGTCTGAAGAGATGGTGGAGAGAGAAACCAACTCAGGAGTGTCCAGTTTGTAAGAGAAGATCTTCAAGGTCAGATCCACCTTGTAACCTGGTGTTAAAGAACCTGTGTGAGTCCTTCTTACTGGAGAGAGACCAGAGAGCTCCAGAGACTCTCTGCAGTCTGCACTCTGAGAAACTCAGACTCTTCTGTCTGGACCATCAGCAGCCAGTGTGTGTCGTCTGCAGAGACTCAAAAACACACAATAACCACAGATTCAGACCCATCGATGAAGCTGCTCAGGATCTCAAAGAGGAGCTCCAGAGATCCCTGAAGCCCTTAAAGAAGAAGTTAAAGGTCTTTGAACGAGTTAAAGTGAAGTCTGATCAAACAGCAGAACACATGAAGGTCCAGGCCCGACGCACAGAGAGGCAGATTCAGGATCAGTTTAAGAAGCTTCACCAGTTTCTAGAGGAGGAAGAGGAGGCCAGGATGGCTGCACTGAGGGAGGAAGAGGAGCAGAAGAGTCAGATGATGAAGGAGAAGATGGAGGCTCTGAGCAGAGAGATAGCAGCTCTTTCAGACACAGTCAGAGCCACAGAGGACGAGCTGAGAGCTGAAGACGTCTCATTCCTCAACAACTACAAGGCTGCAGTGGAACGAGTCCAGCAGCGCCCCCTGCTGGAGGATCCACAGCTGCTCTCAGGAGCTCTGATAGACGAGGCCAAACACCTGGGCAACCTGACCTTCAACATCTGGAACAAGATGAAGGACCTGGTCTCCTACACTCCTGTGGTTCTGGACTCAAACACTGCTGATCCAAGACTCATCCTGTCTGAAGACCTGACCAGTGTGAGACGAGGAGAGAGAAAGAAGCTTCCTGATAATCCAGAGAGGTTTGATGAAGACTGTTCTGTTCTGGGCTCTGAGGGATTTAACTCTGGGACTCACAGCTGGGATGTCGAGGTAGGAGACAGTACAGCCTGGTCACTGGGTGTGTTAGCAGAGTCTGTCCAGAGGAAGGGAGACATAGAGTCTGAATTATGGGGAATAGATTTCTATGAAGGTAAATACTCATCACTGTCACCATCAGCTCCATTCACTGCTCTCGTCGTGCAGAAGAAGCCTCAGAGGATCAGAGTGAATCTGGACTGGAACAGAGGAAAGCTGTCGTTCTCTGATCCTGATACTAACACACACATACACACCTTCACACACACTTTCACTGAGAAGATGTTTCCACACATTAACACTGGTGATAATCTGAAGATTTCACCACTGAAGGTCTGTGTGTCAAAGCAACAGGTCTGATAGAGACTTTAGTTTGAAGGAGGTGATTAGTAAACAACTCTTCACTTCTTAAAAGTGAATCTGTTTCAATCTATTTTTGTAGATTGTGTACAAAAACAAATGATGAATTCAGTTTAAACTTTATTGATCTCTGTTTGTCTCTCAGATATTTTCAGCAGCAAACAGAAACAGGAAATAAAGGGAGAGCGAGCAGAATAACATTCAGTAAAACTGAGTTACCAAAATAAGACAATCAAGAGAACATATAATATAAATATATAATGACGTCTGGCACTGAAATCAGGTGACCCCCCTTTTTTATTTTTTCTCCTGCTCTTCTAGGTGGATGATAGTTTTGTTGTTTGTTTGTATACGTTAATAAAAATGGAAATATCAGTGAAAGTACGTGTTTACTGTATTATGTTTGTCAATATTTCCAAAGAAAAGAAAATAAATGAATGAATAATCCAAACCAAGAAACAAAAACACATTTAGATGTTAATAATTTAATATTTATTGTCAAAAATTAACTATCTATAATTCTCAGAGTTATAAGGCAGAATCGTTCTGATAATAACATTCTGCTGCATTTGTTTGAGGACAAGCGAGAGATTAAAATACAAAATACTCTTCAGAAAATATCCGTTCCTCCTCCAGTTTGATAAAAGACAAATCAGCAGAAATTCAAGTCATTATGAACATTTTCAGCACTCAAAAAAAATGCAGAGACATTTCAAAATGTAACGAGGGAAATCACAGCAGGTTATACATATTAAAAGTCATCTGCATCAAATCTTCAAGACAGTTTCACAGCTGACATTTTTCTTTTATAATCTGGCTTGTTGAGGGGACACATTTCACTGCGACACAGAAATCTAACAAATTTGGGACAAAAGAGGAAACACAAACTGTTTCACACAGATCTCTGAAATTATTTAGATTATTAGAAACTGAAACAAACAAATATGAGACTTTGGTGTTCAGAGACGTAACATAAGAGGAAAACTATTTATGCTCCGATATTGACCTGAAATAATATTTGATTTCGATGTCGGGCTGCGACTCACAATTATTTAATTTTGTATAAATCTATCAGGCATTTTCTATTGATTAATCGTTCAAGCTGAAATCTTCAAATGACAAAAAAAAAAAACCACAGTTTATTATCTTAGAAAAGTCAGAAAATAAAGAAATGTTCATAATTCAGAAGCTGGAATTGTTTTTCTTTCATTCAAGTTTAAAGAACGACTCAAGTTATTTATCTACTCGCGAAAAATGTAGTGGATCATTTTTGACAAGTCGATTAAATCACTAGTTAAGCTCAGATTTTATATATATATATGTATTTATAGCAGGAATAGACGGTTTGTCTTTGATCACAAACATCATTGGACGGCAACTAATTACCGGGCGGATAAAGCGTGCGGAGCTCCAGATGGACGGATGGAAGACTTCCTCACCACTTCTGCTCCAGTCGGATGCATTCACGTCCACCAGCCTCCTCGTGTCCTCTCTCAGAAGGTCGTGTCATCTCTCAGAAGGTCGTTTCATCTCTCAGAAGGTCATGTCATCTCCCAGAAGGTCGTGTCATCTCTCAGAAGGTCGTTTCATCTCACAGAAGGTCGTTTCATCTCTCAGAAGGTCGTGTCATCTCCCAGAAGGTCGTGTCATCTCTCAGAAGGTCGTGTCATCTCACAGAAGGTCGTGTCATCTCCCAGAAGGTCGTGTCATCTCTCAGAAGGTCGTGTCATCTCACAGAAGGTCGTGTCATCTCTCAGAAGGTCGTGTCATCTCACAGAAGGTCGTGTCATCTCTCAGAAGGTCGTGTCATCTCACAGAAGGTCGTGTCATCTCACAGAAGGTCGTGTCATCTCTCAGAAGGTCGTGTCATCTCTCAGAAGGTCGTGTCATCTCACAGAAGGTTGTTTCCTCTCTCAGAAGGTCGTGTCATCTCTCAGAAGGTCGTGTCATCTCACAGAAGGTTGTTTCCTCTCTCAGAAGGTCGTTTCATCTCTCAGAAGGTTGTGTCATCTCTCAGAAGGTCGTATCATCTCTCAGAAGGTCGTGTCATCTCTCAGAAGGTCGTGTCATCTCTCAGAAGGTCGTGTCATCTCTCAGAAGGTCGTGTCATCTCCCAGAAGGTCGTTTCATCTCTCAGAAGGTCGTGTCATCTCTCAGAAGGTCGTTTCCTCTCTCAGAAGGTCGTGTCATCTCCCAGAAGGTCGTTTCATCTCTCAGAAGGTCGTGTCATCTCTCAGAAGGTCGTTTCCTCTCTCAGAAGGTCGTGTCATCTCTCAGAAGGTCGTTTCCTCTCTCAGAAGGTCGTGTCATCTCTCAGAAGGTCATCTCATCTCTCAGAAGGTCGTTTCCTCTCCCAGAAGGTCGGCGGGTCTTCAGCCCATGTAGGAGTACCTCCAGTCCGTGAGCGGGACGTGGGTCTGCTTCACCACCTGCGGCGACGTCCATCTCAGGACGTAGTGCGGACCTCCGGGTTTGTCGTTCGTTCCTGGAGGAGAGGAAAGTTTCAGCTTCACACAAAAACAGGAAGCTCTCGTCCGTTTGTTCCGTTTGAATCGAGAGTTAAAAACCAACATCTACATCAACGTAGAGAATTCAACCACAGACTTTATCATAGCAGAGAAACATATCCTCATGAACTGGAAATCAAGACACAAAAATCTGCATTTACACTAATACAAATTTTAAAAAGGCAGATTGTATTTTTATTTTGTATTTGTATTGTTTATTATCATAATTATATTAGTAATTATTATTATTATTATCTATATTACAATTATAATTATTATAATTATATATCTTCTTTTTATTATTATGAATATTATATTTTTTTATATTATAATTCTTCTTCTTCTTTTATTATTATTACAATTATAATGAATATTATTAATAAATGTACTCTTTTGTCATTATTAGTATGAATGAATGAAAGAATTTATTTCGATCAGCAAGAAAAAAAAAAAAAATATATATATATATATACAACCAAAAAGAAGATAGATACCTGTGGCTGACCGAAAGGGTTAAGGCTGAAGCTATCTAGCTTATAAATGCCCTAACCTGAGACTGCTTTAACATTTGTTCCAAAGAGCCTAGTATATTAAACAAAAACAAACAAACAAAAATATAAACAAACAAACAAACAAAAATAAACAAACCACAAATTCAAGCAGTTGTCCCCATAATCTGTTACTTCTCATGCTCTGTCAATACCTTCAAGTCTATACTTCTCCAGAGTCATGTTTTTAAACTTTTTTTTGAATTGCACCAGATTTTTACTTTCTTTGATGTCGTCAGTTAAATTATTCCACTGCTTCACCCCACAGACAGATATGCACATGCTTTTCAGAGTTGTATGAGCAATTGGTTGTCTCAAATTCCATCTCTTAAGTAATACTCCCCTTCTCTATTTCTAAACATTTCTTGGATATTGCCAGGAAGTAAATTATGTTTTGCTTTATACAGAATTTGTGCTGTTTTGAACTCTACTAAATCCCTGAATTTTAGTGTACGTGAATTTAAGAACAGTGCATTGGTGTGCTCACGATATCCTACATTATTCACTATTCTTATGGCTCTCTTTTGCATAATGCATATTGACTGTAGGGTGCTTTTGTAGGTATTCCCCCACACTTCAACACAATATGTCATATATGGTAGAATGAGAGTACAATATAGTGTCTGCAATGATTTATAATTCAGTATGTGCCTTGTTTTGCATATTATCCCCACAGTACGAGCTAACTTGGACCTGACATACTTGATATGTGGTTTCCAGCTAAAGTTGTGGTCAATTATCACACCTAAAAATATGTTCTCGTATACTCTTTCCAACATAACACTATCAATCCTTAATTCTACCGGAGTATTCAGATGTTTATTTTGTTTACCAAAAACGATAAATTTGTTTTTTTTTATGTTTACTGATAATGTATTTACATCGAACCACAACTTTAACTTGCTCAATTCTGCCGTGACAACCTCCAACAGCTGCTGAAGATTCTCCCCTGCACAGAATACATTTGTGTCATCAGCAAAAATAACATAATTTAATATTTTAGAAACATTGCATATATCATTAATATACAGTAAAAGTATGATTCTTCTTATTTTATTATTATAAATATTATTATTTTTATATTATAATTATCATTATTTTATACTATAATTATCATTATTACAATTCCTCTTTTTATTATTATTGTAATTATAATTATCCATCCATTATCAGCCGCTTATCCGGGGTCGGGTCGCGGTGGCAGCAGGCCCAGCAGGCCGACCCGGGCTTCCCTCTCACCCGCAACACTTTCCAGCTCATCCTGGGGGACCCCGAGGCGTTCCAAGGCCAGCCGGGAGATATAATCCCTCCAGCGTGTCCTGGGTCTTCCCCGGGGTCTCCTACCAGTTGGACGTGCCTGGAAAACCTTTAATGGGAGGCGTCCAGGACCACCTCAGCTGACTCCTTTCGACACGAAGGAGTAGCGGCTCAACTCCAAGCTCCCTCCTGATGTCCGAGCTGCTTACCCTATCTCTAAGGCTGAGTTAACAATGAGCAACGCCCCCCTTTTGAATGCAGGCTGTGCACAAAGGTGAAAGGTCAACTGTGTGTGTTGGTGGCTCTCTGGTCAAATACGGTAGAAAAGCAATGGTTAAAATAAAAGTAAAACAAAACATATGTTTTCTTTCATGGCCGCGAATTGTTTCAGGTTTTAGTAGTTCGTTACACAAACAAAAATGTCCAATAAGTAGTTAACTACACATGAATCATATGTAAGTATGAATGTAGTTGAACGACCAGTAAGCTACTTGCTTTAAAATCTTTGTGTGATGTTCGGGTCTGTTAGACCTGTTTTCATTTTTTATCAAAAGAAAAATAATACGATTAATTATCTTTTCAGAACACATTTTTTCAGAACACATTTTCAATGACCACACCCTGTACACCCCCCTACACATTTATATTACATACAGGGGTCCACTGGACACAGGGCCAAAAAAAGTGTGGAAATTGTAGATCCTGTGTACCTTCACTCTGTCTGGGCCTGCTGTTTATGTGTGTGTGTGTGTGTGCGTGTGTGTGTGTGTGTGTGTGTGTGTGCGTGTGTGCGTGTGTGCGCGAGTGCATGATAGTTTTGTTTTTACGACCCTGTCGTTCCCGCACAAGGTTGCAACATTGTTGATACATTCAAGTACCGACACCTGTCTGCTCCCACGTTCCCGCACATTTTAGCCTCTGTCTGCGGGAACCAATCTTTTTTTGTTCAGACTCCACCCCAGCTGCAAATTGGGGGCGGGACACAATAAATATAGTTTTGCCCGTGTGGTTCCTTATCACAACTGATCAAGATGGCCTAAAGAGTCTCTCCTCAGAGTGCCCTGCAATTGATTTTGGAAGAGAGAGAAGCGTTTGATGATGATGTCGAGGAAGAGTTTCAAATTGTGAGGGTCACATTTCTGAAAATTCAGAGTCTGACAGTAACTTTGAAGAAGAGGATGAGATTGAGCATCAGTTCCAAAATGAAGACAAGCCCCAGGAGCAGAACAAGCCCGTCATCAGCTAGCAGGTGAAGAAATATGGATGTCAATTTTTTTTTTAATTGAATCGTTTTCTTGCCCAATAAATTAGCCACGCCCCGCATGGCTGCCAATGTAATAAGAATGCAACTGGGGCCAACACAGATGACAGTTACTCATGTGCAGGACATCACGTTTTCTTTTGAGCTTTTCATCCCAGATTCCATCCATAAAATTATTCTGGATTGCACTAATTTAGAAGGAAGGTCTGTTTTTGGAGAGAGGTGGAAGGAGATGGACCATTTACATGCCTACTTTGGGGTTCATATACTTGCTGGAGTTTTCAGGTCCAAAGGAGAATCCACAGAATCCCTGTGGGATAAAGAAACTGGCAGAGAACCTTTCGGTGCAACAATGACTCTGGAAAGCTTCCACATAATTTCCAGGATTATCCGCTTTGATTACCAAAACGACAGACCAGCTTGATGGCAGAGAGACAAGCTAGCTGCCTTCAGGACAGTGTGGGACAAGTGGGTGCACCCCCTCACCCTGTTTTACAACCCTGGGCCTAATGTCACCATTGATGAGCAGCTAATGCCATTTAGGGGCTGCTGCCTCTTTAGGCAGTATATACCATTTAAACCTGCAAAATATCGCATAAAGATCTGAGCTGCCTGTGATGCCACTTCCTCATATGCTTGGAATTTACAACTCTACACAGGGAAGCCTGATGGAGGAACCCCTGAGAAAAATCAAGCACTGAGAGTTGTCTTGGTCACTTGGTGTGTTAGCAGAGTCTGTCCAGAGGAAGAGACGCACACTATCTGGATTATGGAGAATAATGTTCTATAAACATAAATACTCAGCACGGTCACCATCAGCTCCATCCACTGATCTCGTCGTGCAGAAGAATCCTCAGAGGATCAGAGTGAATCAGGACTGGAACAGAGGAAAGCTGTCGTTCTTTGATCCTGATACTAACACACACATACACACCTTCACACACACTTTCACTACGAGGATGTTTCCATACATTTTCACTCCAGTTAAAGTGAAGATCTCACCACTGAAGGTCTGTGTGTCAAAACAACAGGTCTGATAGAGACTTTAGTTTGAAGGAGGTGATTAGTAAACAACTCTTCACTTCTTAAAAGTGAATATGTTTCAAACTATTCATGTAGATTGTGTACAAAAACAAATGATGAATTTATTGTTCTCTGTTTGTCTGTCTGATATTTTCAGCAGCAAACAGAAACAGGAAATAAAGTGAAAAAAGAGTAGGGCAGAATAATGAGAGTTAACTAAATAAGACAATCAAGAGAACACATAAAAGGAATCTGTGGTTTTAAGTTTTTTCAACGTTTTACACAGTTCCTACAGCAATTTACAGGAAGATAGAAATAAACACAATGAGATACAAATACACATTTAACTATAATGTACATACAAGGTGAAAAAATAGACAAGTAAATAAATACATAAAAAGACACAAAATAAAATGTCTACATAAAAATCAGGTGTTTCAATAAATTGTAACTCTATTGTGAAATTTTAACGACACCCAATTGAAATTGTTGATATATTTTACTTTGAAAACCATCAACCTGAATTGCCATCTTTGATATTTTCAGTCGGTCATTTTAAGACTTCAAAAATTGATGATTTGTGTTTGATAGAAAAACGTTAAACGTGAACATACGATGCTACCAGTGATCATCAATCAATCAGACCTCTGATCAGGTTACGTAACATAGAAACATGATGTTGAGAATTTTAAAGTTTAAATAGAAGAAGACAAGTTTTATGTTTTAACTCGATGGTTTTCAAAGTAAAATATTAACTAATATTTAATCATGTTTCTAAGAATAAAATGGTTTTGATCTTGGTTTGCTTTCATAATAAAGGGATCAACAAAACTAAAGTGTTTTATTGTTTCATGTTGTACACAGACTCATCAGGTGGAGCGGTTCATCCACTCATATCAGGGAGATATCGGTTTGATTTCCGATATCTCCTGTCCTCGATTACGAACATTTAGAACTGCATTATTACCAAAATGTAAATGGTTGTTAAGTAGCCAATTGAGATCCAAAATATGTTATTAAAGGCTTATAAGTCATCTATAAAACAATATTTATTACCATCCATCCATCCATTTTCATCCTCTTAATCCAGGGTCGGGTCGTGGTGGCAGCAGGCCCAGCAGGCTGACCCAAGCTTCCCTCTCACCCACAACATTTTCCAGCTCATTCTGGGGGATCTCAAGGTTTTCCCAGGCCAGCTGGGAGATATAATCCCTCCAGCGTGTCCTGGGTCTTCCCCGGGGTCTCCTACTGGACGTGCCTGGAAAACCTCTAATGGGAGGCGTCCAGGAGGCATCCTGACTAGATGCCCGAAACCACCTCAGCTGACTCCTTTCGACACAAAGGAGTAGCGGCTGAATTAGTGCTAGTGTCCTCAGTCCTCAGTTCAGGGGGGAGGTGCTATACATTTGACAGCCTGTGGGTAAAAGCTGTTTCGTAGTCTATTTGTGCGTGTTTTAATTGTCCTGTATCTCCTTCCAGATGGAAGGGGAGCAAACAGTGCATGTCCAGGGTGGGTGGGGTCTTTGGAGATACAGCTGGCTTTTTTACAGAGCCGACCAGCGTATAGGTCACTGAGGGGGGGTAATGTGGTCCCAATCACTCTTTCTGCCATCCTCACCACCCGCTGCAGATCCCTCCTGTCCTCCACTGTGCAGCTAGCAAACCACACAGTGCAGCAGTAGGTCAGGAGGCTCTCAATGGTTGCCCGATAGACGTTTATCAGCAGGTGTTGAGGAAGGTGAGCCTGCTTCAGCTTCCTGAGGAAGTAGAGCCTCTGCTGGGCCTTCCCCACCTGATGGGAGATGTTTTTGGACCAGGTGAGGTCTGATGAAATGTGGACTCCGAGGTATGTGAAGCAGTCCACCCTCTCCACCTCCTCTCCACATACACGGAGGGCAGCGTGCTCCACCCGCCTTGCTCTCCTGAAGTCTATTATCATTTCTTTTGTTTTTGTTGTGTTTAAGTCCAGGTTGTTATGTGAACACCATTGTGTCAGATGTTGGATCTCCTCCCTGTAGGCTGTCTCGTTGTTGTTGGTTATCAGTCCTACTACAGCAGTGTCGTCTGCAAATTTGACCATGGTGTTAATGGGGTGAATAGCTGTGCAGTCATATGTGAAGAGGGAATAGAGAAAAGGACTGAGGACGCACCCCTGTGGTGTTCCAGTCCTCAGGGTCAGAGTGGTTGAGGTGTGGTCCCCCATCCGGACACACTGGGGTCTGTTCCTGAGGAAGTCCAGCACCCATTTCTCAGTGAACTGCCCAAGCCCAAGTTGCTCAATATTTGAACTGAAATCAACAAACAGCATCCTTACATATGTGTTGTTGTGATCCAGGTGTGTAAGGGCTGCGTGAAGAGCTGTTGTGATTGCATCATCTGTTTGTCCGATAAGCAAACTGGTGTTGGTCAAGATCGGCAGGGATGACAGTTTTAATGTGGGAGAGAACTAGTCTCTCGAAACATTTTGTGATTATGGGTGTTAGAGCAACTGGCCGATAGTCATTCAAGCAGTTCACTTTGGTTTTCTTGGGTACAGGGACGATGGTGGTTGTCTTAAGGCATGTGGGAACAACAGACTGTTCAAGTGAGAGGTTGAAGATGGTGGTAAATACCCCTGTTAGCTCGTCTGCACAGGCCTTAATGATTTTTCCGGAGTAACCTGGTGTTGTTGGAGCGTTATCAGTTGGTCCTTCTCTGGTAGAACAGGCTGGATGTTGGTTTCCTTGATTTCCCTATCGAACCGAGCGAAGAAGTGATTCAGGGTATCAGGAAGAGTGTTGTCTGTGGGGCTTAAGGCTGTGCAGTTGTTGTTTTTTGTAACCAGTGATGGTTTTTATCCCCTGCCACATGCACTTGGAGTCGTTGTTCTTAAAGTGCTCCTCTATGCGCTGTTTATTTCTGCGTTTGGCCTCCCTGATCCCTCTCCTCAGTCTCTTTTGCGCCTCTTTGTATTCCTGCGACGTCCCAGATTTAAAGGCAGAGTCCCGTGCTCTGAGCAGGGTCCGCACCTCGCCGTTGAGCCACGGTTTCTGATTTGGAAAGACTTTGATGGTTTTTGTCCCAGCTACACCTTCAGCACAAAAGTTTATGTAGGAGAGGACAGCCGTTGTGTGTCCCTCCAGATCTGTCTCCTCGGCAAATATTTCCCAGTCTGTGGCATCAAAACAGTCCTGTAGGGCTGAGGTGGCTTCCTCAGTCCACACCTGGACTGTTTTAATGGGTGGTTTCTGTCTACAGATCAAGGGTCTGTATGCTGGAGTCAGAGACATGGACAGATGGTCTGATAGTCCAAGATGTGGGAGTGGAGTGGCTCTGTAGGCATCTGGAATGCTGGTGTAGACCTGGTCCTTACCCTATCTCTAAGGCTGAAATGAAGAAACCCTATGAAACTCACAAGTCCCCGGCTGGGCGCCGCTGTGTTGGAGTTTTCCCCAGGGAACGAGAGGGTCGCCTCCCTGCTAAAGTAAATCTCTGACTGTTGTTCGTGCTTATGCACCGAACAGCAGTTCGTAGTATCCAGACTTCTTGGAGTCGGTGGGAGGGAAACCCTATGGAGAAAACTCATTTCGGCCGGTTTTATCCGCGGCTTCGTTCTTTCGGTCATGACCAAGAGTTTGTGACCATAGGTGAGGCTTGGAACGTAGACCGACCAGTAAATTGAGAGCTTCACCAAGACTGTCCGGTGCAGCGCCTGTTTTACTGCTGCAGACGCACCGATCCGCCTGACGATCTCCTACTCCATCTTACCCTCACTCGTGAACAAGACCCCGAGATACTTGAACTCCTTTGCTTGGGATAGGCATTCTGTCCCCACCTGGAGGGAGCAATCCACCCAGTCGAAAGCCTTCTCCAAGTCCACAAAGCAAAATGTAGACTGGTTGGGCAAACTCCGAGGAACCATGCAGTAGTCTTGCGAGGGTAAAGAGCTGGTCCACTGTTCCACGTGTCAGCCAAGACAGCCCAACAATGTCCAGCGCCTTCAGCATCTCAGGGCGGATCTCATACACCCCCGACGCCTTGCCAACAAGGAGGTATTTGATTATCTTAGCGGCCTGTGCCAGGGATATGGGTGTGACCCCCCCCCCCAAGTCTTCAGGTGCTGGCCCCTCTCCAGGGGACATGTTGGCCGGGTTTAGGAGTTCCTCAAAGTGCTCCCACGTCCGGGACAGCAGCTCACTACGACAGGCACCGATGACCTTCCGACAAGAGCTCCTAGCAGATGCGTCCACAATAGAGACTTTGAACATGGTCCACTCGGATTCCATGTCCCCAACCTCCCTCGGGATGTGTGAGAAGTCCTTCAGGAGATGGGAGTTGAAGACATTCCGAACAGGATCCTCAGCCAGACGTTCCCAGTTCACCCCCACTACACATTTGGGCTTGCCAGGTCTTTCTGTTCTGGTACCAGGTACACTTATGAACATGGTGTTCGTTATGCACAAACCATGGCTTGCACAGAAGTCCAAAAACGAAGATCGGGCAATTCATTCCTCCCAATCACCCCCCGCCAGGTTTCTCTGTCATTGCCCACGTGAGCGTTGAAGTCTCCCAGGAGAACTATGGAGTCGGCAGGCGGTGCCCTTTCCAGGACCCCTCCCACCGACTCCAAGAAGTCTGGATACTACGAACTGCTGTTCGGTGCATAAGCACAAACAACAGTCAGAGCTTTACTTTAGCAGGGAGGCGACCCTCTCGTTCCCTGGGGAAAACTCCAACACAGCGGCGCCCAGCCGGGGACTTGTGAGTCCACTCCCGCCCGGCGCCTCTCACCCAGGGCAACTCCTGAAGAGGACAAAGTGCAACCCTTCTCCAGGAGCTTGGTTCCAGAGCCTGTGCTGTGCGTGGAGGTGAGCCAAACTATATCTAGCTGGTACCGCTCCACCTCCTGCACCAGCTCCGGCTCTTTCCCCGATAGCGAGGTGGCTTTCCACGTCCCTAGAGCTAGTCTATGCTTTTGGCGATAGGCTCGCCCAGTTCCCCTGCCCGGCCCGCCGCCCTGTGAAGGATGTCTTATTGTTAAGTGGAACCAACATCTTTATCCACAGGTAAAATTGTAACAATAGCTCTCAAATTAATAAATATAGTGCAGTATAGTATAATATAAAGTAACGGCAAACACATACACTAGAAGAAGCTGAACTTCAGCAAAGTTAGGGAGAAATCTAGTTTAATTAATTATAATTGTATTTATTTATTAACAATGAGCAACGGCCTCCTTTTGCACATGCAGGCTGTGCACAAAGGTGAAAGGTCAAGTGTGTGGTATTGGTAGCTCTCTGGTCAAATACAGTAGAAAAGCAATGGTTAAAATAAAAGTAAAACAAAACATACGTTTTCTTTCATGGCCCCGAATCGTTTTAAGTTTTAGTAGTTCGTTACACAATAAAATGACCAATAAGTAATTAACTACTTAAATAATATGTAAATGAATGTAGTTGAACGACCAGTAAGCTACTTGCTTTAAAACCCTTGTGTGATGTTCGGGTCTGTGGGACCCGTTTTAATTTTTTATCAAAAGAAAAATGATACGTTAATTATCTTTTCCAACTCAGACTCATTGGCTTTGGCTCATTTTCTGTGAAGAACATATTTCGGAACACATTTTCAATGACCACACCCTGTACACCCCCCTACACATTTATATTACATACAGGGGTCCACTGGACACAGGGACAAAAAAAGTGTGGAAATTATAGGTCCTGTGTACCTTCACTCTGTCTGGGCCTGCTAATTGTGAGTGTGTGTGTGTGTGTGTGTGTGTGTGTGTGTGAGAGAGAGAGAGAGAGAGAGAGAGAGTGTGTGTGTGTGTGCGAGTGTGTGTGTGTGTGCGAGTGTGTGTGTGTGTGCGTGTGTGTGTGTGTGTGCGAGTGTGTGTGTGTGCGTGTGTGTGCGTATGTGCATGCGTGCGTGCGTGCGAGTGTGTGTGCGAGTGTGTGTGTGTGTATGTGTGTGCGTGAGGGTGTGTGTGTGTGTATGTGCGTGCGAGTGTATGCGTGAGTGTGTGTGTGTGTGTGTATGTGCGTGCGAGTGTATGCGTGAGTGTGTGTGTGTGTGTGTGTGTGTGTGTGTGTGTGTGTATGTGCGTGCGTGCGGGTGTGTGTGTGTGCGAGTGTGTGTGTGTGTATGTGCGTGCGTGAGGGTGTGTGTGTGTGTGTGTGTATGTGCGTGCGAGTGTGTGTGTGTGTGTGTGTGTGTGTGTGTGCGTGAGGGTGTGCGTGTGTGTGTGTGTGTGTGTGTGTGTGTGTGTATGTGGGTGCGTGCGTGCGTGCGTGTGTGTGCGTGTGTGTGTGTGTGTGTGTGCATGATAGTTTTGTTTCTACGACCCTGTCGTTCCAGCACAAGGTTGCAACATTGTTGATACATTCAAGTACCGACACCTGTCTGCTCCCACGTTCCCGCACATTTTAGCCTCTGTCTGCAGGAACCAATCTTTTTTGCTCAGACTCCACCCCAGCTGCAAATTGGGGGCGGGACACAATAAATATAGCTTTGCCCGTGTGGTTCCTTATCACATCTGATCAAGATGTCCTAAAGCAGGGGTCACCAACCTTTTTGAAGCCGAGAGCTACTTCAAGGGTACAAAATAATACGAAGGGCTACTTGTTTGATACAAACTTCCTGAACAACAAAGTTGCACAGATCACTATCTATTTAACCCCTATCTAACTATCTAACTATCTAACTCTATCTAACTCTATCTAACCCCCTTCAGAAATGGTCGGAGTTAGGGATGGGCGGTATGGCCAAAAATTAATATCACAGTATTTTGTAAGATTCTGGCGTATTTTTTTTCTTCAGTAAACGCATTCATTCATTGATGCTGAAAAGGACCGCAGGCCAACTGAACAGCTGTTTTTACGTTGGTACATAGAGGGTGTTAGGAAGCTAAACCTGGAGGGACTTAGGACCCAGGGGAATGTAGGTGAAAAAAAACAGGAAGGGTCTGTCTCTTCCTGCGACGGAGTTTCTTCTTGGTGTGATAGTGGGCGAGCTGTACCCAGCATGCTCGGTGGTGTAATTTTATAAATGTACAATTATTAGTGTTACAAATTGTTAATAAGTCACAAACTGTTGTGTCTTGGTGTTTTACCCTGTTAAAATGTGTTAGTTGTGGGTTATTAATTGTTGTTATAAAGTTTTAACCGCGACTAAAGTCAGAACCATGATACAAGTTAGAACCATGACACGTAAGTAGCTCCGACCGCTGCGAGCAAGCCAGTGAATATTTTTTAATTTTTATTCTTTTTCTTGTGAAAGCTCATAAGCGTGTTCTATTTTTAGAAAACGCTTCGCGGGCGACTAGCGCGGTCTCTGCGGGCGACCAGGTGCCCGCGGGCACCGTGTTGGCTACCCCAGTCCTAAAGAGTCTCTGCTCAGAGGGCCTTGCAATGGATTTTAGAAGAGAGAGAAGCGACGATGATGTAGAGCACTGGTGTCAAACTCAAGGCTGAATCCGGCCCGCCACGTCATTTTATTTGGCCCGCGACGGCTTGAAAGCCATGAAATCACGGACACGTTTTCAGTCGTTCGCGGTCGGTCACGGGCCTTTGCATGGGCAAAAAAAAATCCTGTGCTTTTATTTTGAAGGGAATTTTTAATGCAGCAGAGTGCCGTTTATTCAATTCAATTTCTGTCATATTCATGTAATGTGCTGTAACTCTGTTACGTTATTCATTCTGGTCACATGACATCTATTGCTTCTGTCCATCCGGGGAGAGGGATCCTCCTCTGTTGCTCTCATGAAGGCTTCTTCCCTTTTTTCCCTGTGAAAGGGTTTTTACTATCTTCATTTGGGGAGATTTTCCTGATCCGATGTGAGGTCCCGGGACAGTATGTGTACAGATTATGAAGCCCTCTGAGGATAATTTTAATTTGTGATTCTGGGCTATATAAAATAAACTGAATTTAATTGAATATTCACACACTCCTCAATGCTGCATTCACAACACACTTTACTTGTGTGAGTTTACACACCGGACTATTTGTGATAGTTTGCTTCATTCCCAACCTTTTGTTATGTTATGTTTAAAAAGGCTGAAGTTATAAAAATGATTATGTGTGTCCATTACCATTGTGTCCTTAAGATGCACTTTCGGGTTTTTAATTGAGTGTAAAAGGAAATATTTCTGTGTTTGGCATACTATGCTGTACATGCTGTACTATCTCAGTTTCAAACTGCACCATATTTTCATTAAATCAAATTGAGAAGTTGAAAATGTTCCTTTGTTTGGATCTCGGCGGAACATTCAGGGGTGATGGTGAGTCCTGCAGCCAGACCAGTTGGACCAGTGACCCAGACCACATGCATGTTCTTATTAGAGTTATGTCCTTCTCAACTGTGACAGCGGATCCACTGAATGCGGAGGTAGAAAATCCACAGCCCGCCACTGTACAGTTTCAACCGGCCCTTTGAGGGCGACCATGATGCTAATGTGGCTCAGGGGGGAAATGAGTTTGACACCCCTGATGTAGAGGAAGAGTTTTCAAATTGTGAGGATCACATTTTTGAAAATTCAGAGTCTGACAGTAACTTTGAAGAAGAGGATGAGATTGAGCATCAGTTAGTTCCAAAATGAAGACGAGCCCCAGGACCAGAACAAGCCCGTCATCAGCTAGCAAGTGAAGAAATATGGATGGCAAAAAATTGTGAAATTGAATGGTCTTCTTGGCCAAGAAATGAGCCACCCCCCGCATGGCTGCCAATGTAATAAGAATGCAACCGGGACCAACACGGATGGCAGTTACTCATGTGCAGGACATGTCTCTGGAAAGCTTCCACATCATTTCCAGGACTTTGACTACCGAGACGACAGACCAGCTTGATGGCAGAGAGACAAGCTAGCTGCCTTCAGGACAGTGTGGGACAAGTGGGTGCACCGCCTCCCCCTGTTTTACAACCCTGGGCCTAATGTCACCATTGATGGACAGCTGATGCCATTTAGGGGCCGCTGCCCCTTTAGGCAGTATATACCATCTAAACCTGCGAAATATGGCATAAAGATCAGGGCTGCCTGTGATGCCACTTCCTCATATGCTTGGAATTTACAAGTATACACAGGGAAGCCTGATGGAGGAGCCCCTGAGAAAAATCAAGGACTGAGAGTTGTCCTGGACATGAATCCGGGACTCAGTGGACACAACATTACATGCAACAATTGTTTTACCTCTGGGACAGGAGCTCCTAAAGTTTATGCACCTTCGGCCATAAAAAAAATCCTTGTTTGTGTAAACTTCTGATTCTGAAGTGGAAGCTGACCATGGTGGGAACGATACGGAGAAAGAAGTCTGAGCTCCCCCCAACTGCTGACTAGAAAGTACCGGCCTGTCAACTCTTCCAAGTTTGTGTCTCCCATGTTCCAAAGAAAGGCAAGAATGTGGTACTCATGAGTACACTACACAGGGATGGGAGAATCTGTGGCCAGGACCATCACTCATATCTTGATTATATTTTCTTTTTTTATTACATTTTTTTTCTTTTTTTAAACGAGTTCCACATTCATTCATAAATGTGATCTAACAAAGGTAAAGAGACACTATTAATCATAAAAGGTGTTTGTATTGCTTGTTATTGGGATGAAATAAACATCTGATGAGTATTTTAACATACAATTGTTTGATTGTGTTGAATTAAAAAACCCAAAATGCAGCGGGTCCAACAGACCCACGAACACTCTCTGAATAACAAAAATATGAACACCACACAATAATTTTAAGGTTTAAGGTTAGAACTTGTTAGGGTGAGATTGCATGAGTTGATGTTAAGCCAAAGTTAAGAGGGGTCCAGTTAAACAAAGCAAAGAATAGAGTAGGGTCTCGATGGACTGCAGAACAGGATACAGGGGTCTCTATAGGCCGCAGAACAGGACAGTGCGGGTCTAGAAACACAACAGCAAAGTCTGGTGGGATTTTAAAAGATCCCAGAAATGATAGTGGGGGTCTCGACAGACCGCAGGAAAGGATAGGTGGTGGTCATGTTAGACCGCAGACTAGATGCGATGCTCAGCGAGCAGTGATTGTCTGAGTTCCTTCTGGAAGTCCGATCTACGCAACCGATCTCTAAAGGTGAGTCCAGACACCCTTTCAAGGAAATTAATTTCAGCTGCTGGGATCCCTGATGGTTTGGAACGATAATCAAAAGGTAAATCCAGAGCTTCAAGAACTCCCGTCTCAACCTCACGCTCCTCGTGTACAACACACCGAGATACTTGAACTCCTTCAGTTGTAGCAGTGAGGCTTCCCGCTCTCATCTCAACCATTTCAGAATCTGTGGGAAACTGTTCAAGGACTCACTAGAAGTCACGGTCTGATAAAGCCAGCAGAACCAGGTGATCCACAAAAAGCAAAGCTGCAATCATCAGGTCACCAAGCTGGCACTCTCAACTCATTGGCTTCACCCTTTGTGAAGATCACAAACTGAATCTGGAACTGAGTCTGTGTCAAGGCACGACCCGGGTGTAACCCAACGCATATTATATAATCCTTAACTTAAATGCTGAAAATAAAGGCCCTGGTATCACATAGTCCTACCGTATCCTTTGGATACACAGAGGGACAGGTCATAAACCTTCTCCAGGTTCATAAAATCTTTTACCTTCGCCTCTGTCAGTGAATTAGAAAAGAAGGTTACAACTGTTCCTCAAGGTGATCCTTCTAACATCAGACAATATCTTTAGTCCAAGTCTGCAGATCTCCTTTTTTGAGAAACAGCGTGGGCAAAGCCCTGCCTCCCCCTCTTGAGTCCTCCGAAAGTTAGCTTGAACCTCTTTGAGGCCAACTGAAAGTCTTTCTCCATGGTCTTCCCAAACTTCTCTTCTTTCATTGAACATCTTCCTCCTGCCACCTGTCTGTGGCTTCAGGAGTCCAATAGACCAATGAAGCATTAAATAACTCCTTCAGCTTGACGGCCTCGTTCACAAGCAGCTTCAACAGGCAGCAAAGACCTTCTGACCAAAACTCTGGACAACTGACTCCCCAATGGAGGCTCTAAACATGGCCCACTTGTATTCCATGTCCCCAGCCTCAATGGGAATGAAGAACGTGTAAGTTGAAGGCCTGAAGAACAGGTTCCTCATCCAGACCAGTTCTCCTTCAGTATTCATTCATGTTTTCAGATCTCTTCTGCCTCTCCCTTCACCTGATCCAGCTCAGGTGATTTGCCAAACGAGGGGCAGGTGAAGACGGGAGCTGATTCAACAACTGGTTCTGGATCAGTCCACTTTCAACTAAACCACAGATATGACCTAGTTGTAATACATGTTTATATTTATGTATATTGTGTATTTTCACCTCAACTGTTCTTTGATACATAATTACAAGATCTTTCAACAGGCAGTTTTAAATCTACATTTACAGCAAATTGAAATGTCCTGTTTCTGTAACAGAAAAGACACTTTAATCTCATCTGGTTTTGAGTGATCTTTGCTCGACATTATTACATTACACTCCTTTATTATTGAAGGCAAATGTGCCAAATAACCTTTGCACTCAAACTCCTGCAACACTTTAATATTTTATGAGCTCCATGAAGATTAAAATGTACCAATACAGATGAAATGTTGTTAATCAGTAATCTCTAGAGGTTTGGTAGGTGTTCTTTTGGACTTTGCAATGAAACACACCTCTGTGTTCCAGGTGAAGCGTTTAGCAGAGGAGGAGTCACAAAGCTCCGCCCCTCACCTGACTCACCTGAGACAAACAGTTTGTGCTTCTTCTTCACTAAAGAGACACACAGACTGAAAGAGAGACGATCAGATTCACCTTCAGACCAAACTAACAACTTCCTCTGAGTGAGTTCAGCTGCAGGAGAGAAAAGAGGAACACTACAACACTGCTGCTTCAACCTGCTGACACTCCACACCCTGAATGTGAGTTTGACTCAACACAGTGAAGTTATAGAGCAGGAGGGAGCCATGACTCATGTACTTTCTGTGTTTCAGCTTCACTCATTCTTATATGATATTGAGTAGAGACAGAATACATCACAACTGTTATCACTTTAATTGACGACAGTTAGAAAAACAGTAATTAATACATGTATTTATGCTAAAAGTTGTGGAATGTAACTATGTATATTTACGCAACTTAAAAAAACAAAACATGTTTTAAACTTCAGTAAAATGTCTGCAAAGTGTCCTGAAAATATTGTATTAATATCAGTTCAGCAAGAGGAACCCTTTGTTTTTAAATCCGGTAAAATTAGTAACATTTAAAAGTATCTCATCTATCAGATTAATCTAATGAGAACATCCAGAAGATATTATTAAAATACAACTATTATTAAGATCACATGAGTATGATTGAAGTTATGATTGATACTTTATTCGTGGTAGAACAGCTGATAACAGTGGTGACATTGCTGTGACGTTGCTCATCAGACACGTGGTAAGATTTACCTTCTTTACAAAGCTGAGACTTCACCTGAGGACAGTTACAGGAGGAAGTACTACGAGTACTACAGTATAAAGTACTACAAGTACTACAGTATAAGGTACTACAACTACTACAGTACGACAAGTACTGAAGTATTACAGGTACTACAAGTACTATAGTACTGAAGTAATTAAATAATGGAAGTAATGAAGTACTGCAGTACTATAGTACATTAAACTTTTGCTGAATGATATTTAATGAGCTCCATGAAGGTGAAAACGTTCCTCCTGCAGATGAAATGAGGTCAAACCTGTTAACCTGAGCTGTAGAGGTGTGGAGGTGTTTGTGGAAAATGAAACACACCTCTGTTTTCCAGGCAGGGGCGTTGTTAGGCCTGTCGTTAGGCTGAAGCCCCCCTAAAATGTAAAAAAAAATATATATATATATTGTTTCTCACATGGACAAGTTATTTATAACTCTAAAATGCTACATATGTGCGTTCTGGTTTGTATGTTTTCTCCCCCTTCAAATTACAATCCAATAGCCTACTTACCTATAGGCACTAGGACCTATAAGAAGAACCCTTTGTTTTTTAATCCAGTTTAATAATTAACATTTAAAAGTATCTCATCTATCAGATTAATCTAATGAGAACATCCAGAAGATATTATTAAAATACAACTATTATTAAGATCACATGAGTATAATTGAAGTTATGATTGATACTTTATTCGTGGTAGAACAGCTGATAACAGTGGTGACATTGCTGTGACGTTGCTCATCAGACACGCGGTAAGATTTACCTTCTTTACAAAGCTGAGACTTCACCTGAGGACAGTTACAGGAGGAAGTACTACGAGTACTACAGTATAAAGTACTACAACTACTACAGTACGACAAGTACTGAAGTAATTAAATAATGGAAGTAATGAAGTACTGCAGTACTATGGTACATTAAACATTTGCTGAATGATATTTAATGAGCTCCATGAAGGTGAAAACGTTCCTCCTTCAGATGAAATGAGGTAAAAACCTGTTAACCTGAGCTGTAGAGGTGTGGAGGTGTTTGTGGAATGAAACCACAGAAAAAAATATATACATATATATATTGTTTCTCACATGGACAACTTATTTATAACTCTAAAATGCTACATATGTGCGTTCCGTTTGTATGTTTTCTCCCCCTTCAAATGAGAGCAGCGGCCGCAGCAGGAGGCGTTGACAAGAAACTGCCATCCAGTCGGACAGTTTTAGGCTGCCTTCAAAGTACACACAGGAAGTCACAGAAAAAATGACTTCCTGTTAGTTCCGAACTTTTGTCTACTTGTAGTTGACAGATCACGTTTGGATTTATTCATATGTGTTTGTAAATATATATTTATGTAGAAACGTGTGTGTAGCTGCATCCTTTGTTCTTTTTATGTCTGCCTGTGAAATACATTACTACTGGTTTAGATATGTGTTGTAGAAATAAGATTTTCTATTAACAACCACACAAGATATGTTTTAAGATTAAACATGAGACTAATAGTCAACAATCAAGCGTTAAGTATTACAACTACACATAAAATAAGGATTTTCTAGAACACATGGTGTTTGCTGTCAAATCTAAGAGCCAATCAGCTCTCTGATGTGGCGACAGCCAGGCGTTTCCCATCATGCACTGGGCCACGCAGTCCATGGAGAGCTACTGCGGCGCCTGGCTGTAGATTCGACTACCGGCTTGCTCTCGTGAGAGTATCGTTGACCACGTGTGCGTGACGTCAGAGCAAGTCGGACACAAATCTACCCAGCATGCATTGCGCGCCGATCGCCGCCGATCGATTCTGCGCAGAACTGGCTCATCTCGAACGAACCTAATGTCTCTCTTCAACCACAGCAGGATTACACCAAGGAGTTTATCTCACAGTAAACTATACCAAGGAGTTTATCTCCATTAAACTACACCAAGGAGTTTATCTCACAGTAAACTACACCAAGGAGTTTATCTCACAGTAAACTACACCAAGGAGTTTATCTCATAGTAAACTACACCAAGGAGTTTATCTCACAGTAAACTACACCAAGGAGTTTATCTCACAGTAAACTACACCAAGGAGTTTATCTCATAGTAAACTACACCAAGGAGTTTATCTCACAGTAAACTACACCAAGGAGTTTATCTCATAGTAAACTACACCAAGGAGTTTATCTCACAGTAAACTACACCAAGGAGTTTATCTCACAGTAAACTACACCAAGGAGTTTATCTCATAATAAACTACACCAAGGAGTTTATCTCATAGTAAACTACACCAAGGAGTTTATCTCACAGTAAACTACACCAAGGAGTTTATCTCACAGTAAACTACACCAAGGAGTTTATCTCATAGTAAACTACACCAAGGAGTTTATCTCACAGTAAACTACACCAAGGAGTTTATCTCACAGTAAACTACACCAAGGAGTTTATCTCATAGTAAACTACACCAAGGAGTTTATCTCATAGTAAACTACATGAAGGAGTTCATCATAACATATATAACATTAAATATCAGAGGAAATAAACGTCAGAACACTAACTTTAAAAATAGTCACACCATCACTAACGTTGGGTGAATTTCACCCGATATAATGTACCTGATAAAATAAACTTATCATTGAAATATATTCAAACACAACAATACAAGGCAAGTTGAAGTACTCTTCTTTTATTTTACCCTATAGAACTTCTCGTAAAACCAAAAACAGGTATCATGGGGACCTCAAAATCCGGTGAAAAATTTGGGAATCGTCAATAAAACATGATTACAAATATAAATAAAGGAGCTATGAACTTTTTATTTGGTCCACATGTTCCTGGGACATGCAAGTATTGTTCTGTGAAGGAAAAGTTAATTAATGTAAAAAGTCAATGTTAAAACCCATCCGGAAAAAAATAGTCACACCATCACTATAACGTCGGGTGATAATCACCTGAACAGGTGCCTGTAGAAAAAAACAGTGATCGGAGCAGGAAGACACGCCCTCCTTCAATAAGACACGCCCACTTTCAATCACGTCTGTGAGCAGCATGAAGCTACAGAAGGACCCACACAACTCAGACAAAAGCAACACAATGAAATAACGTAACAACAATCGCTCGGGTGAAAATCACCCGACGTTAGTGTTCTAGGGTTAAATACATCTGTATCAAGAACCTAGTTAATTAACAAAGACACAGGTAAATGTAACTAAATGTATGGTTTACATACACGTATACTGCCACCTGCTGGTAGAAAGGTGAACATGCACTCTGGTCTCCTCAGAGGCTCTGCTCTGTGTTCACTCAAGAAACGGCACAATGAGGTGGAAATATAGATATGATGCTAACAGCAACAACTCTACACACACATGACTTTGATTAAACCATATGAAGAACTGTGTTGCATTAAACAATGCAACGATTAATTGAAAAGTTGATTCGTGCTGTGTACATAATATATACAGGGGGCAGTAACTGCAGAACGATACGTGCGGTGCTTTCACGTCGGTCTCCAAGACACCAGAAAGTCTCTAATAAGACCCAAAAAAAAGTCTCTAGATTTGTCGCTAGTCGCTTTTGACAAAAAAAGTCTCCAAGAGGGTTTGGAAAGTCGCCAGATATAGCAGGAAAGTCTCCAAGTTGGCAACACTGGTCTCATGGACGCCTGACTCCAACACCGCCAACTACTGATAGCTTCCGGGTCACAACACAAAAACCTTTTTCGTATCCATTCATGTTTTCAGATCTCTTCTGCCTCTCCCTTCACCTGATCCAGCTCAGGTGATTTGCCAAACGAGGGGCAGGTGAAGACGGGAGCTGATTCAACAACTGGTCCTGGATCAGTCCACTTTCAACTAAACCACAGATATGACCTAGTTGTAATACATGTTTATATTTATGTATGTTGTGTATTTTCACCTCAACTGTTCTTCGATACATAATCACAAGATCTTTCAACAGGCAGTTTTAAATCTACATTTACAGCAAATTGAAATTTCCTGTTTCTGTAACAGAATAGACACTTTAATCTCATCTGGTTTTGAGTGATCGTTGCTCGACATTATTACATTACACTCCTTTTTTATTGAAGGCAAATGTGCCAAATAACCTTTGAACTCAAACTCCTGCAACACTTTAATCTTTTATGAGCTCCATGAAGATTAAAATGTACCGATACAGATGAAATGTTGTTAATCAGTAATCTCTAGAGGTTTGGTAGGTGTTCTTTTGGACTTCAATGAAACACACCTCTGTGTTCCAGGTGAAGCGTTTAGCAGAGGAGGAGTCACAAAGCTCCGCCCCTCACCTGACTCACCTGAGACAAACAGTTTGTGCTTCTTCTTCACTAAAGAGACACACAGACTGAAAGAGAGACGATCAGATTCACCTTCAGAACAAACTAACAACTTCCTCTGAGTGAGTTCAGCTGCAGGAGAGAAAAGAGGAACACTACAACACTGCTGCTTCAACCTGCTGACACTTCACACCCTGAATGTGAGTTTGACTCAACACAGTGAAGTTATAGAGGAGGAGGGAGCCATGACTCATGTACTTTCTGTGTTTCAGCTTCACTCAGAGACAACATGGCTTCCAGATCAGAGGAGGATCTCTGCTGTCCGGTCTGTCAGGAAGTCTTTAGAGATCCTGTTGTTCTGTCATGTAGCCACAGCTTCTGTAAAGACTGTCTGAAGAGATGGTGGAGAGAGAAACCAACTCAGGAGTGTCCAGTTTGTAAGAGAAGATCTTCAAGGTCAGAACCACCTCGTAACCTGGTGCTAAAGAACCTGTGTGAGTCCTTCTTACTGGAGAGAGACCAGAGAGCTCCAGAGACTCTCTGCAGTCTGCACTCTGAGAAACTCAGACTCTTCTGTCTGGACCATCAGCAGCCAGTGTGTCTCGTCTGCAGAGACTCAAAAACACACAATAACCACAGATTCAGACCCATCGATGAAGCTGCTCAGGATCTCAAAGAGGAGCTCCAGAGATCCCTGAAGCCCTTAAAGGAGAAGTTAAAGGTCTTTGAACAAGTTAAAGTGAAGTGTGATCAAACAGCAGAACACATGAAGGTCCAGGCCCGACGCACAGAGAGGCAGATTCAGGATCAGTTTAAGAAGCTTCACCAGTTTCTAGAGGAGGAAGAGGAGGCCAGGATGGCTGCACTGAGGGAGGAAGAGGAGCAGAAGAGTCAGATGATGAAGGAGAAGATGGAGGCTCTGAGCAGAGAGATAGCAGCTCTTTCAGACACAGTCAGAGCCACAGAGGACGAGCTGAGAGCTGAAGACGTCTCATTCCTCAACAACTACAAGGCTGCAGTGGAACGAGTCCAGCAGCGCCCCCTGCTGGAGGATCCACAGCTGCTCTCAGGAGCTCTGATAGACGAGGCCAAACACCTGGGCAACCTGACCTTCAACATCTGGAACAAGATGAAGGACCTGGTCTCCTACACTCCTGTGGTTCTGGACCCAAACACTGCTGGTCCAGAACTCATCCTGTCTGAAGATCTGACCAGTGTGACACGAGGAGAGGAACAGAAGCTTCCTGATAATCCAGAGAGGTTTGATTATTTCTGTTCTGTTCTGGGCTCTGAGGGATTTAACTCTGGGACTCACAGCTGGGATGTCGAGGTAGGAGACAGTACAGACTGGTTTCTGGGTGTGTTAGCAGAGTCTGTCCAGAGGAAGGGAGACATAGAGTCTGAATTATGGGGAATAGATTTCTATGAAGGTAAATACTCATCACTGTCACCATCAACTCCAGTCACTGATCTCGTCGTGCAGAAGAATCCTCAGAGGATCAGAGTGAATCTGGACTGGAACAGAGGAAAGCTGTCGTTCTCTGATCCTGATACTAACACACACATACACACCTTCACACACACTTTCACTGAGAGGATGTTTCCATTCATTGCCACTGGTGATAATCTGAAGATTTCACCACTGAAGGTCTGTGTGTCAAAGCAACAGGTCTGATAGAGACTTTAGTTTGAAGGAGGTGATTAGTAAACAACTCTTCACTTCTTAAAAGTGAATCTGTTTCAATCTATTTTTGTAGATTGTGTACAAAAACAAATGATGAACTCAGTTTAAACTTTATTGATCTCTGTTTGTCTCTCAGATATTTTCAGCAGCAAACAGAAACAGGAAATAAAGTGAGAACGAGCAGAATAACATTCAGTAAAACTGAGTTACCAAAATAAGACAATCAAGAGAACATATAATATAAATATATAATGACGTCTGGCACTGTGAAATCAGGTGAACCCCCTTTTTATGTTTTCCTGCTCTTCTAGGTGGGTGAGAGGTTTGTTGTTTGTTTGTATACGTTAATAAAAATGGAAATATCAGGGAAAGTACGTGTTTACTGTATTATGTTTGTCAATATTTCCAAAGAAAAGAAAATTAATGAATAATCCAAACCAAGAAGATGTTTTAGATGTTAATAATTTAATATTCATTGTCAAAAATTAACTATCTATAATTCTCAGAGTTATAAGGCAGAATCGTTCTGATAATAACATTCTGCTGCATTTGTTTGAGGACAAGCGAGAGATTAAAATACAAAATACTCTTCAGAAAATATCCGTTCCTCCTCCAGTTTGATAAAAGACAAATCAGCAGAAATTCAAGTCATTATGAACATTTTCAGCACTCAAAAAAAATGCAGAGACATTTCAAAATGTAACGAGGGAAATCACAGCAGGTTATACATATTAAAAGTCATCTGCATCAAATCTTCAAGACAGTTTCACAGCTGACATTTTTCTTTTATAATCTGGCTTGTTGAGGGGACACATTTCACTGCGACACAGAAATCTAACAAATTTGGGACAAAAGAGGAAACACAAACTGTTTCACACAGATCTCTGAAATTATTTAGATTATTAGAAACTGAAACAAACAAATATGAGACTTTGGTGTTCAGAGACGTAACATAAGAGGAAAACTATTTATGCTCCGATATTGACCTGAAATAATATTTGATTTCGATGTCGGGCTGCGACTCACAATTATTTAATTTTGTATAAATCTATCAGGCATTTTCTATTGATTAATCGTTCAAGCTGAAATCTTCAAATGACACAAAAAAAACACAGTTTATTATCTTAGAAAAGTCAGAAAATAAAGAAATGTTCATAATTCAGAAGCTGGAATTGTTTTTCTTTCATTCAAGTTTAAAGAACGACTCAAGTTATTTATCTACTAGCGAAAAATGTAGCGGATCATTTTTGACAAGTCGATTAAATCACTAGTTAAGCTCAGATTTTATATATATATGTATTTATAGCAGGAATAGACGGTTTGTCTTTGATCACAAACATCATTGGACGGCAACTAATTACCGGGCGGATAAAGCGTGCGGAGCTCCAGATGGACGGATGGAAGACTTCCTCACCACTTCTGCTCCAGTCGGATACATTCACGTCCACCAGACTCCTCGTGTCCTCTCTCAGAAGGTCGTGTCATCTCTCAGAAGGTCGTGTCATCTCCCAGAAGGTCGTGTCATCTCCCAGAAGGTCGTGTCATCTCTCAGAAGGTCGTGTCATCTCACAGAAGGTCGTGTCATCTCCCAGAAGGTCGTGTCATCTCTCAGAAGGTCGTGTCATCTCTCAGAAGGTCGTTTCATCTCTCAGAAGGTCGTGTCATCTCTCAGAAGGTCGTTTCATCTCTCAGAAGGTCGTGTCATCTCTCAGACTCCTCGTGTCATCTCTCAGAAGGTCGTGTCATCTCTCAGAAGGTCGTATCATCTCTCAGAAGGTCATGTCATCTCTCAGAAGGTCGTGTCATCTCTCAGAAGGTCGTATCATCTCTCAGAAGGTCGTGTCATCTCTCAGAAGGTCGTGTCATCTTTCAGAAGGTCGTGTCATCTCTCAGAAGGTCGTTTCATCTCTCAGAAGGTCGTTTCATCTCTCAGAAGGTCGTGTCATCTCACAGAAGGTCGTTTCATCTCTCAGAAGGTCGTTTCATCTCTCAGAAGGTCGTGTCATCTCACAGAAGGTCGTGTCATCTCTCAGAAGGTCGTGTCATCTCTCAGAAGGTCGTTTCCTCTCCCAGAAGGTCGTTTCCTCTCCCAGAAGGTCGGCGGGTCTTCAGCCCATGTAGGAGTACCTCCAGTCCGTGAGCGGGACGTGGGTCTGCTTCACCACCTGCGGCGACGTCCATCTCAGGACGTAGTGCGGACCTCCGGGTTTGTCGTTCGTTCCTGGAGGAGAGGAAAGTTTCAGCTTCACACAAAAACAGGAAGCTCTCGTCCGTTTGTTCCGTTTGAATCGAGAGTTAAAAACCAACATCTACATCAACGTAGAGAATTCAACCACAGACTTTATCATAGCAGAGAAACATATCCTCATGAACTGGAAATCAAGACACACAAATCTGCATTTACACTAATACAAATTTTAAAAAGGCAGATTGTATTTTTATTTTGTATTTTTATTGTTTATTATCATAATTATATTAGTAATTATTATTATTATTATCTATATTACAATTATAATTATTATAATTATATATCTTCTTTTTATTATTATGAATATTATATTTTTTTATATTATAATTCTTCTTCTTTTATTATTATTACAATTATAATGAATATTATTAATAAATGTACTCTTTTGTCATTATTAGTATGAATGAATGAAAGAATTTATTTCGATCAGCAAGAAAAAAAAAAAAAATATATATATATATATATACAACCAAAAAGAAGATAGATACCTGTGGCTGACCGAAAGGGTTAAGGCTGAAGCTATCTAGCTTATAAATGCCCTAACCTGAGACTGCTTTAACATTTGTTCCAAAGAGCCTAGTATATTAAACAAAAACAAACAAACAAAAATATAAACAAACAAACAAACAAAAATAAACAAACCACAAATTCAAGCAGTTGTCCCCATAATCTGTTACTTCTCATGCTCTGTCAATACCTTCAAGTCTATACTTCTCCAGAGTCATGTTTTTAAACTTTTTTTTGAATTGCACCAGATTTTTACTTTCTTTGATGTCGTCAGTTAAATTATTCCACTGCTTCACCCCACAGACAGATATGCACATGCTTTTCAGAGTTGTATGAGCAATTGGTTGTCTCAAATTCCATCTCTTAAGTAATACTCCCCTTCTCTATTTCTAAACATTTCTTGGATATTGCCAGGAAGTAAATTATGTTTTGCTTTATACAGAATTTGTGCTGTTTTGAACTCTACTAAATCCCTGAATTTTAGTGTACGTGAATTTAAGAACAGTGCATTGGTGTGCTCACGATATCCTACATTATTCACTATTCTTATTGCTCTCTTTTGCATAATGCATATTGACTGTAGGGTGCTTTTGTAGGTATTCCCCCACACTTCAACACAATATGTCATATATGGTAGAATGAGAGTACAATATAGTGTCTGCAATGATTTATAATTCAGTATGTGCCTTGTTTTGCATATTATCCCCACAGTACGAGCTAACTTGGACCTGACATACTTGATATGTGGTTTCCAGCTAAAGTTGTGGTCAATTATCACACCTAAAAATATGTTCTCGTATACTCTTTCCAACATAACACTATCAATCCTTAATTCTACCGGAGTATTCAGATGTTTATTTTGTTTACCAAAAACGATAAATTTGTTTTTTTTTATGTTTACTGATAATGTATTTACATCGAACCACAACTTTAACTTGCTCAATTCTGCCGTGACAACCTCCAACAGCTGCTGAAGATTCTCCCCTGCACAGAATACATTTGTGTCATCAGCAAAAATAACATAATTTAATATTTTAGAAACATTGCATATATCATTAATATACAGTAAAAGTATGATTCTTCTTATTTTATTATTATAAATATTATTATTTTTATATTATAATTATCATTATTTTATACTATAATTATCATTATTACAATTCCTCTTTTTATTATTATTGTAATTATAATTATCCATCCATTATCAGCCGCTTATCCGGGGTCGGGTCGCGGTGGCAGCAGGCCCAGCAGGCCGACCCAGGCTTCCCTCTCACCCGCAACACTTTCCAGCTCATCCTGGGGGACCCCGAGGCGTTCCAAGGCCAGCCGGGAGATATAATCCCTCCAGCGTGTCCTGGGTCTTCCCCGGGGTCTCCTACCAGTTGGACGTGCCTGGAAAACCTTTAATGGGAGGCGTCCAGGACCACCTCAGCTGACTCCTTTCGACACGAAGGAGTAGCGGCTCAACTCCAAGCTCCCTCCTGATGTCCGAGCTCCTTACCCTATCTCTAAGGCTGAGTTAACAATGAGCAACGCCCCCCTTTTGAATGCAGGCTGTGCACAAAGGTGAAAGGTCAACTGTGTGTGTTGGTGGCTCTCTGGTCAAATACGGTAGAAAAGCAATGGTTAAAATAAAAGTAAAACAAAACATATGTTTTCTTTCATGGCCGCGAATTGTTTCAGGTTTTAGTAGTTCGTTACACAAACAAAAATGTCCAATAAGTAGTTAACTACACATGAATCATATGTAAGTATGAATGTAGTTGAACGACCAGTAAGCTACTTGCTTTAAAATCTTTGTGTGATGTTCGGGTCTGTTAGACCTGTTTTCATTTTTTATCAAAAGAAAAATAATACGATTAATTATCTTTTCAGAACACATTTTTTCAGAACACATTTTCAATGACCACACCCTGTACACCCCCCTACACATTTATATTACATACAGGGGTCCACTGGACACAGGGCCAATAAAAGTGTGGAAATGATTGTTCCTGTGTACCTTCACTCTGTCTGGGGCCTGCTGTTTATGTTTATGTGTGTGTGTGTGTGTGTGTGTGTGTGTGTGTGTGTGCGTGCGCGTGCGCGTGCGTGCGCGTGCGTGCGCGTGTGTGTGTGTGTGTGTATGTGCGTGCGAGTGCGAGTGTGTGAGTGTGTGTATGTGGGTGCGTGCGTGCGTGCGTGCGTGCGTGTGTGTGTGTGTGTGTGTGTGCGTGCGAGTGCGAGTGTGTGAGTGTGTGTATGTGGGTGCGTGCGTGCGTGCGTGCGTGTGTGTGTGTGCATAGTGTGTGTGTGTGTGTGTGCATGATAGTTTTGTTTTTACGACCCTGTCGTTCCCGCCCAAGGTTGCAACATTGTTGATAAATTGAAGTACCGACACCTGTCTGCTCTCACGTTCCCGCACATTTTAGCCTCTGTCTTGCGGGAACCAATCTTTTTTTGTTCAGACTCCACCCCAGCTGCAAATTGGGGGCGGGACACAATAAATATAGCTTTGCCCGTGTGGTTCCTAATCACAACTGATCAAGATGGCCTAAAGAGTCTCTCCTCAGAGGGCCCTGCAATTGATTTTAGAAGAGAGAGAAGCGTTTGATGATGATGTCGAGGAAGAGTTTCAAATTGTGAGGATCACATTTCTGAAAATTCAGAGTCTGACAGTAACTTTGAAGAAGAGGATGAGATTGAGCATCAGTTCCAAAATGAAGACGAGCACCAGGAGCAGAACAAGCCCGTCATCAGCTAGCAGGTGAAGAAATATGGATGTCAATTTTTTTTTAAATTGAATCGTTTTCTTGCCCAATAAATTAGCCACCCCCCGCATGGCTGCCAATGTAATAAGAATGCAACTGGGGCCAACACAGATGACAGTTACTCATGTGCAGGACATCACGTTTTCTTTTGAGCTTTTCATCCCAGATTCCATCCATAAAATTATTCTGGATTGCACTAATTTAGAAGGAAGGTCTGTTTTTGGAGAGAGGTGGAAGGAGATGGACCATTTACATGCCTACTTTGGGGTTCATATACTTGCTGGAGTTTTCAGGTCCAAAGGAGAATCCACAGAATCCCTGTGGGATAAAGAAACTGGCAGAGAACCTTTCGGTGCAACAATGACTCTGGAAAGCTTCCACATAATTTCCAGGATTATCTGCTTTGATTACCAAAACGACAGACCAGCTTGATGGCAGAGAGACAAGCTAGCTGCCTTCAGGACAGTGTGGGACAAGTGGGTGCACCCCCTCACCCTGTTTTACAACCCTGGGCCTAATGTCACCATTGATGAGCAGCTAATGCCATTTAGGGGCTGCTGCCTCTTTAGGCAGTATATACCATTTAAACCTGCAAAATATCGCATAAAGATCTGAGCTGCCTGTGATGCCACTTCCTCATATGCTTGGAATTTACAAGTCTACACAGGGAAGCCTGATGGAGGAACCCCTGAGAAAAATCAAGCACTGAGAGTTGTCTTGGTCACTTGGTGTGTTAGCAGAGTCTGTCCAGAGGAAGAGACGCACACTATCTGGATTATGGAGAATAATGTTCTATAAACATAAATACTCAGCACGGTCACCATCAGCTCCATCCACTGATCTCGTCGTGCAGAAGAATCCTCAGAGGATCAGAGTGAATCAGGACTGGAACAGAGGAAAGCTGTCGTTCTTTGATCCTGATACTAACACACACATACACACCTTCACACACACTTTCACTACGAGGATGTTTCCATACATTTTCACTCCAGTTAAAGTGAAGATCTCACCACTGAAGGTCTGTGTGTCAAAACAACAGGTCTGATAGAGACTTTAGTTTGAAGGAGGTGATTAGTAAACAACTCTTCACTTCTTAAAAGTGAATATGTTTCAAACTATTCATGTAGATTGTGTACAAAAACAAATGATGAATTTATTGTTCTCTGTTTGTCTGTCTGATATTTTCAGCAGCAAACAGAAACAGGAAATAAAGTGAAAAAAGAGTAGGGCAGAATAATGAGAGTTAACTAAATAAGACAATCAAGAGAACACATAAAAGGAATCTGTGGTTTTAAGTTTTTTCAACGTTTTACACAGTTCCTACAGCAATTTACAGGAAGATAGAAATAAACACAATGAGATACAAATACACATTTAACTATAATGTACATACAAGGTGAAAAAATAGACAAGTAAATAAATACATAAAAAGACACAAAATAAAATGTCTACATAAAAATCAGGTGTTTCAATAAATTGTAACTCTATTGTGAAATTTTAACGACACCCAATTGAAATTGTTGATATATTTTACTTTGAAAACCATCAACCTGAATTGCCATCTTTGATATCTTCAGTCGGTCATTTTAAGACTTCAAAAATTGATGATTTGTGTTTGATAGAAAAACGTTAAACGTGAACATACGATGCTACCAGTGATCATCAATCAATCAGACCTCTGATCAGGTTACGTAACATGGAAACATGATGTTGAGAATTTTAAAGTTTAAATAGAAGAAGACAAGTTTTATGTTTTAACTCGATGGTTTTCAAAGTAAAATATTAACTAATATTTAATCATGTTTCTAAGAATAAAATGGTTTTGATCTTGGTTTGCTTTCATAATAAAGGGATCAACAAAACTAAAGTGTTTTATTGTTTCATGTTGTACACAGACTCATCAGGTGGAGCGGTTCATCCACTCATATCAGGGAGATATCGGTTTGATTTCCGATATCTCCTGTCCTCGATTACGAACATTTAGAACTGCATTATTACCAAAATGTAAATGGTTGTTAAGTAGCCAATTGCGATCCAAAATATGTTATTAAAGGCTTATAAGTCATCTATAAAACAATATTTATTACCATCCATCCATCCATTTTCATCCGCTTAATCCAGGGTCGGGTCGTGGTGGCAGCAGGCCCAGCAGGCTGACCCAAGCTTCCCTCTCACCCACAACATTTTCCAGCTCATTCTGGGGGATCTCAAGGTTTTCCCAGGCCAGCTGGGAGATATAATCCCTCCAGCGTGTCCTGGGTCTTCCCCGGGGTCTCCTACTGGACGTGCCTGGAAAACCTCTAATGGGAGGCGTCCAGGAGGCATCCTGACTAGATGCCCGAAACCACCTCACCTTTCGACACAAAGGAGTAGCGGCTGAATTAGTGCTAGTGTCCTCAGTCCTCAGTTCAGGGGGTTCTATACATTTGACAGCCTGTGGGTAAAAGCTGTTTCGTAGTCTATTTGTGCGTGTTTTAATTGTCCTGTATCTCCTTCCAGATGGAAGGGGAGCAAACAGTGCATGTCCAGGGTGGGTGGGGTCTTTGGAGATACAGCTGGCTTTTTTACAGAGCCGACCAGCGTATAGGTCACTGAGGGGGGGGTAATGTGGTCCCAATCACTCTTTCTGCCATCCTCACCACCCGCTGCAGATCCCTCCTGTCCTCCACTGTGCAGCTAGCAAACCACACAGTGCAGCAGTAGGTCAGGAGGCTCTCAATGGTTGCCCGATAGAAGTTTATCAGCAGGTGTTGAGGAAGGTGAGCCTGCTTCAGCTTCCTGAGGAAGTAGAGCCTCTGCTGGGCCTTCCCCACCTGATGGGAGATGTTTTTGGACCAGGTGAGGTCTGATGAAATGTGGACTCCGAGGTATGTGAAGCAGTCCACCCTCTCCACCTCCTCTCCACATACACGGAGGGCAGCGTGCTCCACCCGCCTTGCTCTCCTGAAGTCTATTATCATTTCTTTTGTTTTTGTTGTGTTTAAGTCCAGGTTGTTATGTGAACACCATTGTGTCAGATGTTGGATCTCCTCCCTGTAGGCTGTCTCGTTGTTGTTGGTTATCAGTCCTACTACAGCAGTGTCGTCTGCAAATTTGACCATGGTGTTAGTGGGGTGAATAGCTGTGCAGTCATATGTGAAGAGGGAATAGAGAAAAGGACTGAGGACGCACCCCTGTGGTGTTCCAGTCCTCAGGGTCAGAGTGGTTGAGGTGTGGTCCCCCATCCGGACACACTGGGGTCTGTTCCTGAGGAAGTCCAGCACCCATTTGCTCAGTGAACTGCCCAAGCCCAAGTTGCTCAATTTTTGAACCAGTTTGTGTGGAATTATTGTGTTAAAAGCAGAACTGAAATCAACAAACAGCATCCTTACATATGTGTTGTTGTGATCCAGGTGTGTAAGGGCTGCGTGAAGAGCTGTTGTGATTGCATCATCTGTTTGTCCGATAAGCAAACTGGTGTTGGTCAAGATTGGCAGGGATGACAGTTTTAATGTGGGAGAGAACTAGTCTCTCGAAACATTTTGTGATTATGGGTGTTAGAGCAACTGGCCGATAGTCATTCAAGCAGTTCACTTTGGTTTTCTTGGGTACAGGGACGATGGTGGTTGTCTTAAGGCATGTGGGAACAACAGACTGTTCAAGTGAGAGGTTGAAGATGGTGGTAAATACCCCTGTTAGCTCGTCTGCACAGGCCTTAATGATTTTTCCGGAGACCCCATCCGGTCCTGTCGCTTTCCTGGTGTTGACTCGGCGCAGGACGGATCTAACCTGGTGGTGTTGGAGCGTTATCAGTTGGTCCTTCTCTGGTAGAACAGGCTGGATGTTGGTTTCCTTGATTTCCCTATCGAACCGAGCGAAGAAGTGATTCAGGGTATCAGGAAGAGTGTTGTCTGTGGGGCTTAAGGCTGTGCAGTTGTTGTTTTTTGTAACCAGTGATGGTTTTTATCCCCTGCCACATGCACTTGGAGTCGTTGTTCTTAAAGTGCTCCTCTATGCGCTGTTTATTTCTGCGTTTGGCCTCCCTGATCCCTCTCCTCAGTCTCTTTTGCGCCTCTTTGTATTCCTGCGACGTCCCAGATTTAAAGGCAGAGTCCCGTGCTCTGAGCAGGGTCCGCACCTCGCCGTTGAGCCACGGTTTCTGATTTGGAAAGACTTTGATGGTTTTTGTCCCAGCTACACCTTCAGCACAAAAGTTTATGTAGGAGAGGACAGCCGTTGTGTGTCCCTCCAGATCTGTCTCCTCGGCAAATATTTCCCAGTCTGTGGCATCAAAACAGTCCTGTAGGGCTGAGGTGGCTTCCTCAGTCCACACCTGGACTGTTTTAATGGGTGGTTTCTGTCTACAGATCAAGGGTCTGTATGCTGGAGTCAGAGACATGGACAGATGGTCTGATAGTCCAAGATGTGGGAGTGGAGTGGCTCTGTAGGCATCTGGAATGCTGGTGTAGACCTGGTCCTTACCCTATCTCTAAGGCTGAAATGAAGAAACCCTATGAAACTCACAAGTCCCCGGCTGGGCGCCGCTGTGTTGGAGTTTTCCCCAGGGAACGAGAGGGTCGCCTCCCTGCTAAAGTAAATCTCTGACTGTTGTTTGTGCTTATGCACCGAACAGCAGTTCGTAGTATCCAGACTTCTTGGAGTCGGTGGGAGGGAAACCCTATGGAGAAAACTCATTTCGGCCGGTTTTATCCGCGGCTTCGTTCTTTCGGTCATGACCAAGAGTTTGTGACCATAGGTGAGGCTTGGAACGTAGACCGACCAGTAAATTGAGAGCTTCACCAAGACTGTCCGGTGCAGCGCCTGTTTTACTGCTGCAGACGCACCGATCCGCCTGACGATCTCCTACTCCATCTTACCCTCACTCGTGAACAAGACCCCGAGATACTTGAACTCCTTTGCTTGGGATAGGCATTCTGTCCCCACCTGGAGGGAGCAATCCACCCAGTCGAAAGCCTTCTCCAAGTCCACAAAGCAAAATGTAGACTGGTTGGGCAAACTCCGAGGAACCATGCAGTAGTCTTGCGAGGGTAAAGAGCTGGTCCACTGTTCCACGTGTCAGCCAAGACAGCCCAACAATGTCCAGCGCCTTCAGCATCTCAGGGCGGATCTCATACACCCCCGACGCCTTGCCAACAAGGAGGTATTTGATTATCTTAGCGGCCTGTGCCAGGGATATGGGTGTGACCCCCCCCCCAAGTCTTCAGGTGCTGGCCCCTCTCCAGGGGACATGTTGGCCGGGTTTAGGAGTTCCTCAAAGTGCTCCCACGTCCGGGACAGCAGCTCACTACGACAGGCACCGATGACCTTCCGACAAGAGCTCCTAGCAGATGCGTCCACAATAGAGACTTTGAACATGGTCCACTCGGATTCCATGTCCCCAACCTCCCTCGGGATGTGTGAGAAGTCCTTCCGGAGATGGGAGTTGAAGACATTCCGAACAGGATCCTCAGCCAGACGTTCCCAGTTCACCCCCACTACACATTTGGGCTTGCCAGGTCTTTCTGTTCTGGTACCAGGTACACTTATGAACATGGTGTTCGTTATGCACAAACCATGGCTAGCACAGAAGTCCAAAAACGAAGATCGGGCAATTCATTCCTCCCAATCACCCCCCGCCAGGTTTCTCTGTCATTGCCCACGTGAGCGTTGAAGTCTCCCAGGAGAACTATGGAGTCGGCAGACAGTGCCCTTTCCAGGACCCCTCCCACCGACTCCAAGAAGTCTGGATACTACGAACTGCTGTTCGGTGCATAAGCACAAACAACAGTCAGAGCTTTACTTTAGCAGGGAGGCGACCCTCTCGTTCCCTGGGGAAAACTCCAACACAGCGGCGCCCAGCCGGGGACTTGTGAGTCCACTCCCGCCCGGCGCCTCTCACCCAGGGCAACTCCTGAAGAGGACAAAGTGCAACCCTTCTCCAGGAGCTTGGTTCCAGAGCCAGTGCTGTGCGTGGAGGTGAGCCAAACTATATCTAGCTGGTACCGCTCCACCTCCTGCACCAGCTCCGGCTCTTTCCCCGATAGCGAGGTGGCTTTCCACGTCCCTAGAGCTAGTCTATGCTTTTGGCGATAGGCTCGCCCAGGCCCCCTGCCCGGCCCGCCGCCCTGTGAAGGATGTCTTATTGTTAAGTGGAACCAACATCTTTATCCACAGGTAAAATTGTAACAATAGCTCTCAAATTAATAAATATAGTGCAGTATAGTATAATATAAAGTAACGGCAAACACATACACTAGAAGAAGCTGAACTTCAGCAAAGTTAGGGAGAAATCTAGTTTAATTAATTATAATTGTATTTATTTATTAACAATGAGCAACGGCCTCCTTTTGCACATGCAGGCTGTGCACAAAGGTGAAAGGTCAAGTGTGTGGTATTGGTAGCTCTCTGGTCAAATACAGTAGAAAAGCAATGGTTAAAATAAAAGTAAAACAAAACATACGTTTTCTTTCATGGCCCCGAATTGTTTTAAGTTTTAGTAGTTCGTTACACAATAAAATGACCAATAAGTAATTAACTACTTAAATAATATGTAAATGAATGTAGTTGAACGACCAGTAAGCTACTTGCTTTAAAACCCTTGTGTGATGTTCGGGTCTGTGGGACCCGTTTTAATTTTTTATCAAAAGAAAAATGATACGTTAATTATCTTTTCCAACTCAGACTCATTGGCTTTGGCTCATTTTCTGTGAAGAACATATTTCGGAACACATTTTCAATGACCACACCCTGTACACCCCCTACACATTTATATTACATACAGGGGTCCACTGGACACAGGGACAAAAAAAGTGTGGAAATTATAGGTCCTGTGTACCTTCACTCTGTCTGGGCCTGCTAATTGTGAGTGTGTGTGTGTGTGTGTGTGTGTGTGTGTGTGTGTGTGTGTGTGAGAGAGAGAGAGAGAGAGAGTGTGTGTGTGTGTGCGAGTGTGTGTGTGTGTGTATGTGCATGCGTGCGTGCGTGCGAGTGTGTGTGCGAGTGTGTGTGTGTGTGTATGTGTGTGCGTGAGGGTGTGTGTGTGTGTGTGTGTGTGTGTATGTGCGTGCGAGTGTATGCGTGAGTGTGTGTGTGTGTGTGTGTGTGTGTGTGTGTGTGTATGTGCGTGCGTGCGGGTGTGTGTGTGTGCGAGTGTGTGTGTGTGTATGTGCGTGCGTGAGGGTGTGTGTGTGTGTGTGTGTATGTGCGTGCGAGTGTGTGTGTGTGTGTGTGTGTGTGCGTGAGGGTGTGCGTGTGTGTGTGTGTGTGTGTGTGTGTATGTGGGTGCGTGCGTGCGTGCGTGCGTGTGTGTGTGTGTGTGTGTGCGTGCGAGTGTGTGTGTGTGTGCATGATAGTTTTGTTTCTACGACCCTGTCGTTCCAGCCCAAGGTTGCAACATTGTTGATACATTCAAGTACCAACACCTGTCTGCTCTCACGTTCCCGCACATTTTAGCCTCTGTCTGCGGGAACCAATCTTTTTTTGCTCAGACTCCACCCCAGCTGCAAATTGGGGGCGGGACACAATAAATATAGCTTTGCCCGTGTGGTTCCTTATCACATCTGATCAAGATGTCCTAAAGCAGGGGTCACCAACCTTTTTGAAGCCGAGAGCTACTTCAAGGGTACAAAATAATACGAAGGGCTACTTGTTTGATACAAACTTCCTGAACAACAAAGTTGCACAGATCACTATCTATTTAACCCCTATCTAACTATCTAACTATCTAACTCTATCTAACTCTATCTAACCCCCTTCAGAAATGGTCGGAGTTAGGGATGGGCGGTATGGCCAAAAATTAATATCACAGTATTTTGTAAGATTCTGGCGTATTTTTTTTCTTCAGTAAACGCATTCATTCATGATGCTGAAAAGGACCGCAGGCCAACTGAACAGCTGTTTTTACGTTGGTACATAGAGGGTGTTAGGAAGCTAAACCTGGAGGGACTTAGGACCCAGGGGAATGTAGGTGAAAAAAAACAGGAAGGGTCTGTCTCTTCCTGCGACGGAGTTTCTTCTTGGTGTGATAGTGGGCGAGCTGTACCCAGCATGCTCGGTGGTGTAATTTTATAAATGTACAATTATTAGTGTTACAAATTGTTAATAAGTCACAAACTGTTGTGTCTTGGTGTTTTACCTGTTAAAATGTGTTAGTTGTGGGTTATTAATTGTTGTTATAAAGTTTTAACCGCGACTAAAGTCAGAACCATGATACAAGTTAGGACCATGACACGTAAGTAGCTCCGAACGCTGCGAGCAAGCCAGTGAATATTTTTTAATTTGTATTCTTTTTCTTGTGAAAGCTCATAAGCGTGTTCTATTTTTAGAACATGCTTCGCGGGCGACTAGCGCGGTCTCTGCGGGCGACCAGGTGCCCGCGGGCACCGTGTTGGCTACCCCTGTCCTAAAGAGTCTCTGCTCAGAGGGCCTTGCAATTGATTTTAGAAGAGAGAGAAGCGATGATGATGTAGAGCACTGGTGTCAAACTCAAGGCTGAATCCGGCCCGCCACGTCATTTTATTTGGCCCGCGACGGCTTGAAAGCCATGAAATCACGGACACGTTTTCAGTCGTTCGCGGTCGGTCACAGGCCTTTGCATGGGCAAAAAAAAATCCTGTGCTTTTATTTTGAAGGGAATTTTTAATGCAGCAGAGTGACGTTTATTCAATTCAATTTCTGTCATATTCATGTAATGTGCTGTAACTCTGTTACGTTATTCATTCTGGTCACATGACATCTATTGCTTCTGTCCATCCGGGGAGAGGGATCCTCCTCTGTTGCTCTCATGAAGGCTTCTTCCCTTTTTTCCCTGTGAAAGGGTTTTTACTATCTTTATTTGGGGAGATTTTCCTGATCCGATGTGAGGTCCCGGGACAGTATGTGTACAGATTATGAAGCCCTCTGAGGATAATTTTAATTTGTGATTCTGGGCTATATAAAATAAACTGAATTTAATTGAATATTCACACACTCCTCAATGCTGCATTCACAACACACTTTACTTGTGTGAGTTTATACACCGGACTATTTGTGATAGTTTGCTTCATTCCCAACCTTTTGTTATGTTATGTTTAAAAAGGCTGAAGTTATAAAAATGATTATGTGTGTCCATTACCATTGTGTCCTTAAGATGCACTTTCGGGTTTTTAATTGAGTGTAAAAGGAAATATTTCTGTGTTTGGCATACTGTGCTGTATATGCTGTACTATCTCAGTTTCAAACTGCACCATATTTTCATTAAATCAAATTGAGAAGTTGAAAATGTTCCTTTGTTTGGATCTCGGCGGAACATTCAGGGGTGATGGTGAGTCCTGCAGCCAGACCAGTTGGACCAGTGACCCAGACCACATGCATGTTCTTATTAGAGTTATGTCCTTCTCAACTGTGACAGCGGATCCACTGAATGCGGAGGTAGAAAATCCACAGCCCGCCACTGTACAGTTTCAACCGGCCCTTTGAGGGCGACCATGATGCTAATGTGGCTCAGGGGGGAAATGAGTTTGACACCCCTGATGTAGAGGAAGAGTTTTCAAATTGTGAGGATCACATTTTTGAAAATTCAGAGTCTGACAGTAACTTTGAAGAAGAGGATGAGATTGAGCATCAGTTAGTTCCAAAATGAAGACGAGCCCCAGGACCAGAACAAGCCCGTCATCAGCTAGCAAGTGAAGAAATATGGATGGCAAAAAATTGTGAAATTGAATGGTCTTCTTGGCCAAGAAATGAGCCACCCCCCGCATGGCTGCCAATGTAATAAGAATGCAACCGGGACCAACACGGATGGCAGTTACTCATGTGCAGGACATGTCTCTGGAAAGCTTCCACATCATTTCCAGGACTTTGACTACCGAGACGACAGACCAGCTTGATGGCAGAGAGACAAGCTAGCTGCCTTCAGGACAGTGTGGGACAAGTGGGTGCACCGCCTCCCCCTGTTTTACAACCCTGGGCCTAATGTCACCATTGATGGACAGCTGATGCCATTTAGGGGCCGCTGCCCCTTTAGGCAGTATATACCATCTAAACCTGCGAAATATGGCATAAAGATCTGGGCTGCCTGTGATGCCACTTCCTCATATGCTTGGAATTTACAAGTATACACAGGGAAGCCTGATGGAGGAGCCCCTGAGAAAAATCAAGGACTGAGAGTTGTCCTGGACATGAATCCGGGACTCAGTGGACACAACATTACATGCAACAATTGTTTTACCTCTGGGACAGGAGCTCCTAAAGTTTATGCACCTTCGGCCATAAAAAAAATCCTTGTTTGTGTAAACTTCTGATTCTGAAGTGGAAGCTGACCATGGTGGGAACGATACGGAGAAAGAAGTCTGAGCTCCCCCCAACTGCTGACTAGAAAGTACCGGCCTGTCAACTCTTCCAAGTTTGTGTCTCCCATGTTCCAAAGAAAGGCAAGAATGTGGTACTCATGAGTACACTACACAGGGATGGGAGAATCTGTGGCCAGGACCATCACTCATATCTTGATTATATTTTCTTTTTTTATTACATTTTTTTTCTTTTTTTAAACGAGTTCCACATTCATTCATAAATGTGATCTAACAAAGTTAAAGAGACACTATTAATCATAAAAGGTGTTTGTATTGCTTGTTATTGGGATGAAATAAACATCTGATGAGTATTTTAACATACAATTGTTTGATTGTGTTGAATTAAAAAACCCAAAATGCAGCGGGTCCAACAGACCCACGAACACTCTCTGAATAACAAAAATATGAACACCACACAATAATTTTAAGGTTTAAGGTTAGAACTTGTTAGGGTGAGATTGCATGAGTTGATGTTAAGCCAAAGTTAAGAGCAGTGGCGGCTGGTGACATTTTGTTTTGGGGGGGCGCAGTTGGGCGGCGCGGTTTAAATAGCACTCCACAATGAGAAGAAAAGAGGTTTTGAGTAGAATATTCTAAAAAACAAAGCTTTATTTCAAGAAAACACAGTGCTCAACACTGTCCAATAACAACTATCAACAAACTGTAACTTTGGGCATGAGAGGTTCAGAGCAGAATGGTTTAAGAAACATTCAATGTGGTGGCCAGAGCAACTTCAGGGAATACATTGACGCAGCATTCAAACTGGGGGCCCTGCAGTAAGGTGGCACTGGTGAGGTGGTCTTTGAAGGCAAAGCGTTCCCTGGTGTGTCCAAGTATGGTGTCACAAACCTACAGATAAATATATAGAGATAGAGACAGAGACAGTAAGATAAGTTGTGGGGAAATATCTACTACAAACAGGCTTCATACTACAGACAAAAAAATATGTTTTGTGTGTCTTGATGGCTCAGCAACATAGACAAAAGGCCAGGAGCCACCTTGATGGCTGTAGCTATGACACACACACACACACACACACACACACACACACACACACACACTCACACACTCACACACTCTAACTTGTTGGGGGTTGAATTGGTATTTTAGATAAAGTTATAGCCTGATATGATATCCACCCAAATCTAACAATGTCCAACATGTGTTCTGCTGTGGGAAAGATAAAACATTAAACTCTAACAGGCATCTGCTGATTTTGACACTCACTTCTGCAGCAATCCTTCAAGCTCATCTTCCTTCACAGCCCGGCGCTTCCTCGGCTGCTCAGAGCCACTGCACACTGAGCCTCCAGCTAGCAGCTCCGGTTAGCATGTAGCTTGGTGCATGTAGCTTCACTGCCTTGCTGCTGAATATTTAAATCCGGACGTTCGGGTCCCAACTCTTTCAGCCTCTTCTTGTCAACATCTGATCGTGGATTGAAAGGTGTTTCACGTAGAGATACCACAGAGTTTTCAGTCGCCATACTAACATAATCAAAGTCTCTGCTAGCTGTGTTGCTCGCGTAGCTACATGGGGTGTGAGGGAATGATAAAGGTCTCTGATTGGACGAATAGTCCAATCACGTTGCAATAAGAAACGATGTCATTGGCTAGGGCGCAGATTCGTGCGCCCGAAGATTCACGTTTCATCCGCCAATGAGAAGCTGTCCTTGCCGTCACGAGGGTGAAATGTTTGTTAGCTTTCCATAGACACACATTTGGCCGGCGCCCCGAGAGGGGAGGGGCTTTTCTCAGTAATGATGAATGGCGATATATTATATTTAACTTAAGTGGTTGTTGACAGGGGCTTACGGTCTCCCACACACACATTTAGCGCGTCAACACAGTATATTTCTTATTTAAATTATTTGATATATAATGTTTTTTGACAGTATATATTATATATATTTTTTTTTTCATCGCAAAATTTTAGGAGGGGCGGCGCCCTAGCGCCCTCTATTGACGCACCGCCACTGGTTAAGAGGGGTCCAGTTAAACAAAGCAAAGAATAGAGTAGGGTCTCGATGGACTGCAGAACAGGATACAGGGGTCTCTATAGGCCGCAGAACAGGACAGTGCGGGTCTAGAAACACAACAGCAAAGTCTGGTGGGATTTTAAAAGATCCCAGAAATGATAGTGGGGGTCTCGACAGACCGCAGGAAAGGATAGGTGGTGGTCATGTTAGACCGCAGACTAGATGCGATGCTCAGCGAGCAGTGATTGTCTGAGTTCCTTCTGGAAGTCCGATCTACGCAACCGATCTCTAAAGGTGAGTCCAGACACCCTTTCAAGGAAATTAATTTCAGCTGCTGGGATCCCTGATGGTTTGGAACGATAATCAAAAGGTAAATCCAGAGCTTCAAGAACTCCCGTCTCAACCTCACGCTCCTCGTGTACAACACACCGAGATACTTGAACTCCTTCAGTTGTAGCAGTGAGGCTTCCCGCTCTCATCTCAACCATTTCAGAATCTGTGGGAAACTGTTCAAGGACTCACTAGAAGTCACGGTCTGATAAAGCCAGCAGAACCAGGTGATCCACAAAAAGCAAAGCTGCAATCATCAGGTCACCAAGCTGGCACTCTCAACTCATTGGCTTCACCCTTTGTGAAGATCACAAACTGAATCTGGAACTGAGTCTGTGTCAAGGCACGACCCGGGTGTAACCCAACGCATATTATATAATCCTTAACTTAAATGCTGAAAATAAAGGCCCTGGTATCACATAGTCCTACCGTACCCTTTGGATACACAGAGGGACAGGTCATAAACCTTCTCCAGGTTCATAAAATCTTTTACCTTCGCCTCTGTCAGTGAATTAGAAAAGAAGGTTACAACTGTTCCTCAAGGTGATCCTTCTAACATCAGACAATATCTTTAGTCCAAGTCTGCAGATCTCCTTTTTTGAGAAACAGCGTGGGCAAAGCCCTGCCTCCCCCTCTTGAGTCCTCCGAAAGTTAGCTTGAACCTCTTTGAGGCCAACTGAAAGTCTTTCTCCATGGTCTTCCCAAACTTCTCTTCTTTCATTGAACATCTTCCTCCTGCCACCTGTCTGTGGCTTCAGGAGTCCAATAGACCAATGAAGCATTAAATAACTCCTTCAGCTTGACGGCCTCGTTCACAAGCAGCTTCAACAGGCAGCAAAGACCTTCTGACCAAAACTCTGGACAACTGACTCCCCAATGGAGGCTCTAAACATGGCCCACTTGTATTCCATGTCCCCAGCCTCAATGGGAATGAAGAACGTGTAAGTTGAAGGCCTGAAGAACAGGTTCCTCATCCAGACCAGTTCTCCTTCAGTATTCATTCATGTTTTCAGATCTCTTCTGCCTCTCCCTTCACCTGATCCAGCTCAGGTGATTTGCCAAACGAGGGGCAGGTGAAGACGGGAGCTGATTCAACAACTGGTTCTGGATCAGTCCACTTTCAACTAAACCACAGATATGACCTAGTTGTAATACATGTTTATATTTATGTATATTGTGTATTTTCACCTCAACTGTTCTTTGATACATAATTACAAGATCTTTCAACAGGCAGTTTTAAATCTACATTTACAGCAAATTGAAATGTCCTGTTTCTGTAACAGAAAAGACACTTTAATCTCATCTGGTTTTGAGTGATCTTTGCTCGACATTATTACATTACACTCCTTTATTATTGAAGGCAAATGTGCCAAATAACCTTTGCACTCAAACTCCTGCAACACTTTAATATTTTATGAGCTCCATGAAGATTAAAATGTACCAATACAGATGAAATGTTGTTAATCAGTAATCTCTAGAGGTTTGGTAGGTGTTCTTTTGGACTTTGCAATGAAACACACCTCTGTGTTCCAGGTGAAGCGTTTAGCAGAGGAGGAGTCACAAAGCTCCGCCCCTCACCTGACTCACCTGAGACAAACAGTTTGTGCTTCTTCTTCACTAAAGAGACACACAGACTGAAAGAGAGACGATCAGATTCACCTTCAGACCAAACTAACAACTTCCTCTGAGTGAGTTCAGCTGCAGGAGAGAAAAGAGGAACACTACAACACTGCTGCTTCAACCTGCTGACACTCCACACCCTGAATGTGAGTTTGACTCAACACAGTGAAGTTATAGAGGAGGAGGGAGCCATGACTCATGTACTTTCTGTGTTTCAGCTTCACTCATTCTTATATGATATTGCGTAGAGACAGAATACATCACAACTGTTATCACTTTAATTGACGACAGTTAGAAAAACAGTAATTATTACATGTATTTATGCTAAAAGTTGTGGAATGTAACTATGTATATTTACGCAACTTAAAAAAACAAAACATCTTTTAAACTTCAGTAAAATGTCTGCAAAGTATCCTGAAAATATTGTATTACTATCAGTTCAGCAAGAGGAACACTTTGTTTTTTAATCCGGTTTAATAATTAACATTTAAAAGTATCTCATCTATCAGATGAATCTAATGAGAACATCCAGAAGATATTATTAAAATACAACTATTATTAAGATCACATGAGTATGATTGAAGTTATGATTGATACTTTATTCGTGGGAGAACAGCTGATAACAGAGGTGACATTGCTGTGACGTTGCTCATCAGACACGCGGTAAGATTTACCTTCTTTACAAAGCTGAGACTTCACCTGAGGACAGTTACAGGAGGAAGTACTACGAATACTACAGTATAAAGTACTACAAGTACTACAGTATAAAGTACTACAACTACTACAGTACGACAAGTACTGAAGTATTACAGGTAGTACAAGTACTATAGTACTGAAGTAATTAAATAATGGAAGTAATGAAGTACTGCAGTACTATAGTACATTAAACATTTGCTGAATGATATTTAATGAGCTCCATGAAGGTGAAACCGTTCCTCCTGCAGATGAAATGAGGTCAAACCTGTTAACCTGAGCTGTAGATGTGTGGAGGTGTTTGTGGAATGAAACACACCTCTGTGTTCCAGGCAGGGGCGTTGTTAGGCCTGTCGTTAGGCTGAAGCCCCCCTAAAATGTAAAAAATATATATATATATTAGTGCTGTCAAGCGATTAAAATATTTAATCGCGATTAATCGCATTTTTGTCATAGTTAACTCGCGATTAATCGCAATTAATCGCAATTATTTTTTTTTGCATTTTAATGCTCTTATCAACATGAAAAAGTGGATTGGCTTGCTTTATTTTATTGAAAAACAACTGCCAAACAGGGCGGTACAAAATAAAATCACTGCACATTTCAGGTAAACAAGGGTTTACAAAATAAAATTATAGAGTGCACCAGGCATGAAAACGGGTCAGGGGTGAAAAAGGTGAGAAGGATATTACCCCTCTAGGAGGGTCTGGGGGCATGCTCCCCCGTATTTTTTTTAAAAATATTCCATATTTTAAAGCATCAATCTGATGCATTTTGAGATGCTTTTTTTGCCAACCTGGGGAGAGCTGGAGGAACTTAACTTCAGCAATGAGTCAAAAATGATTATGGCCTCCTTACTAAGTATTATGCAAGCCATTTCATGCCAGCCTGTCACTGGTCTAACATTTACAGTATATGAGGCACAATGTGGTAAGGGAGAGCATATATTGATAAGTCATTAAATACTCGTCATGCATTATATTGCATTGCATATAATGTGTGCTGGTCAACTAGTCTAAAATTAATTTTAGACTAATTTTTATCAGCGTACTTTGACGTCAAAATGCGTATCCGCTACGCAAATTGCGTACAGGTTGGCAGGTCTGCTTATTGATAGAACGGTGGACCACTTTACCTTCTGCCTTGTCAGTCCCCTCACCTCAAAATCTACCTCCTCAAAAACGGTAGCGTTAGCTAATAATGTTCCACCGGAGCTTTAGCTAGCTGGCTAACGTTGCGTTCTCTCCTGCTGTGTTCAATGTGTTCACTCGCGCTCCCTTCTGGCACGCGCACCTGTACGCAGTTCACTGAATATCATTCATTTTGCCGTATCGCGCTCACCGTTCATTCATTTCAAACCGTAACGTTAGCCTAGCTTCCAAGCCCAAACGGCGTGCCTATTGTTTTGCTTCCGGTTGACCTACATCCGGTGTGGCGCTACTAAAGAGGACATGTCCAGGAAATAATTGAAAAATTAAAATGTGTTAACGCCGTTAATAAAATTGACGGCGTTAAAATTGGTTTGCGTTAACGCCGTTAATAACGCGCTAATATGACAGCACTAATATATATATATATATATTGTTTCTCACATGGACAAGTTATTTATAACTCTAAAATGCTACATATGTGCGTTCTGGTTTGTATGTTTTCACCCCCTTCAAATTACAATCCAATAGCCTACTTACCTATAGGGCACTAGGACCTTGGGGAGGCTGCTGCGCTGAGAGCAGCGGCCGCAGCAGGAGGCGTTGACAAGAAACTGCCATCCAGTCGGACAGTTTTAGGCTGTCTTCAAAGTACACACAGGAAGTCACAGAAAAAATGACTTCCTGTTAGTTCCGAACTTTTGTCTACTTGTAGTTTACAGATCACGTTTGGATTTATTCATATGTGTTTGTAAATATATATTTATGTAGAAATGTGTGTGTAGCTGCATCCTTTGTTCTTTTTATGTCTGCCTGTGAAATACATTACTACTGGTTTAGATATGTGTTGTAGAAATAAGATTTTCTATTAACAACCACACAAGATATGTTTTAAGATTAAACATGAGACTAATAGTCAACAATCCAGCGTTAAGTATTACAACTACACATAAAATAAGGATTTTCTACAACACGTGGTGTTTGCTGTCAAATCTAAGAGCCAATCAGCTCTCTGATGTGGCGACAGCCAGGCGTTTCCCATCATGCACTGGGCCACGCAGTCCATGGAGAGCTACTGCGGCGCCTGGCAGTAGATTCGACTGCCGGCTTGCTCTCGTGAGAGTATCGTTGACCACGTGTGCGTGACGTCAGAGCAAGTCGGGAGCAAGTCGGACACAAATCTACCCAGCATGCATTGCGCGCCGATCGCCACCGATCGATTCTGCGCAGAACTGGCTCATATCGAACGAAACTAATGTCTCTCTTCAACCACAGCAGGATTACACCAAGGAGTTTATCTCACAGTAAACTACACCAAGGAGTTTATCTCACAGTAAACTACACCAAGGAGTTTATCTCACAGTAAACTACACCAAGGAGTTTATCTCATAGTAAACTACACCAAGGAGTTTATCTCATAGTAAACTACACCAAGGAGTTTATCTCATAATAAACTACACCAAGGAGTTTATCTCATAGTAAACTACACCAAGGAGTTTATCTCATAATAAACTACACCAAGGAGTTTATCTCACAGTAAACTACACCAAGGAGTTTATCTCATAGTAAACTATACCAAGGAGTTCATCTCACAGTAAACTACACCAAGGAGTTCATCATAACATATATAACATTAAATATCAGAGGAAATAAACGTCAGAACACTAACTTTAAAAATAGTCACACCATCACTAACGTTGAGTGAATTTAACCCGATATAATGTACCTGATAAAATAAACTTCTCATCGAAATATATTCAAACACAACAATACAAGGCAAGTTGAAGTACTCTTCTTTTATTTTACCCTGTAGAACTTCTCGTAAAACCCAAAACAGGTATCATGGGGACCTCAAAATCCGGTGAAAAATTAGGGAATCGTCAATAAAACATGATTAAAAATATAAATAAAGGATCTATGAACTTGTTATTTGGTCCACATGTTCATGGGACATGCAAGTATTGTTCTGTGAAGGAAAAGTTAATTAATGTAAAAAGTCAATGTTAAAACCCATCCCGAAAAAAATAGTCACACCATCACTATAACGTCGGGTGATAATCACCTGAACAGGTGCCTGTAGAAAAAAACAGTGATCGGAGCAGGAAGACACGCCCACCTTCAATAAGACACGCCCACTTTCAATAACGTCTGTGAGCAGCATTAAGCTACAGAAGGACCCACACAACTCAGACAAAAGCAACACAATGAAAATAACGTAACAACAATCTCTCGGGTGAAAATCACTCGACGTTAGTGTTCTAGGGTTAAATACATCTGTATCAATAACCTAGTTAATTAACAAAGACACAGGTAAATGTAACTAAATGTCAGTGTTGTATAAAGTACCCAAAAGCTGTACTTGAGTAAAAGTAAAGATACCTTACTGGAAAATTACTCCAGTAAAAGTAAAAGTCACCTATTAAAATACTACTTGAGTAAAAGTCTTAAAGTATCTGATATTTTCTGTACTTAAGTATCAAAAGTATTTTTCTGATATAACATGTACTTAAGTATTGAAAGTAAAAGTACAAGTACATGCTTTTAATAAAAAAGCAATGGGTCAGAATTTTGAGAATTATGAAGTTTATTCTTTTAAGTGCTGTGGCCACGACAAGGAGTTGTGTTGATAAAATAACTGGGTTGGCTGGGATCCATCCATATATATTATGTTCAACATAACATATTGTACCTAAGTATACTTTTGTATCTACTATGAACGTATCATCATAATTCTCCAAAAAGCAATATGACACTATGAAGGAGTTGTAACAGTGTGGTTATAAGTATGCTCATTCCGCCCGGAACAGAAAGAATGAATGACAAATTTAAGTTAAATTAAAAAAATCAAGTCCGGAAAAAAGTTTTATTGTGAAAAATGACCAGATATATCCGTCTGTGGTAACCTCAGACGGAACCTCGTGACACATGTCAATATGTTACGTTACCCTGAAAATGAAACGTAAGTCTGTTACAACTCTGCCGGTGTTCTGGATTAAAACCAAGGCAAAGTATCCTGAGATCGCCAAAAAAGCATGAAAACCTGCTTCCATTTCAACATCCTGTCTTTGTGCAGCGGGTTATAAGTTAAGCAGTAGACTGGACTAAAGGTCCCGGATGGTTTTTTTTTCTTTCTAAAGATAGATTTGATTTTGTAGCGAGTAACGAAGGTTTCATGGGAAATGTATCGGAGTAAAAGTATCAGTTTTCTTTGCAAAATGTAGTGAAGTAAAAGTAAAAGTAAACCGAAATATAAATAGTAAAGTAGAGTACATATATCCCCAAAAACTACTTAAGTACAGTAACGAAGTATTTCTACTTCGTTACTATACACCACTGCTAAATGTATGGTTTACATACACGTATACTGCCACCTGCTGGTAGAAAGGTGAACCTGCACTCTGGTCTCCTCAGAGGCTCTGCTCTGTGTTCACTCAAGAAATGGCACAATGAGGTGGAAATATAGATATGATGCTAACAGCAACAACTCTACACACACATGACTTTGATTAAACCATATGACGAACTGTGTTGCATTACACAATGCAACGATTAATTGAAAAGTTGATTCGTGCTGTGTACATAATATATACATGCATATTAAACTGCCTGTAGTCACTACTGTTGCTAACATATCCAGGTTTATTTATTTATATTGATTAATTAATGTTCTTCTAACATTAATGTTCTTCTAACATTAACCTTATATGTGTATTGCATCATAGAAGACTATAAATAAGAATATTTTGTACAGGCTTTTATTTTGACATGAAAAGAATCGGCTCGTATTCCGAGTTTGGTTTTCTCGTTTTCTCGTTTTTGGATTCAGACCAGAAACGAGGAACGGAAGTGGTTTTCCGTTTTCCCGTTTTTGGTTTGAAACAGAAAACGAAGAAACCATGGTATTTCTGTGTTTCCGTATATTCGAATGAACGAAAAAACAAACGAACAAAACGTACACGGACCTATCTGATTTTCTTTGATGTGCTTAAACATGGACATCGAGAATTAAAATACTGCGTGGAAATCTTCTTTCTCAATTTTGCGTAGGTTTTTGTGTTGTGACCCGGAAGTTGCTCCCACGAGCTCGACAGTCACATTCATGTCAGCAACATACTCAAAAGGCAAAGCAGCTTTATAACAGTTCCACCCAAAGCAAGCTGCCATTAATGAGTAAAACAATTGCTATAACACTATATTCCTGTCTCCTACAGCTGCCATTACAATTATGCAAATTAGGCGATGACGTCATTTAGCGACTTCTAGCGTCTTTTAGGACAGCCAATAGCGATTTCTCTTGCTGAGGAGTTGGCAACACTGGTCCCATTTATATTCACACAAGTCCAAGCCCTCACAGCCTCTCACACTCTCCACTTAGCAGCTGACGTCAGAGAGTCCTGAGGGTTCAGGGTTTGAAGGTGAGATTGAGATTGGGCCTAGATGTTTAGCTGATGTCACAGAGAGGCTCACGCAGTGGACGAGGTGACTGAGGGGATTTATTTTAGTGTGATAGTGAAGAAACATTGGGTCAATTCCAATCTCCACCCTTACGGACTCACGGACTTTGAGGCGCGCTCCCGCGAAGTCCGTGAGGGTTTAGGGCTGTCCCAATGTCACATCGTAGAGTGTTTGAGGGCTCTCTGGCAGACATTTTGAGCCCTTTATGACCCCTTTCCTTAAGTCAGCATTAGATGCTGACTTTGCCTAAGGGAATTACCCACAGTTCATAGCAATGTGACGTTAAACACGCAGTTCCCAATGGAAGCATGAAGACGTAAAAAAAAAAAAAGGGTAAACAAAGAGACACGTGGGCGTTCAGCCCAATAAAATACACTATAACCTTACGGATTAAAGATGGAACATAAAAACACATGAAATCAGAGGATAGCAAGCAGAAAATATATTTATAAATATTTTGTTTACATTCATCAAACATTTCGTTTTGAAAAAACAAGTAAATATATTGTAGCGACCCTGTACAGGCGTCTGTTAGTGGGGAGGGGTCGGTCAGGGGGCCTCTCACTCTCTCCGGCCAATCACAGGGAAGCAGCGTGCTCTTGGTAGGGTTGCGGCCTGTGATTGGTGGAGTAGGGGGGTAGGCGGGTGGTTAAGGAGGAAGTGACGTGTGTTGTGGTATGTTATGCTAGTGTGGGGGATGCTACGTGTGCAACTGTTAGCGAAGAGCCTGTTGACAATCCTGTGACCACTGTTGTAATAAAAACCGGAAAGTTAACGCAACCCAACGTCTGCGTGTCGTATCTGCGGACGTTACACTGGTGTCAGAAGTGATTTACCGGACGTGAGTACGCCGATGTGGAGCTAACCAAGCGGAGCTAACAGAGCGGAGCTAGCGGTTAGCTTACCAGCGATAATGGCCCGCGCCTGGAGAACAAAGATGAAGGAGGAGGAGAGAAGCATGGAGGAGGAAGGAGCTGTCGGATGGACGGACAGCGCGCCCAGGAGCTTCACAACAGCGACCAGAGAGGCGCGGGACCGCTTGAGAGAGGCTACGGTCAGGATGGCTAGAGATGCAGGCATGAGCCCCTCGCCGGCGATTCCCGCCGTTTCTCCGGGGAATCGGCGCGACGACAGCGACGTTCAGCGCACCTTTGCAGCCCCGTCAATAAAGACACCCAGATATTCTGGTAAGTCAGACTGGGACGCTTTCCTAGCCCAATTCGAACTGTTGGCCCATGCAGGGGGGTGGCCCATAGAGACAAAAGCCCTGCAGCTGGCGCTGTGCCTCACAGACGATGCGCTGTCGTGTTTGCTGTTGCTGAGCCCAGAAGAAAGGCGAGACTACCACGCGCTGGTGGGGTCTCTGCAGAGACGTTTTGGACAGTGTGTGCAGCCTGGATTACTGCGGAACGAGTTGAACAATCGCTGCAGGAAACCAGGGGAGCCGCTACGAGCGTTAGCCAACGATGTTGAGAGCCTATCACGGAGAGCGTACAACCATATGCCCCCCGGAGTACAGAGCGAGCTGGCACGAGACCAGTTCATCAGGGCCATCCACCCAGCAGACTTGCGGGTTCAAGTGCAGCTGCAGCACCCAAAGTCCCTCCAGGAGGCCTTAGAGATGGCTGTGGAGAGGGAGAATGTGGGGAGTATAATGGCCGGGGACGGTCGGAGAGAAGGACTACAGATGGTGAGGACTGCAATGGCGAGGCCCGCGGAGGAGGAGAGACCAGCATGGCTGACCGAGGTGACGGAGCTGATCAGGGCTGTGTCGCTGCAACAAACAAACCGGCCACGGCCAGGTCCCAGGCTTTGTTGGGGGTGCGGTCAACCGGGGCACTTAGCCAGAGAGTGCCCCACGTCAAGCAGGCCGCAGGGAAACGCCTCGGGGCCCGTATAAAGGAGGATATGCGGACCCTGTCGATAACTCCAACCCCAGGCCCACAAGCATCTACAGCGGAGGAGGGAGCCCAGCAGCACAACCGGGGGGGCCAAGGTCCGCGTGCCACAGAATCCGATGTCGACTCGGGTCTGGAGCCTGTCGTGGCGGTGGGGCGTACGGGTAAGGGCGACTCTTGTTATGTTACGGTTATGGTGGAGGGAGTGGCCTGCCTGGCTCTAGTGGACACCGGGTCAACAGTGACATTAGTAAGACCAGATATGGTTCCAGATAAGACTGTACTTGAACCCACCTCGGTGCGTCTGCGCACGGTCACGGGAGAGTTGGCTCCCATGGAGGGCAGAGCGAGGCTGACATTATCAGTGGGGGGGGTGACAGTGTGCCACCTGGTGTGGGTAGCAACAGTACAAGACCCGTGCATATTAGGTCTGGACTTTTTGAAGGCAGCGGGCTGCCAGCTGGACCTTCAACAGGGCACAGTGAGCTTCCAAGGAGGGCCGTATGTCAAAATGAGCCCCACCCTTATTCCTTCCCTGGCCCCGTCCGTCCCGTCAGCGAGTGCGGCGGAGGCGGAACCCGAAGATCGGTTCCCCCCCTCTGTTTCCGCAGAATCAGGCGTTCCCTCATCCGCGGCTGACCCCATCGCGCAGGAAGAGGACAAATAGTTGCTGGGGGCAATGAAAGCAATATGGGACAAGAACCGGGACGGGTTGCACCCCCGTCAGCAGGAGCAGCTGTGGCAGACTCTATGGGAGTTCCGGGGCATCTTCGCCAGGAACGAAGAAGAGGTGGGACAAACTCACCTAGCGGTGCACATGATAGACACAGGGGACGCAAGGCCTATTAAGTGCCGCCCCCGCCGCCTTCCGCTGGCGCGCCAACATGCTTGTGATGAAGCAGTGGCAGGCATGCTCCAAGCCGGCATTATAGAGCCTTCAGACAGTCCATGGGCGGCAGCTGTGGTCATGGTGCCAAAGAAGACGCGGGGCTGGAGACTCTGCGCAGACTACAGGCCGGTGAACGGGGGTAACACGGAAGGATTCGTACCCGCTGCCCCGTATCGATGAATCCCTGGACCTGGTCTCAGGGTCCTCGTGGTTTTCCTCACTGGACCTCCGCAGTGGCTACTATCAGGTGCCGCTCGCCCCGGAGTCTCGACCAAAGACGGCGTTCTGCACCGGGCGGGGACTGTGGCAGTTTAAGGTCCTGAGTTTTGGACTGTGCAATGCCCCTGCCACATTCGTCCGGTTAATGGACAAGGTGTTGGAAGGGGTTCCCCGTGAGCAGTGCCTGGTCTACCTGGACGACATTCTGGCACATGGCAACTCGTTCGAGTGCGCGCTTGCATCACTGCGGTTGGTGCTGGGCAGAATCAGGTCAGCGGGCCTGAAACTGCACCCGGAGAAGTGCCACTTTCTTCAGAGGGAGGTGTCCTTCTTGGGTCACAGGGTAGGGGCCGAAGGCGTCGGCACCTTACAGGAGAAAGTGCAGGCAGTCGCCGACTGGCCAACTCCCACCAATCCGAAACAGTTGAAAAGCTTCCTGGGCCTGTCCTCTTACTACCGGAGATTTGTACGAGGGTTCGGGGGGACAGCTGCTCCGCTGTTCCAGTTGCTCCAGAAGGACAGGGAGTTCTCCTGGACGGAGGAGTGCCAGGCAGCGTTCGACAGACTGCGGTGTGCCCTGATTGAGGCTCCGGTGCTGGCTGCCGCCGACCCCAACTTGCCTTTCACATTGGACACGGATGCCAGCGGGGGGGGGTGTCGGGGGAGTACTCTCGCAGTCAAGACCAGAAGGGGAACGGGTGGTGGCGTACTTCAGCCGCTCATTCAGCAAGGCTGAGCGCCGCTACTGCGTTACCCGCAGGGAGCTCCTGGCGGTAGTGCTAGCAATCCGACACTTCAAATACTACCTGTGCGGGCGGGCATTCACTGTGAGGACGGACCACGCGGCTCTGCAGTGGCTCATGTCGTTCAAGGAGCCGGAGGGGCAGGTGGCCAGGTGGCTGGAGGAGCTCCAGTCGTTTGAGTTCGTCGTGGAGCATCGGGCTGGGGCACGGCACACCAATGCCGATGCGCTCTCACGTCGCCCTTGTGCCGCCGACGAGTGCCGGTACTGTGAAAGAAGGGAGTCCCGAGAGCAGGAGCTGAGAGAGGAGGAGGGGGACTGCGCGGCGGTAAGACGGCTGGAGGAGGTCACGGAGCGGCAAGCGGTTGACCTGGCCGAATGGAAACGCCAACAGAGTCAGGACACGGACTTACAGGCAGTCATACAGTGGGTGGAGGCCGGGCAGCGGCCGGCGTGGGAAGAGGTTGCAGGCTTCTCTAAATCCCTCAAAGGCCTGTGGGCACAGTTTGAATCGCTACGCCTGAGTCTGGGTGTACTCCAGCGGGCATGGAAAGAGCCTGCAACAGGGGAGGCAAAGTGGCAGATGGTGGTCCCCAAGGGGCTGCGGGTCGCAGTGCTAGAGTCCATGCACGGGGCTGCAGGGTCCGGACACTTCGGCGTGTCCAAAACACTACGTCGCCTACGTCGGGGCTTCTACTGGGGACAGTGCAGGAGGGATGTGGAGGATTTCTGCCGTCGCTGTGATCTCTGCACGGCACGAAAGGGACCCCCAGGGCGCTCGCGTGCAGCGCTACAACAGTCCCTTGTGGGGGCACCGATGGAACGAGTGGCCGTGGATGTGGTGGGGCCGCTGCCTCGCTCGGACGGAGGGAACCGCTACGTTCTCACCGCCATCGACTACTTCACCAAGTGGCCAGAGGCGTACGCGATTCCGGATCAGGAGGCAGAGACAGTTGTGGAGGCACTGGTGGGAGGAATGTTCAGTCGGTTTGGGATTCCAGAGAACATCCACAGCGATCAGGGCAGGAACTTCGAGTCCCGAGTGTTTGCCAGCATGTGCGAGCGCCTGGGCATGCATAAGACGCGCACCTCCCCTCTGCGTCCTCAGAGTGATGGGTTGGTGGAACGGTTCCACCGCACCATGGGCCAGCAGCTGGCCATCCTTACATCGCAACATCAGCGCGACTGGGACAAACATTTGCCTCTAGTACTCATGGCGTGTCGCTCGGCAGTGCAGGAGTCTTCGGCCTGTACGCCTGCCCTCCTCATGCTGGGGAGGGAGCTCCGCACCCCTGGCGAAATGGCTTTTGGTCGGCCCCCGGAAGCCCCGGATATTCCACCAGGGCCCGAATTCGCCAGGAGACTACAGGATCGCCTCGAATCTGCCCACGAATTCTCGAGAGGTCAGCAGCTGAACGCCGGGGTGAGGCAGAAACGGAATTATGATGTAAGGGAAAGGGGGCAGCACTTTCGAGCTGGAGAGCTGGTGTGGGTGTACAACCCGCAACGGAAGAAGGGGCGGTGCCCAAAGTTGGACAGTCAATGGGCCGGCCCATGCAGAGTTCTGGAGCGGGTGGGAGAGGTCGTGTACCGGGTGCAGCTGCCGCCCAAGGGGAGGAGAGTGGTGCTTCATCGGGACCGTCTAGCCCCGTACAGAGGGACGTCGTCTCCACTGGCAAGGGGGCACTCGTCACAGCACGGCCTCTCACTCTCTCCGGCCAATCACAGGGAAGCAGCGTGCTCTTGGTAGGGTTGCGGCCTGTGATTGGTGGAGTAGGGGGGTAGGCGGGTGGTTAAGGAGGAAGTGACGTGTGTTGTGGTATGTTATGCTAGTGTGGGGGATGCTACGTGTGCAACTGTTAGCGAAGAGCCTGTTGACAATCCTGTGACCACTGTTGTAATAAAAACCGGAAAGTTAACGCAACCCAACGTCTGCGTGTCGTATCTGCGGACGTTACAATATCATCTAAAATGACTTCTCATCTCGTGAGAAAGACGTTCAAATCAGTGAATAAAAAGTATAAAATAAATACACAATATGTTTTATGTAGTCACGTGATATGTTGCAGCAAAGTGCTGTCCCATTCATATTTACACCAGTTCAAGCCCTCACAGCCTCTCACACTCAACCACTTAACAGCTGACGTCAGAGAGTGCCTGAGGGTTCAGGGCTTGAGGGTTTAGGGTGGAGAATGGAATTGACCCATTGACATCCCGCTCTATAAGACGGGGCGGGATCAACGGCGGCTTTGCGCATGCGTGATTCATGTTTAGTCTGGACGCAGAGACGTGTGTCTCTCCTCTCTGCTGGTGCTGCTGCGCGACTCGCTCGGCTCCTGTGAGGCCGCCTGAGTGCTTTGGGACGGCGGAGGGGGGCGGGGCTCACGGCGGAGGGGGGCGGGGCTCACGGCGGAGGGGGCGGGGCTCACGGCAGCGCCCGCTGCTTGCCGAGGACAGTAACCGCAGAACGATACGTGCGGTGCTTTCACGTCGGTCTCCAAGACACCAGAAAGTCTCACAAAAACCTTTTTCGTATCCATTCATGTTTTCAGATCTCTTCTGCCTCTCCCTTCACCTGATCCAGCTCAGGTGATTTGCCAAACGAGGGGCAGGTGAAGACGGGAGCTGATTCAACAACTGGTTCTGGATCAGTCCACTTTCAACTAAACCACAGATATGACCTAGTTGTAATACATGTTTATATTTATGTATGTTGTGTATTTTCACCTCAACTGTTCTTTGATACATAATCACAAGATCTTTCAACAGGCAGTTTTAAATCTACATTTACAGCAAATTGAAATTTCCTGCTTCTGTAACAGAATAGACACTTTAATCTCATCTGGTTTTGAGTGATCTTTGCTCGACATTATTACATTACACTCCTTTATTATTGAAGGCAAATGTGCCAAACAACCTTTGAACTCAAACTCCTGCAACACTTTAATCTTTGATGAGCTCCATGAAGATTAAAATGTACCGATGCAGATGAAATGTTGTTAATCAGTAATCTCTAGAGGTTTGGTAGATGTTCTTTTGGACTTTGCAATGAAACACACCTCTGTGTTCCAGGTGAAGCGTTTAGCAGAGGAGGAGTCACAAAGCTCCGCCCCTCACCTGACTCACCTGAGACAAACAGTTTGTGCTTCTTCTTCACTAAAGAGACACACAGACTGAAAGAGAGACGATCAGATTCACCTTCAGACCAAACTAACAACTTCCTCTGAGTGAGTTCAGCTGCAGGAGAGAAAAGAGGAACACTACAACACTGCTGCTTCAACCTGCTGACACTCCACACCCTGAATGTGAGTTTGACTCAACACAGTGAAGTTATAGAGGAGGAGGGAGCCATGACTCATGTACTTTCTGTGTTTCAGCTTCACTCAGAGACAACATGGCTTCCAGATCAGAGGAGGATCTCTGCTGTCCGGTCTGTCAGGAAGTCTTTAGAGATCCTGTTGTTCTGTCATGTAGCCACAGCTTCTGTAAAGACTGTCTGAAGAGATGGTGGAGAGAGAAACCAACTCAGGAGTGTCCAGTTTGTAACAGAAGATCTTCAAAGTCAGATCCACCTTTAAACCTGGCGTTAAAGAACCTGTGTGAGTCCTTCTTACTGGAGAGAGACCAGAGAGCTCCAGAGACTCTCTGCAGTCTGCACTCTGAGAAACTCAGACTATTCTGTCTGGACCATCAGCAGCCAGTGTGTCTCGTCTGCAGAGACTCAAAAACACACAATAACCACAGATTCAGACCCATCGATGAAGCTGCTCAGGATCTCAAAGAGGAGCTCCAGAGATCTCTGAAGCCCTTAAAGGAGAAGTTAAAGGTCTTTGAACAAGTTAAAGTGAAGTCTGATCAAACAGCAGAACACATGAAGGTCCAGGCCCGACGCACAGAGAGGCAGATTCAGGATCAGTTTAAGAAGCTTCACCAGTTTCTAAAGGAGGAAGAGGAGGCCAGGATGGCTGCACTGAGGGAGGAAGAGGAGCAGAAGAGTCAGATGATGAAGGAGAAGATGGAGGCTCTGAGCAGAGAGATAGCAGCTCTTTCAGACACAGTCAGAGCCACAGAGGACGAGCTGAGAGCTGAAGACGTCTCATTCCTCAACAACTACAAGGCTGCAGTGGAACGAGTCCAGCAGCGCCCCCTGCTGGAGGATCCACAGCTGCTCTCAGGAGCTCTGATAGACGAGGCCAAACACCTGGGCAACCTGACCTTCAACATCTGGAACAAGATGAAGGACCTGGTCTCCTACACTCCTGTGGTTCTGGACCCAAACACTGCTCATCCAGGACTCATCCTGTCTGAAGATCTGACCAGTGTGAGAGGAGGAGAAGAACAGAAGCTTCCTGATAATCCAGAGAGGTTTGATATAGACTTGTCTGTTCTGGGCTCTGAGGGATTTAACTCTGGGACTCACAGCTGGGATGTCGAGGTAGGAGACAGTACAGCCTGGTTTCTGGGTGTGTTAGCAGAGTCTGTCCAGAGGAAGGGAGACATAGAGTCTGAATTATGGGGAATAGTGTTCTATAAAGGTAAATACTCATCACAGTCACCATCAGCAGACACTGTTCTCGTCGTGCAGAAGAATCCTCAGAGGATCAGAGTGAATCTGGACTGGAACAGAGGAAAGCTGTCGTCCTCTGATCCTGATACTAACACACACATACACACCTTCACACACACTTTCACTGAGAAGATGTTTCCATTCATTAACACTGGTGATAATCTGAAGATCTCACCACTGAAGGTCTGTGTGTCAAAGCAACAGGTCTGATAGAGACTTTAGTTTGAAGGAGTGATTAGTAAACAACTCTTCACTTCTTAAAAGTGAATCAGTTTCAATCTATTTTTGTAGATTGTGTACAAAAACAAATGATGAACTCAGTTTAAACTTTATTGATCTCTGTTTGTCTCTCAGATATTTTCAGCAGCAAACAGAAACAGGAAATAAAGTGAGAACGAGCAGAATAACATTCAGTAAAACTGAGTTACCAAAATAAGACAATCAAGAGAACACATAATATACACATATATATATATATATATATATATATATATATATATATATATATATATATATATATATGAACCCCCCTTTTTTATTTTCTCCTGCTCTTCTAGGTGGGTGATAGTTTTGTTGTTTGTTTGTATACGTTAATAAAAATGGAAATATCAGTGAAAGTACGTGTTTACTGTATTATGTTTGTCAATATTTCCAAAGAAAAGAAAAGAAATGAATGAATAATCCAAACCAAGAAACAAAAACACATTTAGATGTTAATAATTTAATATTTATTGTCAAAAATGAACTATCTATAATTCTCAGTTATAAGGCAGAATCGTTCTGATAATAACATTCTGCTGCATTTGTTTGAGGACAAGCGAGAGATTAAAATACTAAATACTCTTCAGAAAATATCCGTTCCTCCTCCAGTTTGATAAAAGACAAATCAGCAGAAATTCAAGTCATTATGAACATTTTCAGCACTCAAAAAAAATGCAGAGACATTTCAAAATGTAACGAGGGAAATCACAGCAGGTTATTCATATTAAAAGTCATCTGCATCAAATCTTCAAGACAGTTTCACAGCTGACATTTTTCTTTTATAATCTGGCTTGTTGAGGGGACACATTTCACTGCGACACAGAAATCTAACAAATTTGGGACAAAAGAGGAAACACAAACTGTTTCACACAGATCTCTGAAATTATTTAGATTATTAGAAACTGAAACAAACAAATATGAGACTTTGGTGTTCAGAGACGTAACATAAGAGGAAAACTATTTATGCTCCGATATTGACCTGAAATAATAATTGAATTCGATGTCGGGCTGCGACTCACAATTATTTAATTTTGTATATATCTATCAGGCATTTTCTATTGATTAATCGTTCAAGCTGAAATCTTCAAATGACAAAAAAAACAAACACAGTTTATTATCTTAGAAAAGTCAGAAAATAAAGAAATGTTCATAATTCAGAAGCTGGAATTGTTTTTCTTTCATTCAAGTTTAAAGAACGACTCAAGTTATTTATCTACTAGCGAAAAATGTAGCGGATCATTTTTGACAAGTCGATTAAATCACTAGTTAAGCTCAGATTTTATATATATATATATATATATATATATATATATATATATATATGTATTTATAGCAGGAATAGACGGTTTGTCTTTGATCACAAACATCATTGGACGGCAACTAATTACCGGGCGGATAAAGCGTGCGGAGCTCCAGATGGACGGATGGAAGACTTCCTCACCACTTCTGCTCCAGTCGGATACATTCACGTCCACCAGACTCCTCGTGTCCTCTCTCAGAAGGTCGTGTCATCTCTCAGAAGGTCATGTCATCTCTCAGAAGGTCGTGTCATCTCCCAGAAGGTCGTTTCATCTCCCAGAAGGTCGTGTCATCTCTCAGAAGGTCGTGTCATCTCCCAGAAGGTCGTGTCATCTCTCAGAAGGTCGTGTCATCTCCCAGAAGGTCGTGTCATCTCTCAGAAGATCGTTTCATCTCTCAGAAGGTCGTGTCATCTCCCAGAAGGTCGTGTCATCTCTCAGAAGGTCGTTTCATCTCTCAGAAGGTCGTGTCATCTCTCAGAAGGTCGTTTCATCTCTCAGAAGGTCGTGTCATCTCTCAGAAGGTCGTGTCATCTCTCAGAAGGTTGTGTCATCTCTCAGAAGGTCGTGTCATCTCTCAGAAGGTCGTGTCATCTCTCAGAAGGTCGTGTCATCTCTCAGAAGGTCGTTTCCTCTCTCAGAAGGTCGTTTCCTCTCTCAGAAGGTCGTTTCCTCTCCCAGAAGGTCGGCGGGTCTTCAGCCCATGTAGGAGTACCTCCAGTCCGTGAGCGGGACGTGGGTCTGCTTCACCACCTGCGGCGACGTCCATCTCAGGACGTAGTGCGGACCTCCGGGTTTGTCGTTCGTTCCTGGAGGAGAGGAAAGTTTCAGCTTCACACAAAAACAGGAAGCTCTCGTCCGTTTGTTCCGTTTGAATCGAGAGTTAAAAACCAACATCTACATCAACGTAGAGAATTCAACCACAGACTTTATCATAGCAGAGAAACATATCCTCATGAACTGGAAATCAAGACACAAAAATCTGCATTTACACTTAATGAACACTTATGAATGGAAACATGATCCGCCTCAATAATACAAATGAAAAAAACGCAGATTCTATTTTTATTTTGTATTGTTATTGTTTAATATAATGATTATATTAGTAATTATTATTATAATTATTTTAATTATTCTTTTAATTATTATTATTATAATTATTATTATAAATATTTTTTTTTGTATTATTATAAATATTTTTATTACAATTATAATAAATATTATTAATATATTTCTTCTTTTTATCATAAATATTTTTATTTTTTATATTATTTTATTATTACAATTATAATAAATATAATAAATATATTTCTTCTTTTTATCATTATAAATATTTATATTTTTTTATATTATTATTTTTATTATTATTATTATTATAAATATAATTAATATATTTCTTCTTCTTTTTATCATTATAAATATTTATATTTTTTATATTTTTATTATTATTACAATTATAATAAATATCATGAATACATTTCTTCTTCTTTGTATTATTATAGTTATTAAACCTTTCTATCTTCTCTGTCTCACCTGAAGCTCTGGCGCCTCCAAACGGTTGCTGGGCGACCACGGAGCCGGTGGACTTGTCGTTCACGTAGTAATTACCAGCAGCGTTCCTCAAGGCTGCAGCCGCCTCGTCCATCACACTCCTGTAACACACACACACTTTAGATCACACTCCTGTAACACACACACACTTTAGATCACACTGTGTGTGTGTGTGTGTGTGTGTGTGTGTGTGTGTGTGTGTGTGTGTGTGTGTGTGTTCTCACTTGTCCTGAGCGAACACGGCTCCCGTCAGAGCGAAGGGAGACGTGCTGTCAATCAGCTGCAGAACCTCTTTGTAGTCGTTCTCCGGGTAAACGTAGACCGCAAGAACCGGCCCGAAGATCTCCTGTGTCACAGAGAAGAGAAGAGAAGAGAAGATGAAATAAGATAAAATAAGATAAGATAAGATAAAATAATCCTTTATTCAGCCCCGCAGTGGGGGAATTGCAGGATTACAGCAGCAGTGCACACAAGAGACACATAGTGAATAAATCAATAAAGTAATATAAATAAACAGTAAAACAGTCATAAAAACAGTAAAGAAGAATACAGTAGCAATATTAAATATAGACAGAGTAAAGAAAAGTACATACATGTATTATATATTGCACCAGATGAATGTAATTAAAGTGTCTAATGTAATTAAAGTGTTCGTGGTCGACTGTGAGCTCAGCTTGTTGTGCAGCCTGACAGCAGCGGGAAGGAAGGACTTTCAGCAGAAAAGAAAGAGTCTGCTCTGTCTCTTTTATAGAGTGTGTGTGTGTGTGTGTGTGTGTGTGTGTGTGTGTGAGTGTGTGTGGTCTGCACCTCGCTCATGATGGGGTGCCGTGGGTCCGTGGTCTGGATGATGGTCGGCTCCACGAAGTAACCCTTGCTGTCGTCATAGTTACCGCCAGCGACGACCTTCAGGCTGGAGGAGGTCTTGGCGAGGTCGAGCCACTTCTTTATGCGGGAGAAGGACTGGGGGAGAGGATTGGTGATTATTACACACACACACACACACACACACACACACACACACACACACACAAAGAAAACAACTTTATTTTGAAATAACAGATGAAGGAAGTTCCACCTTGTCATCGATCACAGCCGAGAAGAATGTGCTGAAGTCTTCAACGGGCTGAAGGACAGAAACAATCACAATAAATAACAATATGAATCAGTAACAATAACAATGTTAATCAATAACAATAATTATCAATAACAATATGAATCAATAAATATCAATCACTAACAATAATTATCAATAACAATATTAATCAATAAATATCAATCACTAACAATAATTATCAATAACAATATTAATCAATAACAATAATAATCTCCCAGTCTCCCACTGTGAACATAGTACTTTAGTAGTACGTAGTACTTTAGGTAGAACATAGTACTTTTAGGCAGTACATAGTACTTTAGGTAGAACATAGTACTTTAGGTATTACCCACTTCTCCCACTGTGAACGTAGTACTTTAGGCAGAACGTAGTACTTTAGGCAGAACGTAGTACTTTAGCAGTACTCATGTCTCCCACTGTGAACGTAGTACTTTAGGCAGTACGTAGTACTTTAGGTAGAACATAGTACTTTAGCAGTACTCACGTCTCCCACTGTGAACGTAGTACTTTAGGTAGAACGTAGTACTTTAGGCAGAACGTAGTACTTTAGCAGTACTCACGTCTCCCACTGTGAACGTAGTACTTTAGGCAGTACATAGTACTTTAGGCAGAACGTAGTACTTTAGCAGTACTCATGTCTCCCACTGTGAACGTAGTACTTTAGGCAGTACGTAGTACTTTAGGTAGAACATAGTACTTTAGCAGTACTCACGTCTCCCACTGTGAACGTAGTACTTTAGGCAGTACATAGTACTTTAGGCAGAACGTAGTACTTTAGCAGTACTCACATCTCCCACTGTGAACGTAGTACTTTAGGCAGTAAGTAGTACTTTAGGCAGTACGTCGTACTTTAGCAGCACGTAGTACTTCAGCAGTACTCACGTCTCCCACTGTGAACGTAGTACTTTAGGTAGAACGTAGTACTTTAGGTAGTACATAGTACTTCAGCAGTACTCACGTCTCCCACTGTGAACGTAGTACTTTAGGCAGTACGTAGTACTTTAGCAGCACGTAGTACTTCAGCAGTACTCACGTCTCCCACTGTGAACGTAGTACTTTAGGCAGTACGTCGTACTTTAGCAGCACGTAGTACTTTAGCAGCACGTAGTACTTCAGCAGTACTCACGTCTCCCACTGTGAACGTAGTACTTTAGTAGTACGTAGTACTTTAGGTAGAACATAGTACTTTTAGGCAGTACATAGTACTTTAGGTAGAACATAGTACTTTAGGTATTACCCACTTCTCCCACTGTGAACGTAGTACTTTAGGCAGTACGTAGTACTTTAGCAGTACTCACGTCTCCCACTGTGAACGTAGTACTTTAGGCAGTACATAGTACTTTAGGCAGAACGTAGTACTTTAGCAGTACTCATGTCTCCCACTGTGAACGTAGTACTTTAGGCAGTACGTAGTACTTTAGGTAGAACATAGTACTTTAGCAGTACTCACGTCTCCCACTGTGAACGTAGTACTTTAGGTAGAACGTAGTACTTTAGGCAGAACGTAGTACTTTAGCAGTACTCACGTCTCCCACTGTGAACGTAGTACTTTAGGCAGTACATAGTACTTTAGGCAGAACGTAGTACTTTAGCAGTACTCATGTCTCCCACTGTGAACGTAGTACTTTAGGCAGTACATAGTACTTTAGGTAGAACATAGTACTTTAGCAGTACTCACATCTCCCACTGTGAACGTAGTACTTTAGGCAGTAAGTAGTACTTTAGGCAGTACGTAGTACTTTAGCAGCACGTAGTACTTCAGCAGTACTCACGTCTCCCACTGTGAACGTAGTACTTTAGGTAGAACGTAGTACTTTAGGTAGTACATAGTACTTCAGCAGTACTCACGTCTCCCACTGTGAACGTAGTACTTTAGGCAGTACGTAGTACTTTAGCAGCACGTAGTACTTCAGCAGTACTCACGTCTCCCACTGTGAACGTAGTACTTTAGGCAGTACGTCGTACTTTAGCAGCACGTAGTACTTTAGCAGCACGTAGTACTTCAGCAGTACTCACGTCTCCCACTGTGAACGTAGTACTTTAGGTAGAACGTAGTACTTTAGGTAGTACATAGTACTTCAGCAGTACTCACGTCTCCCACTGTGAACGTAGTACTTTAGGCAGTACGTAGTACTTTAGCAGCACGTAGTACTTCAGCAGTACTCACGTCTCCCACTGTGAACGTAGTACTTTAGGTAGTACGTAGTACTTTAGCAGCACGTAGTACTTCAGCAGTACTCACGTCTCCCACTGTGAACGTAGTACTTTAGGTAGTACGTAGTACTTTAGGTAGAACATAGTACTTCAGCAGTACTCACGTCTCCCACTGTGAACGTAGTACTTTAGGCAGTACGTAGTACTTTAGCAGTACGTAGTACTTTAGGCAGTACTCACGTCTCCCACTCTGAGCTGCCGGTGGATGTCCAGCAGCTGGTCCCTGATCTGCGGCCACAGGCTGTCGGGCGCGTACATCCTGGAGCAGGCCGAGCACTTCTGGCCTCCGTACTCGAAGGCCGAGCGGATCGTTCCCTTCACCACGCTCTCCACGTGCGCCGACTTGTGCACGAAGTGGAAGTTCTTCCCGCCGCACTCTGAGAGGAACAGAAAACATTGTATTCATATATTCCACTGCTTTTGTGAACCTAAGACCTTTGGAAAACCAACTTCCATCACCAACAGCTACCACCTGAGTAAAGTTATGTTTTCACAAGAGGTATGAAGAATTTCAAGAATCGAGATTCCATTTTTCAGCTTTCAGCTTTAGAGTCATATTTCTCTTTACACTTTTGCCTTATGACAATGGTGCCTCATTATATAGAGAGCTGAGATTGTTCTGCAATCTTTGATGTAAAACATGGGTATGTATCTGATATGCAAGTGCCTTTAAAGGTGAATTTAAGAAATTATGTAAAATCCAGAAAAATACCTCAGTCCCTGAAGAGTCAAGACTCTGGCTCTGATCTGGAGTCAGTTTGACTTGAATCGGGTCTTCAGAGCCCCTGAGTCCATTCTTCAAAAGGTTCTTTTATAAGAAACCTGATGAATATTATATTTGTTGCTGGGTTTTATCGGTTAACATTTCATTTTGTTACCTTGATTTTATCTCCCAGTGTTATTTTGATTTTTATGATTTTTTTCCCTATTGTTTTGGGTTTTGATCTGATATTCTTTTCTGTGAAGCACTTTGTACCTTGTTAAGAAAAGTGATAAATAAATAAAGTTTATTATTATTATAATCATGTGAAATGTCATATATTGAAGAACGTGGGTGAATCCTCCTCTCTTTCTCATGATGTGATATATATATATATATATATATATATTTTTTTTTATATATTGTTATTTTGTATGTGTGTATGAACCATCACTTCCTGGTATCCTGTTTCAGAGGTCCTGCTCACCTCCTCCCAGTCGAGGGAACGTTCTGTAGGAGTCCACGTTCTCGGCGACCTGCTTCCACAGACGCTTGAATGTCCTACAAAAAATAAAAAAATAAAAAACTGAACATATTAACATATCAACGTATTAACAATGAGCTTAAAGCAAGAGCAGCTTTACAGCAATTATATATTTGAAGTGCGGTTGCATGAGGTACTTTCCCGTAGTCAGTGTATTAATACAGTAGGGGTGGGAATCACCAGAGGTCCCACGATACGATATTATCACGATACTTAAGTCACGATACGATATTATTACGATATTTAGGTCACAATACGATATTATCACGATACTTAAGTCACGATACTTAAGTCACGATACGATATTATCACAATACTTAAGTCATGATACGACATTATCACGATACTTAAGTCACGATACTTAAGTCACGATACGATATTATCACAATACTTAAGTCATGATACGATATTATCACGATACTTAAGTCACAATACTTAAGTCATGATACGACATTATCACGATACTTAAGTCACGATACTTAAGTCACGATACGATATTATCACAATACTTAAGTCATGATACGATATTATCACGATACTTAAGTCACGATACTTAAGTCATGATACGATATTATCACGATACTTAAGTCACGATACTTAAGTCACGATACTTAAGTCGCTATACGATATTATCACGATACTTAAGTCGCTATACGATATTATCACGATACTGCGATACATTGAGTATTGCGATATATTACCTGTTTTTCAACCGCAAATTGTCCCCAAAGGAAAACTTTGTCAACATATTTTATCTAATGAGAACGTGAACGCAGTACTTTAGTAGTACCCACGTCTCCCACTGTGAACGTAGTACTTTAGTACTACCCACGTCTCCCACTGTGAACGTAGTACTTTAGTAGTACCCACGTCTCCCACTGTGAACGTAGTACTTTAGTAGTACCCACGTCTCCCACTGTGAACGTAGTACTTTAGTAGTACCCACGTCTCCCAGTGTGAACGTAGTACTTTAGTACTACCCACGTCTCCCACTGTGAACGTAGTACTTTAGTAGTACCCACGTCTCCCACTGTGAACGTAGTACTTTAGTACTACCCATGTCTCCTACTGTGAACGTAGTACTTTAGTAGTACCCACGTCTCCCACTGTGAACGTAGTACTTTAGTACTACCCATGTCTCCTACTGTGAACGTAGTACTTTAGTAGTACCCACGTCTCCCACTGTGAACGTAGTACTTTAGTAGTACCACGTCTCCCACTGTGAACGTAGTACTTTAGTAGTACCCACGTCTCCCAGTGTGAACGTAGTACTTTAGTAGTACCCACGTCTCCCACTGTGAACGTAGTACTCTAGTAGTACCCACGTCTCCCACTGTGAACGTAGTAGTACTTTAGTAGTACCCACGTCTCCCACTGTGAACATAGTACTTTAGTAGTACCCACGTCTCCCACTGTGAACGTAGTACTTTAGTAGTACCCACGTCTCCCACTGTGAACATAGTACTTTAGTAGTACCACGTCTCCTACTGTGAACGTAGTACTTTAGTAGTACCCACGTCTCCCAGTGTGAACGTAGTACTTTAGTAGTACCACGTCTCCTACTGTGAACGTAGTACTCTAGTAGTACCCACGTCTCCCACTGTGAACGTAGTAGTACTTTAGTAGTACCCACGTCTCCCACTGTGAACATAGTACTTTAGTAGTACCCACGTCTCCCAGTGTGAACGTAGTACTTTAGTAGTACCACGTCTCCTACTGTGAACGTAGTACTTTAGTAGTACCCACGTCTCCCACTGTGAACGTAGTACTCTAGTAGTACCCACGTCTCCCACTGTGAACGTAGTAGTACTTTAGTAGTACCCACGTCTCCCACTGTGAACATAGTACTTTAGTAGTACCCACGTCTCCCACTGTGAACGTAGTACTTTAGTAGTACCCACGTCTCCCACTGTGAACATAGTACTTTAGTAGTACCCACGTCTCCCAGTGTGAACATAGTACTTTAGTAGTACCACGTCTCCCACTGTGAACGTAGTACTTTAGTAGTACCCACGTCTCCCAGTGTGAACGTAGTACTTTAGTAGTACCCACGTCTCCCAGTGTGAACGTAGTACTTTAGTAGTACCCACGTCTCCCAGTGTGAACGTAGTACTTTAGTAGTACCCACATCTCCCAGTGTGAACGTAGTACTTTAGTAGTACCCACGTCTCCCAGTGTGACCGTAGTACTCTAGTACTACCCATGTCTCCTACTGTGAACGTAGTACTTTAGTAGTACCCACGTCTCCCAGTGTGAACGTAGTACTTTAGTAGTACCCACGTCTCCCAGTGTGACCGTAGTACTTTAGTAGTACCCACGTCTCCCAGTGTGACCGTAGTACTTTAGTAGTACCCACGTCTCCCAGTGTGACCGTAGTACTCTAGTACTACCCATGTCTCCTACTGTGAACGTAGTACTTTAGTAGTACCCACGTCTCCCAGTGTGACCGTAGTACTCTAGTACTACCCATGTCTCCTACTGTGAACGTAGTACTTTAGTAGTACCCACATCTCCCAGTGTGAACGTAGTACTTTAGTAGTACCCACATCTCCCAGTGTGAACGTAGTACTTTAGTAGTACCCACGTCTCCCAGTGTGACCGTAGTACTTTAGTAGTACCCACGTCTCCCACTGTGAACGTAGTACTTTAGTAGTACCCACGTCTCCCACTGTGACCGTAGTACTTTAGTAGTACCCACGTCTCCCACTGTGAACGTAGTACTTTAGTAGTACCCACGTCTCCCAGTGTGAACCTAGTACTTTAGTAGTACCCACGTCTCCCACTGTGACCGTAGTACTTTAGTAGTACCCACGTCTCCCACTGTGAACGTAGTAGTACTTTAGTAGTACCCACGTCTCCCACTGTGAACGTAGTAGTACTTTAGTAGTACCCACGTCTCCCACTGTGAACGTAGTACTTTAGTAGTACCCACGTCTCCCACTGTGAACGTAGTACTTTAGTAGTACCCACGTCTCCCACTGTGACCGTAGTACTTTAGTAGTACCCAGGTCTCCCAGTGTGACCGTAGTACTTTAGTAGTACCCACGTCTCCCACTGTGAACGTAGTACTTTAGTAGTACCCACGTCTCCCACTGTGACCGTAGTACTTTAGTAGTACCCACGTCTCCCACTGTGAACGTAGTACTTTAGTAGTACCCACATCTCCCAGTGTGAACGTAGTACTCTAGTAGTACCCACGTCTCCCACTGTGAACGTAGTACTCTAGCAGTACTCTATTCAAACAGAGCGCTCCTTACGGGACGCTGCCGGTGAAGTTGATGCCGGCCAGGTGCTCCGAGGAGGTGACGGCGTCCCCGAACACCGGACCGTCAGCCGGCAGGAACTGGATGATGTTGGGCGGGAGGCCGCAGTCCCGCAGCACTTTGTAGACGACGTAGCTGGCCGACATGGCGGCGTCGCTGGGCTTCCACAGCACCACGTTACCCTGGAGCACACGGAGATGTTAGATCTGCAGGAGCTCCCACTCCTATTCATTTTTAATAAATCCCTCAAAGAACACATAATCACGCTCACCATCAGCGCCGGCGTTCCCGCCAGGTTTCCACCAATCGCAGTGAAGTTAAAAGGAGCCACGGCTGCTACGAACCCCTGAGGGGAAATGTAGATAAACAGGTAGTGAATATACATTTATTGGACAAGTGTGTTTAAATATGAGGTGTGGAGGGATGTGAACGGTAGGAAATTGTCTGTGGTGAAAAAGATGAAACCAACATAACCTCCAGCATGGCCCTGAAACGCGTCTCACCTCCAGCCCCCGGTACAGCATGGTGTTGGTGCTTCCCTCGGCATCGAGCGGCTGCTGCTTCTCCAGCTCCACCGCGTGCTTGGCGTTAAATCTGAAGAAGTCGATCAGCTCCGCGGCGGCGTCGATCTCCGCCTGGACCACCGTCTTACCCTGAGCACACAGACCATCAGACATATTCTAAATGTATAGATTTACTTTATTTAATTAATTATTTATAATAATTAAATAATAATCATTATTATCATTATTATTTATAGATTTAATTGACTTTATTTATAGATTGTTGATTTATTTAATTAAATAAATTAAATAAATTAAATAAATTAAATAAATTAAATAAATTAAATAAATTATGTCTACCGTATCAAATGTCGTGGTCACACTATAGAATGGTGTATTGCGTGTGTTTAATCAATAATACAGAAGTAAAATACATATTTGTGTAAATAGCCATCGCATTATTAATGAAATACAAACGGCATTAATTCCCCGTAATGACAGTTGGCCCCGTGTGTCCTGTACCTGGCCGATCATGGTCTTGGCGATGACCTCGGCTCTCTTGGGTCCACTGAGGACGTCGGCGGCCTTGAAGAGGACCTGGGCCCGGTCCTGGACCGGCGTCAGGTCCCACTCCTTCCTCGCCGCCATGGAGGCCAGGATGGCTCTGTGGATCAGCGCCTGAGACGAGCCACAGACACGAGGGTTTCAGTCAGTTAACTAATAAGTCAACACAAAACTACGGCATCCTTTAAACAACAAAAAACTAGAGCCATGCGAAGAAAATACTACATATAGTATACACTGTATATATATATATATACTGTATATATATTTCTGTTGGATATTGGCCAGTCCAGAACAGAAGTCCTTGTTATTGGTCCTACAATAATCTATAATATCTATAATATTAACATTTTGGTATAATGAACCTTATGAAGTTAGTTACTGGGGTTTTGGTAGAATAGTTGAAACCAGTAAAAAGAAAAGAAGGAAAATAGCATTTTTAAATGATGTGAACATAGAAAGATAATAATAAATAAAGGCCAAAGGCTCTCACCTTGTCAGCATAACAGAACTTTGCCACTTTGTGGGAGTGATTGAACGGCTTTGAAGAGAAACAAAGAAACTCAATGAGTTATGAAGGAAAAACAAAGAAACTTAAAATTCTATCGCAATTACACATTAATTACAGTCTGTGTGAGCCTCTCTCCCTCTCTCTCTCCCCCCCTCTCTCTCTCTCTCCCTCTCCCTCTCTCCCTCTCCCTCTCCCTCCCTCCCTCCCTCTCCCTCTCTCTCTCTCTCTCTCTCTCTCTCTCTCTCCTCACCGACAGCTGGTATCTGACGTCGTTGGTCCACACGTGTTCGTCTCCCACCACACACGGGATCTCCTCCGTCTTCCCCTTCAGCCCGTCCAGGACCTGAGACGAAGGCACAGAGGTCATCACAGAGGTCATCACAGAGGTCATCACAGAGGTCATCACAGAGGTCATCACATCGACTCTTCTTCATTCAACTCACATTAACACTAGGGATGGGGATCGTTTGGGTTTTTCGCGATACCGGTGCCAAAACGATACTTTTAAAACGATACCGGGGCCTAAACGATACTTTTAAAACGATACCGGGGCCTAAACGATACTTTTAAAACGATACCGGGGCCTAAACGGTGCCTGAACCGATACTTAAAAAAAGAAGAAGCACAAAACGATGGTTGACGACATTAAAGAAAGGTTTTTTTTTTATTGCCAAGGCAAATTTTTGTCTTCAAATTGAACAACATATTAACTGTTTAAAGTGTACTACACATATAAATAAATACAAAACACTTGACTTCAAACTACAGCTTCAAACCTTTTAACTTTAAACTATGAACAATAAAAAAATATAACAGACACAATCAGGTGGCCTGATGGGACGTGTGCAACAGATTCTACAAACTGCTGCTTTATGGACGACACGTCATCATTAATATCAAAGGAGAGCTTTTCTGGACCAGACGGAGCTGCTCTTGAATTCACAAACACCGACTGAACCGAGGAACAAACGCGTCTCCTAATAATCTCACTTTGAGTCGCGGCTTGCAGCGTTTCTCGTCCAGATCCCAGCGTTTAAAACAGACGTTTCCTCAACGAGGTTCGGTGGAGGAAACGGAGCGTTTCCCTCTCAGAGTTTGTCTCTTCTTCTTTACACGCAGTTGTTTTGTTGCATTTGCTGCACGTCACGTTGTTCGAATTTTTTTTGCGAAATACAGCCACACTTTTGACCGTTTACCCTTCGGCATTTTCTCTGTTAAAAGGTTGATTGCTAGTAGCTACTGTAGCTATACACACGATAGGCTATCGTTAGCTGCTGTAGCTATACACACGATAGGCTATCGTTAGCTGCTGTAGCTATACACACGATAGGCTATCGTTAGCTGCTGTAGCTATACACACGATAGGCTATCGTTAGCTGCTGTAGCTATACACACGATAGGCTATCGTTAGCTACTGTAGCTATACACACGATAGGCTATCGTTAGCTACTGTAGCTATACACACAATAGGCTATCGTTAGCTACTGTAGCTATACACACGATAGGCTATCGTTAGCTGCTGTAGCTATACACACGATAGGCTATCGTTAGCTGCTGTAGCTATACACACGATAGGCTATCGTTAGCTGCTGTAGCTATACACACGATAGGCTATCGTTAGCTGCTGTAGCTATACACACGATAGGCTATCGTTAGCTGCTGTAGCTATACACACGATAGGCTATCGTTAGCTACTGTAGCTATACACACGATAGGCTATCGTTAGCTACTGTAGCTATACACACAATAGGCTATCGTTAGCTACTGTAGCTATACACACGATAGGCTATCGTTAGCTGCTGTAGCTATACACACGATAGCCTACCGTTAGCTGCTGTAGCTATACACACGATAGGCTATCGTTAGCTGCTGTAGCTATACACACGATAGCCTACCGTTTGTATAGCTACAGTAGCTAGTTAGCTAGCTACTGTAGCTATACACACTAGCTGCTGCCAGGGCGGACTCATCAGAGTAGCGTAAAAAAAGTATTTCAATCGGCTCAGGCACCGAAATCTGCGTTTGGTTTCGGTCCGGTAGGAACCGGTCGTATCCCAGTGGTGGGCCGTCAGGGCCTGCTAAGCCTTCTCTGCTGGCCTAAACAGAATCACAAAGTTATAGCTATTTTATAATTTTTCACAAATACACTACATGTATTATAATTAGTTTTCCCTGCGCTGATCGAGGCACTGAATGTGCAGGTAGAAAATCCACGGCCCGCCACTGTCGTATAGGCACCGGTACCCAACCCTAATTAACACACATTAACACACGTTAACACACATTAACATGAACACACATTAACACACGTTAACACACATTAACATGAACACACATTAACACACGTTAACACACAATAACACACGTTAACACACATTAACACACGTTAACACACGTGCAGCGGCTCTGACCTTCAGCAGCTCTTTCCTCTCGGCGCTGCCCTCAGTGAAGCCGAGGATCGGCTCATTCTTCACCTCCACCGCTGCAGGAGGGAACGATTTGAACCTGCAACACACACACACACACACACACCTTTATTTAATGCAACTATAAATTCAGTCACTGCGTTACGTAATCCATCAGGTGAGCCTCTGACCCGATTTGACTTGAACTGGTCTTAATGGTCAGGGCTGCTGGGAGGCCGTTGAACTCCTTTATGAGCAGACAGGAGCTCCTGAACTGGTTTCAGCCGGACACGACTTTAGTAGCATTTACAATAGCACTACAGCTCTTGAAGAAATGGCACTTTCTTGATTCTTGTTGTGAGTTTGTCCTCATGGCTGAATGCACTTATTGTGAGTTGCTTTGGATAAAAGCGTCAGCTAAATGAAATATAAAAGTTGGGCTTCAGTGACTTCATTTGGCAGACCGGGTTTGGCTTCAGCCCCGTTTGACTCTTCTTCTGCACTTTAAGTCAAACAATTCAATCTGGCTTCATCCAGTTTGCCCACACAGATTGAACTCTGTGTCCTCTGTATTCACGTATGATTAACTCCACCGGTGTGAACTTCACAAGCTGAAGGTCACAGTGAGGCCGGCCAGCTGGTGGCATGGCAGGAGTTCTCATGCGTACAGTGTTCCCTCAAACGCAACCAAATCTCTCTGAGGCCCGGCCACCGAGGGAGCGCGGCAACACGCTTTCTTTTCACAGATGTCCCAGAAACATTTCACGTTTGTTGCTTCTCAGAACACAAGAAAGCAGTCGGGCTCCTTAAACCGGAATGTGACTTTGACTTTGTTTGTTTAGGCAGAATTTCAACGGCAAGGTAAACACTACGGATTAGACCTGTGTGTCGTGAGATAACTTCTGCATAAATGCATGAGTCCTTTGCACGTCTTTAATTAAAAAACATCCTATTTTTAGGCCCTTTCCTCGAAAATGTCATCCCCAAACTAAAAAGAGTGTATCTATGCAACCACTAGGGCTATTTGAATAATGTGGGTGTTATAATAAAAGGTACACATGTGAGATTTTGTTCAGATGTGTAAATATCAGTCTATATGTTACTGGTTAAGAGTAAATGAAGATGACACACAGAAAACAATGAAAAGGTTTCAGGTCCGCCTATAAAAAAAATCACTTTCAGGATGATTATTTCTTTGAAATGATGCAGCTGTAAGGTCCAACTCTAACCAAAATCATAGCTCAATATGTGAACATTCACTAACCCAAATCATAGCTCAATATGTGAACAATCTCTAACCCAAATCATAGCACAATATGTGAACATTCTCTAACCCAAATCATAGCTCAATATGTGAACATTCACTAACCCAAATCATAGCACAAAATGTGAACATTCTCTAACCCAAATCATAACACAATATGTGAACATTCAGTGTTTCCCCTAGGTTTACAGCTTCAGGGGGGCGGGGTGTCGGCCTGGGGGGGGGGGGGGGGGGGGGGGGGGGGGGGCGACGCGACGACGGCGACGTTGGGACATTGGGAGCGACGTTGGGAGCAACGAGCAACGTTATACATTATTGGACGCTCTCTGCCGGCTGATGGAAGTGTGCTCTCTGCCCACCTGTGCGCGCGCACGAGTCTGTGGGCATCGGGGCGGATCTCCGCGGTGCGCGTTACCGAGAGCAAAGTAGAGTTGTAAACGCGACCATGACAGAAATAGACAGAAATACGATCAATAAAATAAGAACATTGAGTTTGTTTAATAAAAGAACAAGGTGTAGACCTGTTTATAGGAAAGGGAACCTTAAATCACGTCTGTGATCTGGCGCGACGGAGAAAATTACAGGGGGGCGGAGGGTTTTTTCAGGGGGGCGCCCCGCCCCCCTATTCTAACGGTAGGGGAAACCCTGACATTCCCTAACCCAAATCATAACACAATATGTGAACATTCCCTAACCCAAATCATAACACAATATGTGAACATTCTCTAACCCAAATCATAACACAATATGTGAACATTCTCTAACCCAAATCATAACACAATATGTGAACATTCTCTAACCCAAATCATAGCACAATATGTGAACATTCTCTAACCCAAATCATAGCTCAATATGTGAACATTCTCTAACCCAAATCATAACACAATATGTGAACATTCTCTAACCCAAATCATAACACAATATGTGAACATTCCCTAACCCAAATCATAACACAATATGTGAACATTCCCTAACCCAAATCATAACACAATATGTGAACATTCTCTAACCCAAATCATAACACAATATGTGAACATTCTCTAACCCAAATCATAACACAATATGTGAACATTCCCTAACCCAAATCATAACACAATATGTGAACATTCTCTAACCCAAATCATAGCTCAATATGTGAACATTCTCTAACCCAAATCATAACACAATATGTGAACATTCTCTAACCCAAATCATAACACAATATGTGAACATTCTCTAACCCAAATCATAGCTCAATATGTGAACATTCTCTAACCCAAATCATAACACAATATGTGAACATTCTCTAACCCAAATCATAGCTCAATATGTGAACATTCTCTAACCCAAATCATAGCTCAATATGTGAACATTCTCTAACCCAAATCATAGCTCAATATGTGAAAATTCTCTAACCCAAATCATAACACAATATGTGAACATTCTCTAACCCAAATCATAGCTCAATATGTGAACATTCTCTCTGCAAAGGTTGACTTTGATAAAGTGAAGCAGAACAAAGTTAGAGAGGGTTTAGAACAGAGAACATTCAGGCGAGGACTCCAACATTTGCATTGCGGCACATTTGTGACATTTTAATTTTCTCATGTATCAAACCATATATTTCACTTGTATATTACTTATGGTGTTCAATACATCCAAATACAGCAGTTTTGGGCATTTTTTCTTCATAAAACAAGCTATGATTTACAGTTTTATGCAACAATCGCTCAGTCTGCTAGGGTTTTCATCTGGTCCTCCATTATCACTAGCAAAGGGGAGGAGCTAACACGCAGATAGCAGAAGGGGAGGAGCTTGTCTGATCACCTGTGTGCAGGTGCGTCCTGGTTTCTATTGGAGAACTGCCAAAGGACTGGGGATTTAAATTACCTTTTTAGCTATCATCACAAAACGATGAGTCAGACATCAAGTAGTGAAATGATTATTATGCATGATCGCTGTTAAATACACATTAATAAATGAATGTTATAAAAAGGTAGAATATTCAGGTTTCTCAAGGCTTCATCCAGACTTATTAAACTCAGATATGACCAGGAGGACGCTCCAAAAACCTGATCAGAACCAGGACACCAGTTACGTGCAGCTCACTGGTATACTGGTATTTCTCCGGTAAAAACCAGTACGCTGGCTGGTAGAGAAAAGAGTGGCTGATTAGCGGGGTTTCAGTTCTGTCCCTCTTTCAAATCTCAGACATGTTGAGCCCTTTATGAACACTTTCAGTAAGTCCGCATTTCTGAGGGAATTACCCACAATTCACAGCAACGTGACGTTAAGCACCGGGGTTCAGCGCGGCACTTTAAATGTACGCAGAAACACCAGGGATTAAAAGATGGACCGTAAAAACACGTGAAATGGGAGGAACGGAAGCGGAGATTATTTTGTATTTTTGTCGTTGAAAAAAAAAAAAAAGTGATTATTATTATTTGACAGTCACTTCATCTTGTGAGGAAAGAATCAGGGCGCAAAATATGAAATATATATATATATATATATATATATATATATATATATAATATATATATTATAATATAATATATAAATGTTATATATATGTGTGTGTGTGTGTGTGTGTGTGACGTCACCAGTTACCAGGGTCAAAAGGTCACTAGCTGGTTAACTGGTTGACTTTTTGACTTTCCACTAGTTCCACTAGTTCAACTGGTGGGCAGGAAGACTACGGTCTGATATCAAAGATATAGAATAGGTTAAATGTAATACATATGATTTTTAAACGGTGTTTTTCAACTCAAGAGATTATATTATTATTATGACGTAACGTAAAACCAAACTACCCGTGGTGGTTGCACGGCAGCTGGTCGTTGATCACGTGTTATTAACGTCACATTAAGAGTGTTTAGGGGTTAAATAGCACGCGCGTGTCTTAAGTTGAGCCCTGTCGCAGAAGGTGCGGGAGGCTCGTGCATGCGGCGCGTGTGTGGTACGTACCCTCTCCAGGACTGGCGCACGGCCGCACTCACGCGCAGCATGTTTTTATCCGACAAACAGGGAAGACCAGACTGTAATAAACCTGATCAGGGATCGATACCTGATCAGACGCAGGTCAGACGGTGTTGAGGAACTAACTAACTGGGGTGTTACACAAAAATACGAATCCTGCGAAGGCGAAAGCATGACCCGCCCTCTTTTGCCTCTGATTGGCTACCACACGCCGCCTTCGTTGATTTGATTGGTTAGGTTTTGGGCACGAGGGATGCGATTGGTAGAGGATAGGCTAAGAATATCAGTCGGCCAATCAGAGGCAGAGGAGGGCGGGTCATAGAGTAGGGGCGGGGGGGTCGTAATATTTAAAGGTATAACGCGACCGGATGGATTTTAGTTTTTTATTACCATATTATCGCTCCTTGTTATCCAATTCATTAAAACAGTTAGTGTTTTAACATGTAAATGAACATAAGGAAGCACGTTTTATTTATTTTTTAAACGTCCTCATTATCTGTCGAGAAAAGCCCTCCCCTCTTTATCTTGCCAAATGGAGCCGTCTATAGGGCGGATCTGCGACTGGCCAATCAGCGAACATTTAAAATGTCCTCAGCCAATCACAGGCCAGTTCTATTTCTGAGCAGCTTCTTGAACTTTCGATGTCTTCTCCAGTGAGTTCATTCATCACCGCCTCACTTATGGATTCCCTCAACAGAAAACTAATCAATTGATTCGGATCTATTCTTATCTATGTAATATTGCTGTTCTATATATTATTATATTACGACCTTTCACTTTATAATATATCTCATATCTCCAATGCTATATCATAATTTACCATTTTATATTAAATATTCTTCTGAATATGTATTTATTTCCCTTCTCTATTGTTCTGTATTTCTGTCAACTACCGAATTTCCCCTTTTTTTCATTCATATCTTATCTCATCAAATCTATGTTATAGACAACAATATGTACCTAATTAAAATGATGTGCAGTGCAATGTACCATTTGAATTATACACTGCCTATAGTATTTAACTATAAAGTGTACTGCAATGTACATATTGAATAGATCTTTCTTTTAGGGAACCTCTCTGATATCTAAGATGATTTGGGAATTTTGTTTAAATCTTCATTATTTGTAGGTCATTGAGCCGATAACTGTCTGCCATGACACAGAATGACCACCAGGTAGAGTCGTACACTTCTGACTGAAAGACATTTCCCTTTTTTTCTGCACGATTGCTTCACAACCAACTCTGATTACAAGATATATTCAAGAACAACATGTTTTAACGCAGTTGTTGTTGGGCTCCTGTTGCCTCCAAGTTCCCAAAAACTAAGGCATCTGCCCAGTTGTCCTGGATGTTGGGTTATTTTGGGAACGATATTCCCAGAAATATTTTTTTCCAGTATCAAAGTAATCTGTCATTCCACGAACATTACAAACAGGAGTTAACAGCTAATTCAGCATAGTTTTAATGGAGACTCTTTAACTAAATATATACAAAAAACAGTTCAAATGTATTGAACGTACTTGCAGCTTCTGAACAACTGGATGAACACCTCATGAACACACGTCTCTTTGTAGTAGTTTTGCATCTGACTTTGGTTGTTTTATATTTTACTGTAAGCGTTTAGCATCTCTGTGTGGTCATCTTGGAATTCTTTGTAGTTGTTTTACGTATCTTTCTTAGTAGTTTTGTGTCTTTGTAGTTGTTTTAAGTATCTTTCTTAGTAGTTTTGTGTCTCTTTGTAGTTGTTTTAAGTATCTTTCTTCGTAGTTTTGTGTCTTTGTAGTTGTTTTAAGTATCTTTCTTAGTAGTTTTGTGTCTCTTTGTAGTTGTTTTACGTATCTTTCTTAGTAGTTTTGTGTCTTTGTAGTTGTTCATATTTTACATGTTTTCTCTTTCTTATTATAGTGTTTTTATTCCCTAAACTGTTGACTCAGAGAGCCAATGTGTCTGGACTGTTGGTCTATGCACAAATGGCAAAATAAAGAACCTTGAACCTCGACATGAAGAGGAGCAGCACTTACTTTGTGTGTGTCTCTGGACGCCGTGGAGACGGGAGAGTCTCTGCTGTCGCTCGGAGACATTTCTCGGTCTGAGAGCCGAGCAGAGCCGCGATGGGGACCCCGAGGAGCCGCTCCTCTATTTATAGGAGCCGCATTAGCATCACAAAGGGGCCATGAGTCCCGGGCAGGATTAGCTTTCCCACACTCCGAGCCCCACCCAGCACCAGGGGGGGCATCAATTATCTGCTGGTGAACCGGCCCCTCGGCCTCGTTTATTACCTGGGAACCTTCCTGCTGTCTGATGGGATCAGGCTGCTGCAGATGTGCAGAGAGAGAGACAGGCGCCTGATGAGGGGCCACTAAACACGGAGAGATAACGGCACACGCTGACCCCAGGTCAGCTCACACCTCTCTGGGACACGTCTAGGAGGGGTTTATTTAATCTAAACTAATAAAAGTGAGATGTTGCAGCAGCTGTGACAGGTTGGATATTCTGAGGTGATCCCACGTATTTGTATTTAGTTTTTTTTTTTTTAATCAGTGTGTGTAGTCATGAATATTACATATACAGTACTACAAACAAAACTTCTCTGACAAAATTTGTGTATATATATATATATATATATATATATATATATATATATATATACATATATACCCGCCAGTATGAGCAAAACAGGCTGTGAAAAAATGTCTTTGCTGTTTATCCTCTTGGTCTTTCACTCAAAATATTGACAAACTGAAAGAGTCGGAGGAGATGGAGGAAGAAAAGGAGGAGACGGAGGCGGAGGAGGAGGAGGAGGAGGAGGAGGAGGAGGAGGAGGAGGAGGAGGAGCAGACTGGACTGTGTTTCTTCGTCTTCTTTAATTCTAATGTGTTTCTTCTTCTTTTTCTTCTTCTTTAATTCTAATGTGTTTCTTCTTCTTTTTCTTCTTCTTTAATTCTAATGTGTTTCTTCTTTTTAATTTTCTTAATCTTTCATTCTAATGTGTTTCTTCTTCTTTAATTCTCCTTTAAATTCCTCGGAAAGCACATCAGCGAGAATCTCACCTGGTCCCATAGCACACTTCAGAACATTAAAAAGGCCCGGCAGCGACTGTATTTCCTAAGAAGGCTGAGGACATTTGGAATGACACCCAAAATTCTCAGCAACTTCTACGGTCGAGAGCGTCCTTACAGCTCAATCACAGTATGGTATGGAAACTGCACTGCAGGACAGGAAGGCACTCTCTTCAAGACATTTACTCCACCAGAGTAACCAGGAGAGCACACCAAATCACCAGGGACAGAACACAACACATCATCAGGGACAGAACACACCATCACGGACACACCACTCCACATCATCAGGGACAGAACACACCATCACGGACACACCACTCCACATCATCAGGGACAGAACACACCATCAGGGACACAACACAAAACATCATCGGGGACAGAACACACAACATCATCAGGGACAGAAAACACCACATCATCAGGGACAGAACACACCACATCATCAGGGACAGAACACACCATCAGGGATACAACACACCACATCATCAGGGACAGAAAACGCCACATCATCAGGGACAGAACACACCACATCATCAGGGACAGAACACACCACATCATCAGGGACTGAACACACCATCAGGGATACAACACACCACATCATCAGGGACATAACACACCATCAGGAATACAACACACCACATCATCAGGGACAGAACACGCCACATCAACAGGGACAGAACACACCATCAGGGATACAACACACCACATCATCAGGGACAGAAAACACCACATCATCAGGGACACAACACACCACATCATCAGGGACTGAACACACCATCAGGGATACAACACACCACATCATCAGGGACATAACACACCATCAGGAATACAACACACCACATCATCAGGGACAGAACACGCCACATCAACAGGGACAGAACACACCATCAGGGATACAACAAACCACATCATCAGGGACAGAACACGCCACATCAACAGGGACAGAACACACCACATCATCAGGGACATAACACATCACATCATCAGGGACACAACACACCACATCAGCAGGGACAGAACACACCACATCAACAGGGACAGAACACACCATCAGGGATACAACACACCACATCATCAGGGACAGAATACACCATCAGGGATACAACACACCACATCATCAGGGACAGAAAACACCACATCATCAGGGACACAACACACCACATCATCAGGGACTGAACACACCATCAGGGATACAACACACCACATCATCAGGGACATAACACACCATCAGGAATACAACACACCACATCATCAGGGACAGAACACGCCACATCAACAGGGACAGAACACACCATCAGGGATACAACAAACCACATCATCAGGGACAGAACACGCCACGTCAACAGGGACAGAACACACCACATCATCAGGGACATAACACATCACATCATCAGGGACACAACACACCACATCATCAGGGACAGAACACACCACATCAACAGGGACAGAACACACCATCAGGGATACAACACACCACATCATCAGGGACAGAATACACCATCAGGGATACAACACACCACATCATCAGGGACAGAAAACACCACATCATCAGGGACACAACACACCACATCATCAGGGACTGAACACACCATCAGGGATACAACACACCACATCATTAGGGACATAACACATCACATCATCAGGGACACAACACACCACATCATCAGGGACAGAACACACCACATCAACAGGGACAGAACACACCATCAGGGATACAACACACCACATCATCAGGGACAGAATACACCATCAGGGATACAACACACCACATCATCAGGGACAGAAAACACCACATCATCAGGGACACAACACACCACATCATCAGGGACTGAACACACCATCAGGGATACAACACACCACATCATTAGGGACATAACACATCACATCATCAGGGACACAACACACCACATCATCAGGGACAGAACACGCCACATCATCAGGGACAGAACACACCATCAGGGATACAACACACCACATCATCAGGGACAGAAAACACCACATCATCAGGGACACAACACACCACATCATCAGGGACAGAATACACCATCAGGGATACAACACACCACATCATCAGGGACAGAAAACACCACATCATCAGGGACACAACACACCACATCATCAGGGACTGAACACACCATCAGGGATACAACACACCACATCATTAGGGACATAACACATCACATCATCAGGGACACAACACACCACATCATCAGGGACAGAACACACCACATCAACAGGGACAGAACACACCATCAGGGATACAACACACCACATCATCAGGGACAGAATACACCATCAGGGATACAACACACCACATCATCAGGGACAGAAAACACCACATCATCAGGGACACAACACACCACATCATCAGGGACTGAACACACCATCAGGGATACAACACACCACATCATCAGGGACAGAAAACACCACATCATCAGGGACTGAACACACCATCAGGGATACAACACACCACATCATCAGGGACATAACACACCATCAGGAATACAACACACCACATCATCAGGGACAGAACACGCCACATCAACAGGGACAGAACACACCATCAGGGATACAACAAACCACATCATCAGGGACAGAACACGCCACATCAACAGGGACAGAACACACCACATCATCAGGGACATAACACATCACATCATCAGGGACACAACACACCACATCATCAGGGACAGAACACACCACATCAACAGGGACAGAACACACCATCAGGGATACAACACACCACATCATCAGGGACAGAATACACCATCAGGGATACAACACACCACATCATCAGGGACAGAAAACACCACATCATCAGGGACACAACACACCACATCATCAGGGACTGAACACACCATCAGGGATACAACACACCACATCATTAGGGACATAACACATCACATCATCAGGGACACAACACACCACATCATCAGGGACAGAACACACCACATCAACAGGGACAGAACACACCATCAGGGATACAACACACCACATCATCAGGGACAGAATACACCATCAGGGATACAACACACCACATCATCAGGGACAGAAAACACCACATCATCAGGGACACAACACACCACATCATCAGGGACTGAACACACCATCAGGGATACAACACACCACATCATTAGGGACATAACACATCACATCATCAGGGACACAACACACCACATCGTCAGGGACAGAACACGCCACATCATCAGGGACAGAACACACCATCAGGGATACAACACACCACATCATCAGGGACAGAAAACACCACATCATCAGGGACACAACACACCACATCATCAGGGACATAACACACCATCAGGAATACAACACACCACATCATCAGGGACAGAACACGCCACATCAACAGGTACAGAACACACCATCAGGGATACAATACACCACATCATCAGGGACAGAACACACCATCAGGGATACAACACACCACATCATCAGGGACAGAATACACCATCAGGGATACAACACACCACATCATCAGGGACAGAAAACGCCACATCATCAGGGACAGAACACACCACATCATCAGGGACAGAACACACCATCAGGGATACAAGACACCACATCATCAGGGACAGAAAACACCACATCATCAGGGACACAACACACCACATCATCAGGGACTGAACACACCATCAGGGATACAACACACCACATCATCAGGGACAGAACACGCCACATCATCAGGGACAGAACACACCATCAGGGATACAACACACCACATCATCAAGGACAGAATTCACCATCAGGGATATAACACACCACATCATCAGGGACAGAACACGCCACATCATCAGAGACAGAACACACCATTCGGTACCGAACACACCACACCATCAGGGACATAAAACATCACATCATCAGGGACACAACACACCACATCATCAGGGACAGAACACACCACATCATCAGGGACAGAACACACCATCAGGGATACAACACACCACATCATCAGGGACAGAAAACACCACATCATCAGGGACACAACACACCACATCATCAGGGACTGAACACACCATCAGGGATACAACACACCACATCATCAGGGACAGAACACGCCACATCATCAGGGACAGAACACACCATCAGGGATACAACACACCATATCATCAAGGACAGAATTCACCATCAGGGATACAACACACCACATCATCAGGGACAGAACACGCCACATCATCAGAGACAGAACACACCATTCGGTACCGAACACACCACACCATCAGGGACAGAACACACCATAAGGTACCGAACACACCACACCACCAGGGACAGAACACACCACATCATCAGGGAAAGAACACACCGGATCATCAGGGACAGAGCATGCCACATCATCAGAGATAGAACACACCATCAGGTACCGAACACACCACACCATCAGGGACAGAACACACCATCAGGTACCGAACACACCACACCACATCATCAGGGATACAACACACCACATCATCAGGGACAGAAAACACCACATCATCAGGGACACAACACACCACATCATCAGGGACACAACACACCACATCATCAGGGACAGAACACACCACATCATCAGGGATACAACACACCACATCATCAGGGACAGAAAACGCCACATCATCAGGGACAGAACACACCATCAGGGATACAACACACCACATCATCAAGGACAGAATTCACCATCAGGGATACAACACACCACATCATCAGGGACAGAACACGCCACATCATCAGAGACAGGACACACCATTCGGTACCGAACACACCACACCATCAGGGACAGAACACACCATAAGGTACCGAACACACCACACCACCAGGGACAGAACACACCACATCATCAGGGAAAGAACACACCGGATCATCAGGGACAGAACATGCCACATCATCAGAGATAGAACACACCATCAGGTACCGAACACACCACACCATCAGGGACAGAACACACCATCAGGTACCGAACACACCACACCACATCATCAGGGTTACAACACACCACATCATCAGGGACAGAAAACACCACATCATCAGGGACACAACACACCACATCATCAGGGACAGAACACACCACATCATCAGGGACAGAACACACCACATCATCAGGGATACAACACACCACACCATCAGGGACAGAACACACCATAAGGTACCGAACACACCACACCACCAGGGACAGAACACACCACATCATCAGGGAAAGAACACACCGGATCATCAGGGACAGAACATGCCACATCATCAGAGATAGAACACACCATCAGGTACCGAACACACCACACCATCAGGGACAGAACACACCATCAGGTACCGAACACACCACACCACATCATCAGGGATACAACACACCACATCATCAGGGACAGAAAACACCACATCATCAGGGACACAACACACCACATCATCAGGGACAGAACACACCACATCATCAGGGACAGAACACACCACATCATCAGGGATACAACACACCACATCATCAGGGACAGAAAACGCCACATCATCAGGGACAGAACACACCACATCATCAGGGACAGAACACACCATCAGGGATACAACACACCACATCATCAGGGACAGAATACACCATCAGGGATACAACACACCACATCATCAGGGACAAAAAACACCACATCATCAGGGACACAACACACCACATCATCAGGGACTGAACACACCATCAGGGATACAACACACCACATCATCAGGGACATAACACACCATCAGGAATACAACATCCCACATCATCAGGGACAGAACACGCCACATCAACAGGGACAGAACACACCATCAGGGATACAACACACCACATCATCAGGGACAGAACACGCCACATCAACAGGGACAGAACACACCATCAGGGATACAACACACCACATCATCAGGGACAAGATGGCGCCGACGATGGCTGCCTCGGTATGCAGGTGCTCATTGTTGTTTGTTCTTTTTGTCTTAAATGCTGCTTTCTGCTGCGATTCGCGGTGCTCTTTCACCAGAGATGAGCTCATGAACATCAGGGTAACAACCCCAGCGGACTTATTTCCAACTTTTTTAACCTCTGTGGAATTACTGGACATTCTTGTGAAAGGTGCGCTCACCTTGGCTCACGCAGTGAGACGCCGCAGGAGAGGGAAACGTGCTGGCGCGCTGGTGCGTCTCCGTAAACGGGGATCCCGTACTGCACTGCCGGGCATATTTCTCTCCAACGTCCGCTCATTGTGCAACAAACTGGACGAACTTCAGCTCCTTGTTGGGAGAGCCAGAGACTTTTCTTCTTCCTCCGTTTTGTGCTTCACGGAGACCTGGCTCTGTGGATCGATACCGGACTCCGCGTTCCAGCTGGCCGGCTTCCAGCTGTTCAGAGCGGACCGCGACACGGAGCTCTCCGGCAAAACGAAGGGTGGAGGAATCTGCTTCTACCTCAACAACGGCTGGTGTAACGACGTAACAGTGATTCTACAGTACTGTTCGCCGGACCTGGAATCCCTCATCATCCACTGCAAACCCTTCTACTCCCCACGTGATTTCGCTTCATTCATCCTGGTCGGTGTTTACATGGCGCCGCAGGCCAACGCGCAGGACGCACAGTGGACGCTCGCCGAGCAGATACGGTGTGTGGAGCGGACCTACCCGGACTCTTTAGTTATTGTCCTTGGGGACTTTAACAAAGGTAACCTCAGCCATGAACTCCCTAAATACAGACAGTTTATTAAATGCCCTACTAGAGAGAAGAGCATTCTGGACCACTGCTACACCACAATCAGTGGGGCTTATCATGCCGTTCCTCGTGCTGCTCTGGGAAACTCTGACCACGCCATGGTTCACCTGATTCCCTCATACAGGCAGAAACTAAAGCTCTGCAAACCTGTAGTGAGGAAGTTCAAGAAGTGGACCAGTGAGGCTCTGGAGGATCTTCGGGCGTGCTTGGACTGTACAGACTGGGATGTCTTCAGGACTGCTACTAACAGTCTGGATGAGTACACAGAGGCTGTAACTTCATACATCAGCTTCTGTGAGGACAGCTGTGTTCCAACCAGCACCAGGGTGAGTTACAACAACGACAAACCCTGGTTCACAGCGGAACTCAGAAAGCTAAGACTGCAAAAGGACCAGGCATTCAGGAGTGGGGACAAGGACTTGTACACAGAGTCAAAATACAGGTTTAGCAAGGCGGTGAGAGATGCTAAACGACTGTACTCTGAGAAACTGCAACAACAGCTCTCAGCAAGTGACTCTGCTTCTGTCTGGAGAGGGCTCAGGCAGATCACCAACTACAAGCCAAAAACCCCCCACGCCATGAACGACCTCCGCCCGGCAGACGAGCTGAACGAGTTCTACTGTCGCTTTGAAAGACAATGGAGCAGTCCTGACGCCACGCCCCACAGGCCCATCAACCAGCCACAGACCATCATCTCCCCCTCCCCTAGCCCATCGGAGGCTCATGCCTCCCCAGCGACGACCCTCACTATTCTGGAGAGGGACGTCAACAGGCTCTTCAAAAAGCAGAACCCCCGCAAAGCAGCGGGCCCGGACTCTGTCTCCCCCTCCACCCTGAAGCACTGTGCTGATCAGCTGTCTCCGGTGTTCACTGAGATCTTCAACACCTCCCTGGAGACATGCCACGTGCCAGCCTGCTTCAAGGCCTCCACCATCATCCCCGTCCCCAAGAAACCCAGGATCACAGGACTCAATGACTACAGGCCCGTCGCCCTGACCTCTGTGGTCATGAAGTCTTTTGAGCGCCTGGTCCTGTCCCACCTCAAAACCCTGACTGACCCACTCCTGGACCCTCTGCAGTTCGCCTACAGGGCCAACAGGTCTGTAGACGATGCTGTTAACATGGCCCTCCACTACATCCTCCAGCATCTGGACTCCCCAGGAACCTACGCCAGGATCCTGTTCGTGGACTTCAGCTCTGCCTTCAACACCATCATCCCATCTCTGCTGCATGACAAGCTCTCCCAGCTGCATGTGCCCGACTCCACCTGCAGGTGGATCACAGACTTCCTGACTGACAGGAAGCAGCACGTGAGGCTGGGGAAACACGTCTCAGGCTCTCGGACCACCAGCACCGGTTCCCCCCAAGGCTGCGTTCTTTCCCCTCTGCTTTTCTCGCTGTACACCAACAGCTGCACCTCCAGTCACCAGTCCGTCAAGCTCCTGAAGTTCGCGGATGACACCACCCTCATTGGACTCATCTCTGGTGGGGACGAGTCCGCCTACAGGTGGGAGACTGACCACCTGGTGCAGCCAGAACAACCTGGAGCTCAACGCTCTGAAGACAGTGGAGATGGTTGTGGACTTCAGAAAGAACGCAGCCCCACCCGCCCCTCTCACCCTGTGTGACTCCCCCGTCGACGCTGTGGAGTCCTTCCGCTTCCTGGGCTCCATCATTTCCCAGGACCTCAAGTGGGAACTGAACATCAGCTCCATCGCCAAGAAGGCCCAGCAGAGGATGTTCTTCCTGAGGCAGCTGAAGAAGTTCAACCTGCCGATGAAAATGATGGTGCACTTCTACACTGCCATCGTTGAGTCCATCCTCTGCTCCTCCATCACCGTCTGGCACACCGCAGCCACTGCCAAGGACAAGGCCAGGCTGCAGCGCATCATCCGCTCTGCTGAGAGGGTGATTGGCTGTAATCTGCCATCCCTCCAGGACTTGTTCGCCTCCAGGACTCTGAGGCAAGCTAGGAAGATTGCAGCTGACCCCTCTCACCCTGGACATATCCTGTTCGAGTCCCTCCCCTCTGGCAGGAGGCTGAGGTCCATCAGGACCAAGACCTCACGCCACACAAACAGTTTCTTCCCGTCAGCAGTCGGGCTCATCAATGGGGCTCGGGTCCCCCACTGACTGTCTCTGTCACCCCCAGCTATTTTTATTTTTAATTTTTAATTTTAGCTCTTAATTTTTATTTTTATTTTTATTTTCTCTTCTTTATTTTTATTTCTCTTTACCATTCACTCCTCTGCACACCGCATACTTAAACACTCGTCACTTTAACATACACTTTAACTTAAATACACATGTCACTTTAACGTACATTCACATTAACGTATCTGTTGACTGAGCACTTGCTTATCTTACACATATTTTAATACCAATTGCACTGTTGTTTTCGTTGATTGTTGATTGTTGTTTGTCTCGTCTAACGTCCCATGTCCATGTCCAATGTATGCACCTTCAGCCTCAAAAAATTCCTCGTTTGTGTGAAAACATTCCTGGCTAATAAACGGTTTCTTATTCTGATTCTGATTCTGACATAACACATCACATCATGAGGGACACAACACACCACATCATCAGGGACAGAACACACCACATCATCAGGGATACAACACACCACATCAACAGGAACAGAAAACGCCACATCATCAGGGACAGAACACACCATCAGGGATACAACACACCACATCATCAGGGACAGAATACACCATCAGGGATACAACACACCACATCATCAGGGACAGAAAATGCCACATCATCAGGGACAGAACACACCACATCATCAGGGACAGAACACACCATCAGGGATACAACACACCACATCATCAGGGACAGAATACACCATCAGGGATACAACACACCACATCATCAGGGACAGAAAACACCACATCATCAGGGACACAACACACCACATCATCAGGGACTGAACACACCATCAGGGATACAACACACCACATCATCAGGGACATAACACACCATCAGGAATACAACACACCACATCATCAGGGACAGAACACGCCACATCAACAGGGACAGAACACACCATCAGGGATACAACACACCACATCATCAGGGACAGAACACGCCACATCAACAGGGACAGAACACACCATCAGGGATACAACACACCACATCATCAGGGACATAAAACATCACATCATCAGGGACACAACACACCACATCATCAGGGACTGAACACACCATCAGGGATACAACACACCACATCATCAGGGACAGAACAAACCATCACGGACACAACACTCCACATCATCAGGAACAGAACACACCATCAGGGACAGAATACACCATCAGGGATACAACATACCACATCATCAGGGACATAAAACATCACATCATCAGGGACACAACACACCACATCATCAGGGACAGAACACACCACATCATCAGGGACAGAAAACGCCACATCATCAGGGACAGAACACACCACATCATCAGGGACAGAACACACCATCAGGGATACAACACACCACATCATCAGGGACAGAATACACCATCAGGGATACAACACACCACATCATCAGGGACAGAAAACGCCACATCATCAGGGACAGAACACACCACATCATCAGGGACAGAACACACCATCAGGGATACAACACACCACATCATCAGGGACAAAAAACACCACATAATCAGGGACACAACACACCACATCATCAGGGACTGAACACACCATCAGGGATACAACACACCACATCATCAGGGACAGAACAAACCATCACGGACACAACACTCCACATCATCAGGGACAGAACACACCATCAGGGACAGAATACACCATCAGGGATACAACATACCACATCATCAGGGACATAACACATCACATCATCAGGGACACAACACACCACATCATCAGGAACAGAATACACCATCAGGGATACAACACACCACATCATCAGGGACAGAAAACGCCACATCATCAGGGACAGAACACACCACATCATCAGGGACAGAACACACCATCAGGGATACAACACACCACATCATCAGGGACAGAAAACACCACATCATCAGGGACACAACACACCACATCATCAGGGACTGAACACACCATCAGGGATATAACACACCACATCATCAGGGACAGAACACGCCACATCATCAAGGACAGAATACACCATCAGGGATACAACACACCACATCATCAGGGACAGAACACACCATTCGGTACCGAACACACCACACCATCAGGGACAGAACACACCACATCATCAGGGAAAGAACACACCAGATCATCAGGGACAGAACATGCCACATCATCAGAGATAGAACACACCATCAGGTACTGAACACACCACACCATCAGGGACAGAACACACCATCAGGTACCGAACACACCACACCACATCATCAGGGAAAGAACACACCACATCATCAGGGACAGATCATGCCACATCATCAGAGACAGAACACACCATCAGGTACTGAACACACCACACCATCAGGGACAGAACACACCACATCATCAGGGAAAGAACACACCAGATCATCAGGGACAGAACATGCCACATCATCAGAGATAGAACACACCATCAGGTACCGAACACACCACACCATCAGGGACAGAACACACCATCAGGTACCGAACACACCACACCACATTATCAGGGAAAGAACACACCACATCATCAGGGACAGAACATGCCACATCATCAGAGACAAAACACACCATCAGGTACTGAACACACCACACCATCAGGGACAGAACACACCACATCATCAGGGACAGAAAACACCCCCAGCACAGACTCTTCTCACTCCTGCCATCAGGCAGACACTACAGGAGTCTGAAGTCCACACACACACACACACACACACACACACACACACACACACACACACACACACACACACACACCTCACTGAACTGTAAACGGCTGCTGCTATGACTTCATGTCACGACCATACTTGTATATTTGTAGCAATGCATAGTGCACTTTATACACTGATTGTGCAATACTATTATCATATTTTGTGCCTTTTTTTTAACCTTAAGTTTATTGTAACTCTGTGTATTAGGAGGACACATAAAAATAATATTTTCATTGTACAGAGTAACTGTCTGTTATGATTATTGTCATATGAGAATAAAAATATCTTGTTTCATCTTGTTTCTTCTTCTTCTTCTTCTTCTTCTTCTTCTTCTTCTTCTTCTTCTTCTTCTTCTTCTTCTTCTTCTTCTTCTTCTTCTTCTTCTTCTTCTTCTTCTTCTTCTTCTTCTTCTTCTTCTTCTTCTTCTTCTTCTTCTTCTTCTTCTGACCAACCGCAGCTCAGAGCAACCGGATAAAGCCGACGTCCATAAAAAATACCCTTCAAAATAAAAGCACAGGATTCTTTTCTTAAAATGTTTTGTATGTCAAAGTTACAGAAACAACAGTGAACATTAATTCACTCTTTCTTTGTGTTTTTTTCATGAAAGTTAAGTCGACTTAGAGACGTGATCTCAGAGTGATGGATCTTATTGATCATATTTATTATCTGTTCCCTTTTAAGATGAAACTCATCTGAGGGCCCACAGAGCTCCGCCCCTTATATGACGTCATCAGAGAGAAGCAGGAAACAGTTTGTTACGTTCAGGTCTCCGTGAGAAGAGACTCACCCACAGACACGCGGTAAGATTTACCTTACCACGTGAGTGGGAGTACTACAAGTACTATAGTACTACAAGTACTACAGTATAAAGTACTACAGTACTACAGGTACTTCAACCTGCTGCTGACCGAAACAAATCACTCAAATGAAAGTAACTGAGGCAACTTTATGCGGCAGGTAAACAAGTGACTTCCGGTTTTCACTTCCTGTACGGTCTGCTGTGTTTTCTTTCAGCTGCAGGAGAGAAAAGAGGAACACTACAACACTGCTGCTTCAACCTGCTGACACTCCACACCCTGAATGTGAGTTTGACTCAACACAGTGAAGTTATAGAGGAGGAGGGAGCCATGACTCATGTACTTTCTGTGTTTCAGCTTCACTCAGAGACAACATGGCTTCCAGATTAGAGGAGGATCTCTGCTGTCCGGTCTGTCAGGAAGTCTTTAGAGATCCTGTTGTTCTGTCATGTAGCCACAGCTTCTGTAAAGACTGTCTGAAGAGATGGTGGAGAGAGAAACCAACTCAGGAGTGTCCAGTTTGTAAGAGAAGATCTTCAAAATGGGAACCACCTTGTAACCTGGCGTTAAAGAACCTGTGTGAGTCCTTCTTACTGGAGAGAGACCAGAGAGCTCCAGAGACTCTCTGCAGTCTGCACTCTGAGAAACTCAGACTCTTCTGTCTGGACCATCAGCAGCCAGTGTGTCTCGTCTGCAGAGACTCAGAGAAACACACCGACCACAGATTCAGACCCATCGATGAAGCTGCTCCACAACTCAAGAAGAAGCTCCAGGAAACTCTGGAGCCCTTACAGGATAAGTTATGGGCCTTTGAACAAGTTAAAGAGAAGTCTGATCAAACAGCAGAACACATGAAGGTCCAGGCCCGACGCACAGAGAGGAAGATTCAGGATCAGTTTAAGAAGCTTCACCAGTTTCTAGAGGAGGAAGAGGAGGCCAGGATGGCTGCACTGAGGGAGGAAGAGGAGCAGAAGAGTCAGATGATGAAGGAGGAGATGGAGGCTCTGAGCAGAGAGATAGCAGCTCTTTCAGACACAGTCAGAGCCACAGAGGACGAGCTGAGAGCTGAAGACGTCTCATTCCTCAACAACTACAAGGCTGCAGTGGAACGAGTCCAGCAGCGCCCCCTGCTGGAGGATCCACAGCTGCTCTCAGGAGCTCTGATAGACGAGGCCAAACACCTGGGCAACCTGACCTTCAACATCTGGAACAAGATGAAGGACCTGGTCTCCTACACTCCTGTGATTCTGGACCCAAACACTGCTCATCCAGGACTCATCCTGTCTGAAGATCTGACCAGTGTGAGAGAAGGAGAGGAACAGAAGCTTCCTGATAATCCAGAGAGGTTTGATACATACTTGTCTGTTCTGGGCTCTGAGGGATTTAACTCTGGGACTCACAGCTGGGATGTCGAGGTAGGAGACGGTACAGACTGGGAACTGGGTGTGTTAGCAGAGTCTGTCCAGAGGACGGGAGACTTAGACCCTGGATTATGGACAATAGTGTTCGATGTAGATAATTACTCATCAAAGTCACCATCAGCTTCATTCACTGATCTCGTCGTGCAGAAGAAGTCTCAGAGGATCAGAGTGAATCTGGACTGGAACAGAGGAAAGCTGTCGTTCTCTGATCCTGATACTAACACACACATACACACCTTCACACACACTTTCACTGAGAAGATGTTTCCATACATTAACACTGGTGATAATCTGAAGATTTCACCACTGAAGGTCTGTGTGTCGGTGGAACAGAACAGTTAGAGAAGAAGAGAAAAGTTCAGCTGCACTCGTCCTCCTGCCGTCTCATTACTGAAAACATCTGTTTAATTTTCACCCATTAGTTTGTTGTTATTTAGTTTGAGTTTTTAATCAGTTCAACAACCTGCTTTTCATTTCTATTGTCAACCTTTCTATAAGTAAACATGTTTCACTTAGTTTATGAATGGTTCTTTTATTTGTTTTTCTAAACTGTTTCATTTTAAATAGTTCTTCATTTTTGGAGTATTTTGATTCATGTGTTCGACCCATAAAGACCAGGAGCTTCTCTCACTTCTACATTTTGTGGGACGTCAGTCACTAAAATGCACCTGGAGGAGCGAGGAGGCCTGCTGGAGGAGCTGTGAGCGAGGAAACGTCAGTGCATCCTTTGAGGAAGACTTTTTGAGGTCCGTAAACACACAAAAGAGGCGTTAAACACAACAGGAATGATCTCTCATCATGAATGGACTCTACATGTAACTGTTCTTTTTGTTTTCATAACTTGTGGTGAAGATAAACAAACTTTCTGCCCGCTACAGTTTGTGTAGCGCCTCGTACGTCTCCGCTCTGACCTCGTTCCTCAAGGACAGTAAATCTTGATATTACTTTGTTTCCATATTGATTTTTGACGACATCCTGTTCACTGCTATAATCGTCATCTGATGTTTACAACTGCCTCTGTCAAATTATTATATCAAGAACATATTCTTTTGTATTTAGCAGAAATGTACTGTATTTCTTGTTGTCATAAAGACAGACCTATACCAAAATATGTCATCTCCAGCTCTCTCTATATCTATATCTATATAGATATAGATATAGATGCTCGGAATACTGAAACACATCTGCAGCTCTCTGTATGCAGTCTTTGTCTTGATAATAAACTGAAAGCAGCATTTTGGGATTTTGTGGAAAAAAGATTCAATCATCTTTTGTCTAAGTCTTTCATAGAGAAAGATAATTTAATTATATTACTATAGCAATATGACATTTGTTTATTAAAGCATAGTCAATGATTAATAATTCAAAATAAACATGTAAAACCTTTCATTGGTATTGGTTTGTTGTTATTAAACAATAGTATTTGTCTTTTCATATTTCATCTCATTTATTTGTCTCCTGCTTCAATGTTTAACTCATATTTGTAACTAATAAAAATAAGCGACAGAAGCAGCAACACAGAGCTCAGGAACAACAACATCAATGTTATAACTACTAGTGTTTATAGTCGAGTAAATAAATAAATCAAGCAGGAAGTTAACTTCAGCAACAATGAGAGCGGACATGTTGGATTCTTCAAGTTTCTGCATGTTGAGCTTCAGCTTCGTCTTTGATGTTTCATTAAGACATGAACACACTAATGCATGTGCTCTTATCACACACACACACACACACACACACACACACACACACACACACACACACACACACACACACACACACACACGCACAGATTAGGACGGAGGAGGAAACAGCTTGGTTCATGTGTCAGAGTCAGACATGTTAGCCAGATGGCTTGAGAGACAGTTAGCTTGTGAGCAGTTAGCTTTATAACGTCCACTACATAACGTCCACAACATAACGTCCACATCATAACGTCCACTACATAACGTCCACATCATAACGTCCACATCATAACGTCCACTACATAATGTCCACATCATAACGTCCACTACATAACGTCCACATTATAACGTCCACATCATAACGTCCACTACATAACGTCCACATTATAACGTCCACATCATAACGTCCACTACATAACGTCCACATCATAACGTCCACTACATAACGTCCACAACATAACGTCCACATCATAACGTCCACAACATAACGTCCACATCATAACGTCCACATCATAACGTCCACATCATAACGTCCACTACATAACGTCCACATCATAACGTCCACATCATAACGTCCACTACATAACGTCCACATCATAACGTCCACATCATAACGTCCACATCATAACGTCCACTACATAACGTCCACATCATAACGTCCACATCATAACGTCCACTACATAACGTCCACATCATAACGTCCACATCATAACGTCCACTACATAATGTCCACATCATAACGTCCACTACATAACGTCCACATTATAACGTCCACATCATAACGTCCACTACATAACGTCCACATCATAACGTCCACATCATAACGTCCACTACATAACGTCCACATCATAACGTCCACTACATAACGTCCACATTATAACGTCCACATCATAACGTCCACTACATAACGTCCACATCATAACGTCCACTACATAACGTCCACAACATAACGTCCACTACATAACGTCCACATCATAACGTCCACTACATAATGTCCACATCATAACGTCCACTACATAACGTCCACATTATAACGTCCACATCATAACGTCCACTACATAACGTCCACATCATAACGTCCACATCATAACGTCCACAACATAACGTCCACATCATAACGTCCACATCATAACGTCCACTACATAACGTCCACATCATAACGTCCACTACATAACGTCCACATTATAACGTCCACATCATAACGTCCACATCATAACGTCCACTACATAATGTCCACATCATAACGTCCACTACATAACGTCCACATTATAACGTCCACATCATAACGTCCACTACATAACGTCCACATTATAACGTCCACATCATAACGTCCACTACATAACGTCCACATCATAACGTCCACATCATAACGTCCACATTATAACGTCCACATTATAACGTCCACATCATAACGTCCACAACATAACGTCCACATCATAACGTCCACTACATAACGTCCACATTATAACGTCCACATCATAACGTCCACTACATAACGTCCACATCATAACGTCCACATCATAACGTCCACTACATAATGTCCACATCATAACGTCCACATCATAACGTCCACATTATAACGTCCACATCATAACGTCCACATCATAACGTCCACTACATAATGTCCACATCATAACGTCCACATCATAACGTCCACATTATAACGTCCACATCATAACGTCCACTACATAACGTCCACATCATAACGTCCACATCATAACGTCCACTACATAACGTCCACAACATAACGTCCACATCATAACGTCCACTACATAACGTCCACATCATAACGTCCACTACATAACGTCCACAACATAACGTCCACATCATAACGTCCACTACATAACGTCCACATCATAACGTCCACATCATAACGTCCACAACATAACGTCCACTACATAACGTCCACATCATAACGTCCACAACATAACGTCCACATCATAACGTCCACATCATAACGTCCACTACATAACGTCCACATCATAACGTCCACGACATAACGTCCACTACATAACGTCGTCCACAACATAACGTCCACATCATAACGTCCACAACATAACGTCCACAACATAACGTCCACTACATAACGTCCACGACATAACGTCCACTACATAACGTCCACATCATAACGTCCACTACATAACGTCCACGACATAACGTCCACTACATAACGTCCACGACATAACGTCCACATCATAACGTCCACTACATAACGTCCACATCATAACGTCCACATCATAACGTCCACATCATAACGTCCACATCATAACGTCCACGACATAACGTCCACATCATAACGTCCACAACATAACGTCCACTACATAACGTCCACATCATAACGTCCACTACATAACGTCCACGACATAACGTCCACGACATAACGTCCACATCATAACGTCCACATCATAACGTCCACGACATAACGTCCACGACATAACGTCCACATCATAACGTCCACATCATAACGTCCACGACATAACGTCCACGACATAACGTCCACATCATAACGTCCACTACATAACGTCCACGACATAACGTCCACATCATAACGTCCACTACATAACGTCCACATCATAACGTCCACATCATAACGTCCACATCATAACGTCCACGACATAACGTCCACATCATAACGTCCACAACATAACGTCCACATCATAACGTCCACGACATAACGTCCACATCATAACGTCCACATCATAACGTCCACGACATAACGTCCACGACATAACGTCCACATCATAACGTCCACGACATAACGTCCACTACATAACGTCGTCCACAACATAACGTCCACATCATAACGTCCACAACATAACGTCCACATCATAACGTCCACAACATAACGTCCACATCATAACGTCCACGACATAACGTCCACTACATAACGTCCACGACATAACGTCCACATCATAACGTCCACTACATAACGTCCACATCATAACGTCCACAACATAACGTCCACTACATAACGTCCACAACATAACGTCCACATCATAACGTCCACAACATAACGTCCACTACATAACGTCCACATCATAACGTCCACATCATAACGTCCACTACATAATGTCCACATCATAACGTCCACAACATAACGTCCACTACATAACGTCCACTACATAACGTCCACATCATAACGTCCACATCATAACGTCCACAACATAACGTCCACATCATAACGTCCACAACATAACGTCCACATCATAACGTCCACATCATAACGTCCACATCATAACGTCCACAACATAACGTCCACTACATAACGTCCACAACATAACGTCCACATCATAACGTCCACTACATAACGTCCACATCATAACGTCCACTACATAACGTCCACAACATAACGTCCACATCATAACGTCCACTACATAACGTCCACATCATAACGTCCACATCATAACGTCCACAACATAACGTCCACAACATAACGTCCACTACATAACGTCGTCCACAACATAACGTCCACATCATAACGTCCACAACATAACGTCCACAACATAACGTCCACTACATAACGTCCACGACATAACGTCCACTACATAACGTCCACATCATAACGTCCACTACATAACGTCCACGACATAACGTCCACTACATAACGTCCACGACATAACGTCCACATCATAACGTCCACTACATAACGTCCACATCATAACGTCCACATCATAACGTCCACATCATAACGTCCACATCATAACGTCCACGACATAACGTCCACATCATAACGTCCACAACATAACGTCCACTACATAACGTCCACATCATAACGTCCACTACATAACGTCCACGACATAACGTCCACGACATAACGTCCACATCATAACGTCCACATCATAACGTCCACGACATAACGTCCACGACATAACGTCCACATCATAACGTCCACATCATAACGTCCACGACATAACGTCCACGACATAACGTCCACATCATAACGTCCACTACATAACGTCCACGACATAACGTCCACATCATAACGTCCACTACATAACGTCCACATCATAACGTCCACATCATAACGTCCACATCATAACGTCCACGACATAACGTCCACATCATAACGTCCACAACATAACGTCCACATCATAACGTCCACGACATAACGTCCACATCATAACGTCCACATCATAACGTCCACGACATAACGTCCACGACATAACGTCCACATCATAACGTCCACGACATAACGTCCACTACATAACGTCGTCCACAACATAACGTCCACATCATAACGTCCACAACATAACGTCCACATCATAACGTCCACAACATAACGTCCACATCATAACGTCCACGACATAACGTCCACTACATAACGTCCACGACATAACGTCCACATCATAACGTCCACTACATAACGTCCACATCATAACGTCCACATCATAACGTCCACATCATAACGTCCACGACATAACGTCCACATCATAACGTCCACAACATAACGTCCACTACATAACGTCCACATCATAACGTCCACTACATAACGTCCACTACATAACGTCCACGACATAACGTCCACGACATAACGTCCACATCATAACGTCCACATCATAACGTCCACGACATAACGTCCACGACATAACGTCCACATCATAACGTCCACTACATAACGTCTGATAACAATCAGGTCGAAACTGGAACATAATGTTGCATGACTATCTATGTGAAAACATGTTTGTACAGAATCCAGCCGATCACTGTGTTTGAGAGAGAAACGGAACATGACAAGGTGATCATACTGATCTGGGTTGATGACCTGGTTATTGCAGCCAGTGATGAGAGTGCTTTAAAAGCAGTAAAAGAGATGCTTGCTGTGAAGTTCCAGATGAAAGATTTGGGCAGACTGAAGAATTTTCTTGGTATCACTCTTGACCAGTGTAATGGATGTGTGACCATGTCACAGCAGAGCTATGTTGACAAGCTGCTTGACAGGTTTGATATGCAGGATTGTAAACCCAGGTCAACACCTTGTGAACCAAAGCTGCATTACACTGATGAGAAGCTAGGTGACCCCAGAAAATACAGAGAGGCAGTGGGTAGCCTAATCTACCTAACCTCATGCACCAGACCTGATCTGAGCTTTGTTGTAAGCAAACTGTCACAGCATTTCAGTGAGCTGACAGAAGAGCAGCGGACAACTGTTAAGCATGTACTGAAATATTTGAAGGGCACAAATGACAAAATGTTGTGTTACAGAAAATGTGATGAGCTGAGGTTGTTTGCTTACAGTGATGCAGATTGGGCAGATGATGCAACTGACAGACGCAGTACAACTGGTTATTGTGTTAGTCTGAGTGAGACTGGTCCTCTGATTTCCTGGAAGACCAAGAAGCAGCCAACTGTAGCACTGTCAACTTGTGAGGCAGAGTATATGGCGTTGGCCGCCACCACACAAGAGTGTCTTTACTTATCTCAACTGCTTGAACATCTTGATGACTGTCTGTATGATGTACCTAAGATTTTTGAAGATAACCAAGGTACAATTGCATTAGCCAAGAATCCAGACAGCGATGTAAGCACATTGATATAAAATACCATTTTGTGAGATCAACTGTTAATGACTGTAAAGTATGTTTGGAGTATTGCCCAACAGACCAGATGGTAGCTGACCTGATGACAAAACCAGCTACTAAAGCAAAGCTACTTACTTTTTCCATGTTCTTGTTTGGGGCATAGCCAGTTAAGTGCAGTTGGTTTCCATGTTTGTTTGTTTTTCTTTGTATGATTTATGGTTGTCAATAATGTGTGATCAAGTGGGGGTGTTAATTGAAGCAACTGATTGTGCTCCCAATTATTGCCGATGCATTTCAGGTGTGAGTGTGTCATGTGACTGTCTATTTAAGCTGATGCACCTGCGCAGAATATAGTTGGTGTTTTTCTCAGAACTTGATCCAGTCGCTGCAGGTTGTTTGTTCTCCCAGGTTTACATGTGTTGAGTCGGTATATCTGGCAGTCAAGCTCTGTTTAACAATGACTCATGTACTTTCTGTGTTTCAGCTTCACTCAGAGACAACATGGCTTCCAGATCAGAGGAGCATCTCTGCTGTCCGGTCTGTCAGGAAGTCTTTAGAGATCCTGTTGTTCTGTCATGTAGCCACAGCTTCTGTAAAGACTGTCTGAAGAGATGGTGGAGAGAGAAACCAACTCAGGAGTGTCCAGTTTGTAGGACAATATCTTCATGGAAACAACCACCTTGTAACCTGGTGCTAAAGAACCTGTGTGAGTCCTTCTTACTGGAGAGAGACCAGAGAGCTCCAGAGACTCTCTGCAGTCTGCACTCTGAGAAACTCAGACTCTTCTGTCTGGACCATCAGCAGCCAGTGTGTCTCGTCTGCAGAGACTCAAAAACACACAATAACCACAGATTCAGACCCATCGATGAAGCTGCTCAGGATCTCAAAGAGGAGCTCCAGAGATCCCTGGAGCCCTTAAAGGAGAAGTTAAAGGTCTTTGAACAAGTTAAAGTGAAGTCTGATCAAACAGCAGAACACATGAAGGTCCAGGCCCGACGCACAGAGAGGCAGATTCAGGATCAGTTTAAGAAGCTTCACCAGTTTCTAGAGGAGGAAGAGGAGGCCAGGATGGCTGCACTGAGGGAGGAAGAGGAGCAGAAGAGTCAGATGATGAAGGAGAAGATGGAGGCTCTGAGCAGAGAGATAGCAGCTCTTTCAGACACAGTCAGAGCCACAGAGGACGAGCTGAGAGCTGAAGACGTCTCATTCCTCAACAACTACAAGGCTGCAGTGGAACGAGTCCAGCAGCGCCCCCTGCTGGAGGATCCACAGCTGCTCTCAGGAGCTCTGATAGACGAGGCCAAACACCTGGGCAACCTGACCTTCAACATCTGGAACAAGATGAAGGACCTGGTCTCCTACACTCCTGTGGTTCTGGACCCAAACACTGCTGGTCCAGAACTCATCCTGTCTGAAGATCTGACCAGTGGGAGAGGAGGAGAGAGACAGAAGCTTCCTGATAATCCAGAGAGGTTTGATGAACTCTGTTCTGTTCTGGGCTCTGAGGGATTTAACTCCGGGACTCACAGCTGGGATGTCGAGGTAGGAGACAGTATGTACTGGGCACTGGGTGTGTTGGCAGAGTCTGTCCAGAGGAAGGGAGACATACGGTCTGGATTATGGATAATAGGGTTCTGTGAAGGTGAATACTCATCAGTCACCATCAGCTCCATTCACTGATCTCGTCGTCCAGAAGAAGCCTCAGAGGATCAGAGTGAATCTGGACTGGAACAGAGGAAAGCTGTCGTTCTCTGATCCTGATACTAACACACACATACACACCTTCACACACACTTCGGGTCTCCTTTCACCCTCTCTTTTCTGAACCAATACTGTGGATCTTATCCCATTTGATTCAGAAACCATCCCGATGGAAGGGCTTGGTTGATGGGTGGAGAGCTTTGATCTCATTGCTCCCAGGATCTGGCTGGCAGAAGATGGGCATTTGGGATGTTTATGTGCCCCCCTCTTCTTCCTCCTGCTCGTCCTCTTCTTGGTTTGCGGCAATCTCTAGCCCAGTGTCCACTTTTCCCACAGTTGAAACAGCCTTTATCATTCTTTTTCTTTTCTCCTGCTTCCCATGGTGTGGTGCTTGGTTGTGCCGACAGGTTTGAAGTGTTTTGACGAAGGTTTTCAGAATGTGTCAGGAATGGGCCTGATACGGAGTTTGTAGAACGGACCAGGGCCGCTCTTCCAATGAGGGGGCTTGTTAGGTGGAGGCTTTCTTCACACAATCTCAATCTCTCTTCCCGTGCAGCCTCCCTCCTTTCTCTCTCACTTGCCCGTTCTTCCATTTTGAACAGGGCCTTCTCCAGAAATTCAACCCTGTTCAACAGGAATGGGATTGCTTCGACAACCAGGCTGCTGACATAACCGAGAACCTCCACAGTACTTTCCTTTATCTCCACTGGTTTCATCAGCGCCATCTTCTCTTCCTTGGTGGGCGCCTCCAGGCTTGTTACATCAAGTAAACCCTCAGCATGCCATGTTTCGATGTGGTTTCTCAGTCTCCTGTCTGCCTTCTCCTTCTTTCCGTTGTCCGTCATGTTTAGGGCTGCATCACATGCTTCCTTAAGCCACGCTGGGGTATTCCTTGGACCAG